>VWZI01022899.1:46973-88162 GCA_013396835.1 Psilopogon haemacephalus
AAGGGAAAGGGAAAGGGAAAGGGAAAAGCCAGGTTGGAAGAGACCTTCAAGCTCATTCAGTCCAACCTAGCACCCAGCCCTAGCCAATGGCACTAAATGCCCCATCCAGGCTTTGCTTCAACACCTCCAGGGATGGGGACTCCACCACCTGCCTGGGCAGCCCATTCCAATGCCAATCACTCTCTCTGGCAACAACTTCCTCCTGACTTCCAGCCTATACCTCCCCTGACACAACTTGAGACTGTCCCACCTCGGTCTGTTTCTGGCTGCCTGGGAAGTGAGACTAACTCCACCTGGCTACAACCTCCCTTCAGGCTGCCCAGAGAGGCTGCAGAGTCATCTCCTCTGAAAACATCCCAAACCCACCTGGAAATTATGGTCCTGGGCAGTGTGCTGTGGGTGACCCTGCCTTAGCAAGGGGGATGGATTTGTTGATCTCCAAAAGTTCCTTCGAGTCTCCACTAGCGGGGGGCTGGGACTGGATGAGCTTTGAAGTCCCTTCCAACCTAAACCATTTTAGGATTCTACGATTTGGCAGCCTGGAAGAAAGGATTTGATGTGGCACAAAGAGGTCGATCCCCGTAGACTACCTTTGTCTTTCTCTATATATCATGTTTACAAACACACATTATCCTTGACAATGAGGTGCTCCTAAGAGCTTTAAACAATAATCAATCACAGAGCCTTCAGCTATATGACAGGCTGAGAGAGTTGGGGCTTTTCAGCCTGGAGAAGAGAAGGCTTCCAGGAGACCTTATAGCAGCCTACCAGTATCTGAAGGGGGCCTATAGAAAGGACGAGGAGGGACTGTTCACAAGGTCTTGTAATGACAGGATGAGGGGGAATGGGTTCAAACTGACAGAGGGGAGACCTGAAGGGGATGTTAGGAGGAAGTTCTTCACAATGAGGGTGGTGAGACACTGGAACAGGTTGCCCAGGGAGGTTTTGGCTGCTCCCTCCCTGGATGTGTTGAAGGCCAGGCTGGATGAGGTCTTGAGCAACCTGATCTAGTGAGAGATGTCCTATGGCAGGGGGTTGGAACTGGATGATCTTTGAGGTGTCTTGCAACCTAAACCATTCTATGACTCTATGTGTTCAAGGCCAGGCTGGAGGAGGCTTTGAGCGACCTGTTCTAGTGGGAGGTGTCCCTGCCTACGGCACAGGGGGGTTGGAACTGGATGAGCTTTCAAGTCCTTTCCAACCTAAGCCATTCCATGATTCTGGTGCCCTTTCAGTGCTTAAAGGAGCCAAGAAGAAAGCTGGGGACAGACTTGTGAGCAGGGCCTGTTTTCACAGGACAAAGCAGGGATAGGTTTAAACTAAAAGAGGAATGTTCAGAACTGGGTGAGCTTTGAGGTCTCTTCCATTCCATGATTCCATTCTATGATTCTATTCTATGATTCCATTTGCAGGGAAAAAGGGAAAAAAAAAAAAAATCAAATCCCAGGTTAAAGTTAGCAGCAGGAAGATTTACTTGGTGCTATTAAAAGTGCCTCCACCACACCAGTGAAATCTATGGGGGAGATCTGGAACCTCACCAAGGGCAGCAGAATGTTTCTCAGCACGTTGCTGAAACTGCCACTGCACCAAGCAAGAGTCATTCAGAGGGTGGAAGCACTCCAGCAATAAGCATCCCTACATGGGTTCCAGCACATGCCTGTGGGTCTGACCTGCCCCCAGGTGTCCTGTTTAGCCCCCTCCCACTTCCTGATGAGACTACTATAAAGGGAGGGATGGATTTCCTCTCTCTTGCTCTCTTCGCTTCTCCTCTCCTTGCCTGTCCAGCACTTTGCTGCCCTCCTGCTGCTCACCACCTGCTCTCCAGCAAACACCTGGAGAGAGCAACCATTTTTTGGAATTCTATAACTCACTGCATTTCAAAGAATCAGAGAATGGTTTAGGTTGGAAGAGACCTCAAAGCTCAGCCAGTTCCAACCCCCCTGTGCCATAGGCAGGGACACCTCCCACTAGAACAGGTCACTCAAGCCCTCATCCAACCTGGCCTTCAACACCT
Source organism: Psilopogon haemacephalus (assembly GCA_013396835.1). Lineage (NCBI taxonomy): Eukaryota > Metazoa > Chordata > Aves > Piciformes > Megalaimidae > Psilopogon > Psilopogon haemacephalus. The sequence continues at coordinate 48,988 of VWZI01022899.1, forward strand.
CCAGGGAGGGAGCAGCCACAACCACCCTGGGCAATCTGTGACAGCGTCTCACCACCCTCACTGTAAAGAACTTCTTCCTAGCATAGAATCATAGAATTCTAGAATGGTTTAGGTTGGAAGAGACCTCAAATCTCATCCACTTCCAACCCCCCTGTGCCATAGGCAGGGACACCTCCCACTAGAACAGGTCACTCAAGGCCTCATCCAACCTGGCCTTGAACACCTCCAGGGAGGGAGCAGCCACAACCTCCCTGGGCAACCTGTGCCAGTGTCTCACCATCCTAACTGCAAACGACTTCCTCCTAACATCCAGTTTCTGTCCCCCCTCTGCCAGTTTAAACCCATTCCCCTTCATGCTGTCATCACCAGACCTTGTCAATAGTCGTTCCCCAGTCCTCCTGTAGTCCATTTCAGATATTGGAAGGCCACTCCAAGGTCTCCTGGAAGCCTTCTCATCTCCAGGCTGCACAGCCCCAACTCTCTCAGCCTGTCCTCAGAGCAGAGCTGCTGCAGCCCTCTATCATCCCATCCAAGCTCATTCATATTCCAGTAAAGAAGGCAGAACTGAAGACACTCATATTTTATTTCTCTGTTTTTCTCTCGCTGCCACTCGTCCCATTCCCTACCAAGGCTGGAAGCCTGCAGGAGCAGAGGCAGCAAAGTGTTTCGTGGCAGTCTGTCACTTTCTGCTAATCTTCCAAAGCTGAAAAATCACTTTAAATCCATTCCTGTCTTCTTGCATTTGCATAACTGCCTAGGCAACCAAAAAAAACCAACAAAAAACCCACACTGTCGAGAGGCAGAGCCTGATTCAGTGTGAATGAACATGTCACAAAACATTTCTGACTCTGCAGAGCTCGTGGAAATCTTCCCTGATTTCAAAGTCCCCAAGTTGCCAACACCAGGAGCACTCTGAAGTGCTGGGCTTCATGCTCAGCACACACAGCAAAAGGCTTCCCTCCTCAGCAGCCAAATTTCATCCTGAAAAGAGAGTTTGTTTTACACTGAAATTCTTCACCTTCAGCACCAAAAGGGATTTTTTTTTCAAGACCTTGTGAATAGTCCCACCCCAGCCCTCCTGTAGGTCCCCTTCAGGCACTGGAAGGCTGTGTGGTGCAGCAGCCAGGCTGGAGGGCAGGGATGGCATCCAGAGGGACCTGCACAGGCTGCAGAGGTGGGCACAAGCCAACCTCAGGAGGTTCAACAAGGCCAAGTGCAAGATCCTGCAGCTGGGTCAAGGCAATGCCAAGCACAAATCCAGGCTGGGCAGGGAGTGGCTGGAGAGCAGCCCTGAGGAGAGGGACTTGGGGGTGCTGGTGGAGGAGAAGCTGAAGATGAGGCAGCAGTGTGCACTTGCAGCCCAGAAAGCCAAGCAGAGCCTGGACTGCAGCAGGAGAAGTGTGGGCAGCAGGGCCAGGGAGGTGATTCCCCCCCTCTACTGTGCTCTGCTGAGAGCCCACCTGGAGTAGTGCATCCAGTGCTGGAGCCCCTGGGACAAGAGGGATGTGGAGATGCTGGAGTGTGTCCAGAGAAGGGCCACGAGAATGCTCAGAGGGCTGCAGCAGCTCTGCTGTGAGGATAGACTTGAAGAGTTGGGGCTGTGTAGGCTGGAGAGGAGGAGGCTCCCAGGTGACTTTCTTGTGGCCTTCCAGGGTCTGAAGGAAGCCTAAAAAAGCTGAGCAGGGACTTCTGAGGCTCTGAGGGAGTGACAGGACTATGGGGAATGGAGCAAAGCTGGAGGTGGGGAGATTCAGATTGGAGGTGACAAGGAAGTTGTTGAGCATTGCTGGAGGTGTTTGCAGCCAGGCTGGCAGAGGCTGTGGGCAGCCTGATCTAGGGTAGGGTGTCCCTGGGCATGGCAGGGGGGTTGGAACTGGCTGATCCTTGTGGTCCCTTCTAACCCTGACTGATTCTATGATTCAAAGTCAACTCCAAGAGCTCCTGGAAGCCTTCTCTTCTCCCTGCTACAGAGCCCAAACTCTCTCAGCCTGCCCTCATAGCAGTGCTGCTGCAGCCCTCTGCTCCTGAATAAGAGATGATCTCAGCCCTCCAAGTTTCCCTCGGCACTTGAAGCATTAGTTCTGATAGACATTTCTGCCTCCTGTGTCAGTGCAAGCCCAGGAGAATCACTGCAGTCCCCTCCAAAAGAAAAATGCAACCTGGCAGGGCTGTTTTCCCATTTTAGCTTCTGAGGGTTGTCACAGTAGGTCCATCAAACTCCATCACCAGCTTCAAATCCTGGCAATGTTATGACCCCGAGCCCCCCCCACCTCTTCACCCCCACACATCAAGATGCAACGAAGATCTGCTTTACACCTCCAAAGATTTATTGGGCAGAAAAGGCTTTCTGAAAGAAGCAGCACTCTGAAATGAAATGGGCCAGATGCAGCTGAAGGCATGGTGGAGCAGGCTGGCAGACAGGGGAGATTCTTTTTAAGAGGACTTGAGTGTGCTGGTGGAGGAGAAGCTCAACATGAGGCAGCAGTGTGCACTTGCAGGGCAGAAAGGCAAGCAGAGGCTGGGCTGCAGCAGGAGCAGTGCGGCCAGCAGGGCCAGGGAGGTGATTCTGCCCCTCTGCTGTGCTCTGCTGAGACCCCACCTGGAGTAGTGCATCCAGTGCTGGAGTCTCTGGGACAAGAGGGATGTGGACATGCTGGAGTGTGTCCAGAGAAGGGCCACGAGGATGCTCAGAGGGCTGCAGCATCTCTGCTATGAGGACAGACTGAAAGAGTTGGGGCTGTGCAGTCTGGAGAAGAGGAGGCTCCCAGGTGACCTTGTGACAAATAAGGATCTGAAGGGAGCCTACAAAAAAGCTGGGCAGGGACTTTTTAGGCTCTCAGGGAGTGACAGCACAAGGGGGAATGGAACAAAGTTGGAGGTGGGGAGATTCAGAGTGGAGGTGAGAAAGAAGTTGTTGAGCATGAGAGTGGTGAGAGCCTGGAATGGGTTGCCCAGGGAGGTGGTTGGAGCCACATCCCTGGAGGTGTTTGCAGCCAGGCTGGATGAGGCTGTGGGCAGCCTGATCTAGGGTAGGGTGTCCCTGGGCATGGCAGGGGGGTTGGAACTGGATGATCCTTGTGGCCCCTTCCAACCCTGACTGATTCTATCATTCTATGAAGGATGAGTTTCAAGTCCTAGTGTTTGTCTTTCTCTCGCAGTACACAGGCTGGATTGGGGTCATTGGGAGGTTGAGCTTCATTCTGTGCAGCCTGCATCCTGCTACTTCACTGAGGAGAGCCTCAAAATGATGAGGCTTTCAGCCTGCTCTTAAGCAAGCAGCTCCTGGGAGTGATATGAACCCAGCTGACCATGTCATGACATAGGAGCATGGACTCTGTGCCCCTGCCAGCACTTCCCCTTTGCAGGTTTAAGCACTCAGCTGAGACTAAGCATGGCTTTGTTCACTACCTGAGTGCACATCTCAAATCAGGGTGGTTTGCATATTGCCTAGGGTTTGGGTTGTTTTTTTGTGGGTTTTTTCCTTCTTCACTTCTTGTCACCCTGACAAAGTTCCGTGGAACTCCCTGGAGATTTCTCTTATTGGGAGTTTATTGACTTTGTGCCAGCAGCACCACTGAAAATCAGAGAGCAGGGAAACAGATTTCACAGCAGAGCTGCTAAAAATAAAACCCCCCAAGAAACCCAAGCAATTTTATCAGGAAAGAGCAGGCTTCTTGGAATTATTTTTTTCAAGGAGGATCTTCTCCAAAACCTCCACTTCTGCTTCCCAGAAGAGAAGCTGCAGCATGGGTTGGGCTGTGATGCAGTCCTCCATGGGATCACTCCTCGTGGGCAGAGTACTCTATGAATCATGCAACCATAGAATGGTTTAGGTTGGAAGAGACCTCAAAGATCATCCAGTTCCAATGCAGCAGTGGACATGGGAAGGGCAACTGATGTCATCTACCTGGACCCAAACAAGGCCTTTGACTCTGTCCCACAATGACATCCTGGCCACCAAACTGGACACTTCCAGGGATCACAGGCTCACAGGATGTCAGGGGTTGGAAGGGAACCAAAGAGATCATCAAGTCCAACCCCCCCCTGCCAGAGCAGGACAAGACAATCTAGCTTAGGGCACATAGGAACACATCCAGACAGGTCTGGAAAGGCTCCAGACAAAGAAACTCCATAACCTCTCTGGGCAGCCTGTGACAGTGCTCTGGGACCCACACAGGCAAGAAGTTGCCTCTTCCATCCATTGCTCCTTGTCCTATCCCAGGGAGTAAGTGATCACAGCCTGTGCCCCCACTCCTGACCCCCAGCCCTCAGAGATTTAGAAACATTTATCAAATCCCCTCTCAGTCTTCTCTTCTCCAGACTAAGCAGCCCCAGGTCCCTCAGCCTCTCCTCATCAGGCAGTGCTCCAGTCCCCTCAGCATCCTCAGAGCCCTCTGCTGGACCCTCTCCAGCAGATCTCTGCCCCTCTTAAGCTGGGGAGTCCAAAACTGAAGGCAGTACTCAAGATGAGGTCTCAGCAGGGCAGAGTAGAGGCAAAGGAGAACCTCCCTTGATCTGCTGGACACACTCTTCCTAATATCCCCCAGGATCCATTGGCCTTCTTGGCCACCAGGGCACATTGCTGTGCCATGGATGTTCTCCACCAGCACTCCCAGGTCCCTCTCCACAGGGCTGCTCCCCAGCAGTCACCTTCCAGCCTCTACTGCTGCAGTTTATTCTTCCTCCCCAGGTGCAGGACTCTGCACTTGTCCTTGTTGAACCTCATTTTGTTCCTCTGTGCCCAGCCTCTGTCTGTCCAGGTCTCACTGCATGGCCTCACAGTCCTCAACTGGATTAGCCAAGCCTCCCAGTTTGGTGTCATCAGCAAACCTGCTGAGCAGACTCTGTCTGTCTGTCTGTCCCCTCATCAATGTCATTGATGAAGATGTTGAACAGGACTGGACCCAGCACTGATCCCTGAAGGACTCCACTGGTTACAGCTCTCCAGCTGGACCTGGGATGGGGCATCCACAACTTCTTTGGGCAAAAGCTTCCAGTATCTCACCACCTTCACTGTACAGAACCCCATCTAGTCCCAACTCTGCTGTGCAGTCAGCAGAGATGTCAGCAACTTGACCAGACTGCTCAAAGACCCAAACATTGTAGTTTTGGACACTTCCAGGGATGGGGAATCCACAACTTATCTGGGCAAAACCTTCCCAGTGTCTCCCCACCTTCAGTGGACAGAAAAACAATCCCATCTAGTTCCAACTCTCCTGTACAGTCAATAGAGACATTGTCAGCTAGACCAGATTGCTCAAACACCCAAACAACCTGGTTTTGGATGCTTCCAGAGATGGAGAAGCCACAATTTCTTTGGGCAAAAGCTTCCAGTGTCTCCCCACCTTCATAGAATCATAGAATGGTTTAGGTTGGAAGAGACCTCAAAGCTCAGCCAGTTCCAACCCACTGTGCCATAGGCAGGGACAGAACCCTGCTGTGCAGTCAGCAAGAATGTCAGCAACTCAACCAGACTGCTCAAAAACCCAAACAATCTAGTTTTGGACACTTCCAGAGATGGAGAAGCCACAATTTCTTTGGGCAAAAGCTTCCAGTGTCTCCCCACCTTCAGGGAACAACTCTCCCAACTCTCCTGTGCAGTCAGATTGCTCAAAGACCCAAACAACCTGAGTTTGGACACTTCCAGGGATGGAGCATCCACAACATCTTTGGGCAAAAGCTTCCCAGTATCTCCCCACCTCCAGTGGAAAGAAGAAGAATCTCATCTAGTCCCAAGCCTCCTGTGCAGTCAGCAGGGACATTTTCAACTAGACAAGACTGCTCAAACAACCAAATAACCTGGGTTTGGACACTTCCAGGGATGGAGCATCCACGACTTCTTTGGTCAAAAGCTTCCAGTGTCTCCCCACCTTCAGGAAACAAAAAAGAATCCCATCTAGTCCCAAGCTTCCTGTACAGTCAACAGGGACATCATCAACTAGACCAGACTGCTCAAAGACCCAAACAACCTGGGTTTGGACACTTCTAGGAATGGTGCAACCACATCTTATCTGGGCAACCATTTCCAGTGCTTCACCACCTTCACAGCAAAGAATTTCCTGAAGTTTATTCTATCCCTTGATTAAGAATGGGATAGAAACCAAAGCAGCCAAAGGGCACTCACCAATGTCTGTACTTTCAGAAGCAGTTTGGTTCTTGCTGTGTTACATGGAGATGGCTGCATGCTGAGGCCTGTCACATCATATTAAAAACAACAAAGCCTGCAATTTGTTTCCAGCTCAGACATCAATAAAAACAACCCCAACAATCAGCACTCTGGGTACCAGCAAGCGAATTGATAATTTAATACCCTCCGAGAGCTCTTTCCCTTACCTCTGCACTGCTGAAACCATAACCAAAGAACATCATTGAAGGCAGATGTTTCTGAAAGCCTTTTCCTGTACACAGGGATAACAGATGGACTGTATGGGACCGGAAAGGTGAGTGTCACAGGCAGGCCAGGCAAATAGCAGGACAACCAGCAAGTGAGAAAGATGGAGTGAGAAAGATAATTTAATACGCTCCAAGAGCTCTTTCAGTTACCTGTGCACTGCCAAAACCATAACCAAAGAGCATCACTGAAGGTAAATATTTCTGAAAGCCTTTTGCTGTACACAGGGATAAGAGATGGACTGCATGGGACTGGAAAGTTGAGTCTCACCTATAGGCCAGGCAAAAAGTAGGACAACCAGCAAGTGAGAAAGAGAATTGAGTATGCTCTGAGAGCTCTTTCTGTTACTTGTGCACTGCTGAAACCAAAACAAAACATCACCAAAGGCAGATGGTTCTGAAAGCCTTTTGCTGTACACAGGGATAAAATGGACTTCATGGGATTGGAAAGGTGAGTCTAACAGGTAGGCCAGGCAAAAAGCAGGACAACCAGCAAGTGAGAAAGGTGGAATGAGAAAGATAATCTAATACCCTCCAAGAGCTCTTTCCCTTACCTCTGCACTGCTGAAACCATAACCAAACAGCATCACTGAAGGCAGATGGTTCTGAAAGCCTTTTGAGGTACACAGGGATAAGAGATGGACTGCATGGGACTGGAAAGGTGAGTCTCACCTACAGGCCAGGCAAAGAGCAGGACAATGAGCAAGTGAGAAAGAGAATTTAATACCCTATGAGAGCTCTTTCTGTTACCTCCGCACCGCTGAAACCAAAACCAAACAGCATCACTGAAGGCAGCTGTTTCTGAAAGTCTTTTTGCTGTACACAGGGATAAAATGGACTTCATGAGATTGGAAAGGTGAGTCTCACCTACAGGCCAGGCAAAGAGCAGGACAACCAGCAAATGAGAAAGATGGAATGAGAAAGATAATTTAATACCCCCCGAGAGCGCTTTCCATTGCCTGTGCACTGCTGAAACCAAAACCAAACAGCATCACTGAAGGCAGATGGTTCTGAAAGCCTTTTGAGGTACACAGGGATAAGAGATGGACTGCATGGGACTGGAAAGGTGAGTCTCACAGGCAGGCCAGGCAAAGAGCAGGACAACCAGCAAGTGAGAAAGAGAATTTAATACCCTATGAGCTCTTTCTGTTACCTCTGCACCGCTGAAACCAAAACCAAACAGCATCACTGAAGGCAGATGGTTCTGAAAGCCTTTTGAGGTACACAGGGATAAGAGATGGACTGCATGGGACTGGAAAGGTGAGTCTCACAGGCAGGCCAGGCAAAGAGCAGGACAACCAGCAAGAGAGAAAGATGGAGAGATGATGACGATGCTGCTGCATTGCAGAATCCCAACATAGAATCATAGAATCAGTCAGGGTTGGAAGGGACCACAAGGATCAGCCAGTTCCAACCCCTCTGCCATGCCCAGGGACACCCTACCCTACAGCAGGCTGCCCACAGCCTCAGCCAGCCTGGCTGCAAACACCTCCAGGGATGTGGCCCCAACCACCTCCCTGGGCAACCCGTTCCAGGGTCTCACCATTCTTATGGTGAAGAAGTTTCTCCTCATATCCAATCTGAATCTCTCCACCTCCAGCTTTACCTGTGCTACAATCGAATCAGATAATCACAAAAGGGAAGGGACCTCTGGAGATCAGCTAGTTCAACCCTTCTGCTAAAGCAGGCTTGCCCACAGCAGCTTTCCCAGGATCACAGTGTCCAGGTGGCTTTGGAATCTCTCCAGAGAAGGAGACTCCACAACCTCCCTGGGCAGCCTGCTCCAGCACCCTGACAGTAAAGAAGTTTTTCCTCCTGCTCAGATGGACCCTCCTGGGTTATAGTTTGTGCCTGTTACCCCTTGTCCTATCACTGGGCACTACTGACAAGAGTCCACCCTATCCTCTTGCTCCCCATGGGTCCTTCAGCTCTTGTTGAGCATTGATCATATTCCCTCTCAAGCTACTTTTCTCCAGACTCAACAGCTCCAGGTACTTTGGAATTTCCTCCTCACAGAGATGCTTCAGGCCCCTTAGCATAGAATCATAAAATGCAAGGGGCCTCAAAGATCATCTAATTCCAACTGCCCACCATAGGCAGGGACACCTCCCACTAGAACAAGTTACTCAAGGCCTCATCTGAACTCTCTGGAGTAGTTCCCTTTTGGAGGTCGATCTCTTCTCCTAAGTAAAAAGCAAGAGAATAAGAAGAAATGTCCTCAAGGATGCACCAGGGAAGGGTTTAGGTTGGACATGAGGAACAATTTCTTCCCTGCCAGGATTGTCAAGCCTTTGAATAGACTGCCCAGGGCAGTAATGGATTCAGCATCCCTGAACAGAGTTCCAAACCCTTTAGATGTGATGCTGAGAGACACACTAACTGCGTCCTGGCAATGCTGCCTTAATGGTTGCACTCGATCATAGAATCTTAGAATGGTTTAGGTTAGAGGGAAGCTCAAAGCTCAGCCAGTTCCAGCCCCCCTGTGCCATAGGCAGGGACACCTCCCACTAGATTGGGTCGCCTGAGGCCTCATCCAACCTGGCCTTCAACACATCCAGGGAGGGAGCAGCCACAACCTCCCTGGACAACCTGTGCCAGTGTCTCACCACCCTCACTGCAAACAATTTCCTCCTAACATCCAGTGTCAATCTCCCCTTTGACACTTTAAACCCATTCCTCCTCATCCTATCATTACAAGACCTTGTGAATAGTCCCTCCCCAGACCTCCTGTAGCCCCCCTCAGATACTGGAAGGCTACTCCAAGGTCTCCTGGAAGCCTTCTCTTCTCCAGGCTCTGCAGCCCCAACTCTCTTAGCCTGTCCTCACAGCAGAGCTGCTGCAGCCCTCTCAGCATCTTGGTGGCCTCCTCTGCACTGGCTCCAACACTTCCATGTCCTGCTTGTGTTGGGGGCTGCAGAGCTGCAGACAGTGCTGCAGGTGGGGTGTGAGGAGAGCAGAGCAAAGGGGCAGAATCCCCTCCCTTGCCCTGCTGCCCACAGCTGCTCTTGCTGCAGCCCAGCACACAGTTGCTGTCTGGGCTGCACTCACACTGCAGCCTCATCTTCAGCTTGCTGCTCTTGCTGCAGCCCAGCACATGTTTGCTGTCTGGGCATCATCTTCCAGGTCTCATCCAACCTGAACAATTCTGTGATTCTAAAGCAGTTTAACCCTATGCTCCCATAGTCATCTTCTCTTTATAGTTCATCCTGATGGGGAGTTGAAACCTAGAAACTATATCCCTGATAAGATGTGGGTTGGTTAACTCTCCTTGAGAGAGTTAGCCTTGAGGCAACCTCTTGCCTCAAGAAAAGCAACTTTTCTCCTCCAGACCTTTGGGCTAGAAGTCCATGAACTCAACCTTTTCAAGGGCTACTATGTGAGCTACTCACACTAAATAGCTGGAGGCCTGCAACTAGTGGAGTCCCTCAGGGGTCAGTACTGGGACCAGTATGATTCAATGTGTTCATTAATGCCCTGGCTGAGGGCACAGAGTGCACTGGCAGCAGGTTTGCTGAGGACACCAAGCTGGGTGGAGTTGCTGCCACAGGAGAGAGTTGTGCTGCCACTCAGAGAGACTTGAACAGGCTGAGAGTTGGGCAGGGAGAGATTGAATGAAGTTCAAGAGGGGCAAGTGTAGAGTCTGGCACCTGGGAAATAACAAGCCCAGGAAGTAGGATAGGTTAGGGATGGACCTGCTGGAGAGCAGTGAAAGGGAGAAGGACTTGGGAGTCCTGGTGGCTGGAAGGATGGCCAGGAACCAGCAGTGTGCTCTGGTGGCATGGAGGGCCAATGCCATTCTGGGGTGGATTAGAAGGGCTGTGGTTAGTAGATTGAGAGAGGTTCTCCTGCCCCTCTACTCTGCCCTGCTGGGGACATATCTGGAATATTGTGTCCAGATCTGGGGCTCCCAGTTCAAGAAGGACAGAGAACAGCTTGAGAGAGTCCAGCACAGAGACACAAAGATGATTAAGAAAGTTGAACATCTTCCTTATAAGGAGAGCCTGAGGGAGCTGGGGCTGTGCTGCTTGGACAAGAGGAGCCTGAGAGGTGACCTCAGCAATGGTTCTAAATATGTGCAGGGCTGAGTGGCAGGAGGCTGGAGCCAGGCTCTGCTGGGTGATGCCCAGGGACAGGACAAGGGGCAATGGGTGGAAGCTGAGCCATAGGAGCTTCCATGTGAACCTGAGGAAGAATTGTTTTCCCTGTGAGTGCAACAGAGCACTGGAACAGGCTGCCCAGGGGCATTGTGGAGTCTCCCTCTCTGGAGATATTCAGGAACCATCTGGCTGTGTTTCTCTGTGGTCTGCTCTAGGTGATCCTGCTCTGGCAGTGGGGTTGGACCAGATGAGCTTTGGAGGTCCCTTCCAGCCCTTGACATTCTATGATCCTATGAAGAGCAGCCTCAACACCATTCCTTTGGCTAATGGTGAAGAGAAGGCTTCAAGAAGACCTTATAGCAGCCTACCAGTATCTGAGGGGGGCCTACAAGAGGGCTGGGGAGGGACTGTTCACAAGGTCTTGTAATGACAGGACGAGGGGGAATGGGTTCAAATCGGTGGAGGGGAGATTTGAACGGGATGTTAGGAAGAAATTCTTCACAGTGAGGGTGGTGAGGCACTGGAACAGGTTGCCCAGGGAGGTTGTGGCTGCTCCCTCCCTGGAGGTGTTGAAGGCCAGGTTGGATGAGGTCTTGAGCGACCTGATCTAGTGTGAGGTGTCCCTGCCTATGGCACAGGGGGGTTGGAACTGGATGATCCTTAAGGTCTCTTCCAACCTAAACCATTTTATGATTCTATGGTTCACCAAGTCCTCCTTTGGCAAATAATTCAAGGCCACATTTGTGCTAATAGCTCTAACTCCAGCTACTGCTTTAATTTGTTTAACATTAAACTTCAGGGAGACCTCTATAACGAATTCCATTAAACAGGGGAGGGGAGAAAAGAAAAAAAAAATAATCTACAATGCATTATTTTAAGATTAATTAACTGTGCATGAAAATGGTAGTTATAATTATGCTCATAATTCCACTCTGGGATCATTAGCATAAGAACTGATCCAAAAAAATGTTTCACCCCACAAGCACTTTCCAAACTGTGGTGAGAGAGGAAGGGGGAGGATGGCTGGAGGGGAAACCACCACCCCACCAAAAAAACAAACCTCTTAAGGCCGTACCAAACAGCTTCAAGTGAGGCAATCCCCAGACACTTGCTCCAACCCAGGGCTTCTAATGGAAAAGCTTTGAAGAGCCATCACGACTTCACCAAAAGCCTGGAGAAGAGAAGGCTTCCAGGAGACCTCATAGCAACCTTCCACTATCTGAAGGGAGCCTACAGGAGGGCTGGGGAGGGACTGTTCACAAGGTCTTGTAATGACAGGACGAGGGGGAATGGGTTCAAACTGGCAGAGGGGAGATTGAAACTGGATGTTAGGAGAAAATTCTTCACAATGAGGGTGGTGAGGCACTGGCACAGGTTGCCCAGGGAGGTTGTGGCTGCTTCCTCCCTGGATGTGTTCAAGGCCAGGCTGGATGAGGCCTTGAGTGACCTGTTCTAGTGGGAGGTGTCCTTGCCTATGGCAGGGGGTTGGAAATGGATGAGCTTTGAGATCTCTTCCAACCTAAACCATTCCATGATTCTATGATTCCATTCCATTCCACTCCATTCACCTTCTCAAGCAGGCACTGGGTGTTTTTGACGCAGCCTGCGATTGGAACCCACGCACAGAAAGCAGCAAAGTAGGGCAGGTGGCCATCTTCAAAGCCCAGCTGCAGTCTGGTCCTCAGCTCTTCTGTGCAGAAATAGGCTTTTTCCATCTACAAATGGACTTATATCCTTTCCCCCCATTCCACCTCTCATAAACAGGTTTTTTGGGGTCTTTTCTTTTCATAGAATCATAGAATGGTCTATGTTGCAAGAGACCTCAAAGCTCATCCAGTTCCAACCTCCCTGTACCATAGACAGGCACACATCCCACACCTGTTCTAGTGGGAGGTGTCCCTGCCTATGGTACAGGGGGGTTGGAACTGGCTGAGTTTTGAGCTCCATTCCAACCTAAACCATTCTATGATTCTATGATCTAGATTGGAGATTAGGAAGAAATTCTTTCCAGTGAGGGTGGTGAGACACTGGCAGAGGTTGCCCAAGGAGGCTGTGGATGACCTCTCCCTGGAGGTGTTCAAGGCTGGGAAGGGAGCTGGAATTAGATGATCTCAAAAGCCCCTTCCAACCCAACCCATTTTATGAATAATCCTCAGTAGCTTCTGGAGTTCATTTGGAACAAACGAGAGAGCAGAGAGGATTTGCTCTGTTGGTGTGACTGCAAAGAGCAAAGAGCTGTGTTTCCCTTTAGGCATCCTGAGTCACATCATAAAGTGTTTTGGGTTGGGAGGGATCTTAGAGATCATCCAGTTCCAACCCCTCTGCCATGGGCAGGGACACCTCCCACTAGAACAGGTCACTCAAGGCCTCATCCAGCCTGGCCTTCAACACCTCCAGGCAGGGAGCAGCCACAACCTCCCTGGGCAACCTGTGCCAGTGTCTCACCACCCTCACTCCAAACAACTTCCTCCTAACATCCAGTTTCAGTCTCATCTCTGACACTTTAAACCCTTTCCTCCTCATCCTGTCATTACAAGACCTTGTGAACAGTCCCTCCCCAGCCCTCCTGTAGATCTCCTTCAGATATTGGAAGATTGCTATAAAGTCTCCTGGCAGCCTTCTCTTCTCCAGGCTGAAAAGCCCCAACTCTCTCAGCCTGTCCTCATAGGAGAGCTGCTGCAGTCCTCTGAGCATATTCGTGCCTCTCCTCTGGACTCTCCAACAGTTCATGTCCCATCTCCCTGGATCTATCATCCTTTCTTCTCTAAGCACTCTTTTCAGGTCACCCAAATATTCTGGGATGCCACATGAAAAGGCTGTTCTCTATCATGTTCTCCACCAGTACAGGTTGGGAGGTGACCTGCTGGGGAGCAGCCCTGTGGAGAGGGACCTGGGAGTGCTGGTGGAGAACATCCATGGCACAGCAATGTGCCCTGGTGGCCAAGAGGGCAATGGGATCCTGGGGTGTATTAGGAAGAGTGTGTCCAGCAGATCAAGAGAGGTTCTCACTCCAACTCTACTCTGTACTGGTGAGACCCCATTTTGAGTACTGCCTTCAGTTTTGGGCTCCCCAGTTTCAGAGGGACAGGGATCTGCTGGAGAGGGTCCAGCAGAGGGCTATGAGGATGCTGAGGGGACTGGAGCACTGCCTGATGAGGAGAGGCTGAGGGACCTGGGGCTGCTTTGTCTGGAGAAGAGAAGACTTAGAGGGGATTTGATAAATGTTTCTAAATCTCTGAGCGCTGGGGGTCAGGAAGTGTGGGGACAGGCTCTGCTCACTGCTCCCTGCAATAGGACAAGGAGCAATGGATAGAAGCAGCAGCACATGAGGTTCCAGCTCAACACAAGAGGCAACTTCTTGACTGGAATGGACCCAGAGCACTTGCACAGGCTGCCCAGAGAGGTTGTGGAGCCTTTCCAGGCCTGTCTGGATGTATTCCTGTGTGCCCTGAGCTAGATTGTCTGACCCTGTTTTGGAAAGGGGTGTTGGACTGGATGATCATCTTGGGTCCCTTCCAACCCCTGACATCCTGTGATGTTTGTCACTCTTCCAGCTCCCTTCCAAACCATCTACACAACTCCATCTCCTGCTGGTTTCCAGTGAGCTCTCATATCATTGTTCTTCCCAAAGCACTCATGCCAATCCCATCAAGAACAAGAAAACTGATGGGATGAGCTTCCTTGCTCTCTCAGATACATGCCAGAAACTTGGGTTCTGCTGCTTGGATCCCTGTACAGATCTCATTCTAAAAGCAACCCCCACAGCAGCAGCTCAGAAAAGGCTTCCTCACCTCCACCATTCATCATACTCAACCTCCTTCACCCTCAGCTAATACCAAGGTGCATTTGTAACACTTTTGCATGGCTGCCTGCTCCGAAGGGAGCAAGTCCTCTCCCTACCACCACCATGACCAATGAAGCCTCTCTACAGGCTCCAGTTATGCACGGAGAGGACCAATTTATATTTTAGCTCTGGTTAAGCTTAGGCAGAGAAATATTAACTGCATGGATGGATGGGACAGAGAGGCTGAGACACACACCACTGGCCATGCTCAGAGAGAGATGGTGCAGACAAGGTTTCAGTGAAGTGCTCCTTGGAGTGAGTGAGTTCATGATTCTGGGTGTTAAATTAAAACAGCTCTTTCCATCATGTGTCAGTGCCTCAGTAAAGAGAGTACTGTGTGCAGTTCTGAAGCCCCCACCACAGGAGGGACATGGAACTGTTGGAGCCAGTCCAGAGGAAGTCTCTACCCATCTACTATCAGTAGAATCACATTGCTTTGGGACCTGGCTAGCATCTGTCTGAGTTCCTCCCTGATCATCCTGTTGGACAAGAAGAACATGAAAGTGTTGGAGCCAGTCCAGAGGAGGGCCACGATGATGCTGAGAGGGCTGCAGCAGCTCTGCTATGAGGACAGGTTGAGAGAGCTGTGGCTCTGCAGCCTGGAGAAGAGAAGGCTGCCAGGAGACCTTGGAGTACCCTGCCAGTATTTGAAAGGGACCTACAGGAGGGCTGGGGAGGGACTATTGACAAGGTCTTGTAATGCCAGAATGAGGAGGAATGGGTTTAAAGTGTCAGAGGGGAGATGGAAACTGGATGTTAGGAGGAAGTTGTTTGGAGTGAGGGTGGTGAGACACTGGCACAGGTTGCCCAGGGAGGTTGTGGTTGCTCCTTGCCTGGAGGTGTTCAAGGCCAGGCTGGATGAGGCCTTGAGCGACCTGTTCTAGTGGGAGGTGTCCCTGCCTATGGCACAGGGGGGTTGGAGCTTGATAAGCTTTGAGGTCCCTTCCAACCTAAACCATTCTATGACTCAGTTCCTCAGAACTGATCATACAATCTTTTAGAGTGTAGAAGACCTTTAGGACCATGGAGTTTAACTATTAATTCAGCACTGTCAAGTCCACCACTAAACCATGTGCCTCACCATCACATTTACACAGCCTTTCAATGGGATGGGGATTCAGCCACCTCCCTGAAGAGCCTGTTCCGGTATTTGAGAAGCCTTTCAGTGAAGTGTCTTCTCATATCCAACCTAAACCTTCACTGGTGCAGCCTCAGGCCATTTCATACAATCATAGAATCAGCCAGGTTGGAAGAGACCTCCAAGCTCATCCAGTCCAACCTATCACCCAGCCCTAGTCAATGTCACTAAGTGCCCCATCCAGGCTTTGCTTCAACACCTCCAGGGATGAGGACTCCACCACCTTCCTGGGCAGCCTATTCCACTGCCAATCACTCTCTCTGGCAAGAACTTCCTCCTAACATCCAGCCTGAACCTGCCCTGGCACAGCTTGAGACTGTGTCCTCTTGTTCTGTTGCATGGCAAGCCCACCTGGCTACAACCTCCTTTCAGGTAGTTGTAGACAGCAATGAGATCTCCCCTATCATTTGTTGTCCTATAATTTGTTACCTGGGAGAAGAGCTCAATACCAACCTCTCTCTGACCTCCAATGAGGTGTGCCCTGAGCAAGGCCAAGTGCAAAGTCCTGTGTCTGGGTTGAGGCAATCCCAAGCACAAATGCAGGCTGGGCAGTGACTGGCTGGAGAGCAGCCCTGAGGAGAGGGACTTGAGGGTGCTGGTGGATGAGAAGCTCAACCCCACCTGGCTACAACCTCTTTTCAGGTAGTTGTAGACAGCAATGAGGTCTGACCTGAGCCTCCTCTTCTGCAGGCTGCACACCCTCAGCTCCCTCAGCCTCTCCTCACAGGGCTGTGCTCCAGGCCCCTCCCCAGCCTTGCTGCTCTTCTCTGGACACCTTCCAGCACCTCAACATCTCTCCTCACTTGAGAGGCTCAGAACTGGACACAGGACTCAAGATGTGGCCTGACCAGTGCTAAGTATGGAGGCAGATGCAGTTCCCTGGTTCTGCTGGCCACACTATTCCAGATCCAGGCCAGGATGCCACCAAACCTTCCTTAGACCCCTCTAGGGATCACACCTCCCCCAGTTCCCTGGGCAGCCTGTTCCAGTGCCCAATGCAGCAGTGGTGATTGTTGCATAAGGTAGGACTTGACCTAAAGCAGGACATCCCTGCAGAGATGCTCTCAGAACAAGCCAAAGTGACAAGTTTATGAGGTTTCATTTATCCTTGTCAGGGGATACAACATCCCAGAGACTCTCCAGCTGTGGTCCAGGATGGCTTTCACTCTAGAGTGGTTGTCTTAGTGCTTTGGAGGCTTTTATTGCTCATCTAGGTTTCAGATGCTGCTCTGCACTAAAATTGTCACTTGCTTGGACAGTTGGGAAGATTAATGGAGAGGAGAAGACGCCTGTGTAAATCTTTATTCTTTCAAGAATTCAATTTTGGACTTGACTTTCCTGGTGAAAGTAGCCTGTGGAACAGGTCAAAGAGAGTATTTACTCACACCTACTAAAGTTTATGGATTTTGGGACAGTAATTTATCTCTGGTCCCTCCAAGCTTTTTATGGTTTCTTCAGTTAGATGATCTAAAATATGCTCTGTTTCAGACTCCAAAGCAAGCTGGCCTGCTACAGAATCACAGAATAGTAGAGGTTGGAAGGGAGGTCTTGTCCAACCCCCCTGCCAAGGACAACTCACCTAGAGAAGGTCACACAGGAATAAGTCCAGCAGGAATGTCTCCAGGGATGGAGGCTCTACCACTTCTCTGGGCAGCCTGCTCCAGTGCTTTGTCATCCTCAAAGAAGTAACAGGATGGTAGGAGGAAGTTCTTAAGTGAGGGTGGTGAGACACTGGCACAGGTTGCCCAGGGAGGTTGTGGCTGCTCCCTCCCTGGAGGTGTTGAAGGCCAGGTTGGATGAGGCCTTGAGTAACCTGTTCTAGTGGGAGGTGCCCCTGCCTATGGCACAGGGGGGTTGGAAGTGGGTGATCTTTGAGGTCTCTTCCAACCTAAACCATTATATCATTCTATGATTCTGTGCTCCGCAACCTCCCTGGAGGTGTTCAAGACCAGATTGGATGAGGCCTTGAGTGACCTGTTCTAGTGGGAGGTGTCCCTGCCTATGGCACACGAGGGCTGGAACTGGCTGAGCTTTGAGCTCCCTTCCAACCTAAACCATTTTATGATTCTATGTTTAGATGGAAGTTCTTACGCTTAAATCTTTGCCAGTTATCCCTTGCCCTGTTACTGGGCACCACAGACAAAGGACTGGTCCCATCATCCTGGCAGCCACCCTTGTAGTATCACAGGGTGTCAGAGGTTGGAAGGGACCCAAAGAGCTCATCGAGTCCACCCCCCTGCCACAGCAGGACCAGACAATCTAGCTCAGGGCACACAGCAACACAGACAGGCCTTGAAAGGCTCCAGACAAGGAGACTCCACAGCCTCACTGGGCAGCCTGCTCCAGGGCTCCAGCACCCTCTGTGAAACTTTTCAAGCTTCATGACACAATGAGCATGATATAGAATAGAATAGAATAGAATAGAATAGAATAGAATAGAATAGAATAGAATAGAATAGAATAGAATAGAATAGAATAGAATAGAATAGAATAGAATAGAATAGAATAGAATAGAATAGANCAATGGGATAGGATGCAATGGGATAGGATGCAATGGGATAGGATGCAATGGGATAGGATGCAATGGGATAGGATGCAATGGGATAGGATGGAATGGGATAGGATGGAATGGGATAGGATGGAATAGAATGGAATGGGATAGGATGGACTAGACTAGACTAGACTAGACTAGACTAGACTAGACTAGACTAGACTAGACTAGAATAGAATAGAATAGAATAGAATAGAATAGAATAGACCAGGTTGTAAGAGACCTCCAAGATCATCCAGTCCAACCTAGCACCCAGCCCTAGACAATCAACTACACCATGCCTAACAAACTCCTCCTCATCTTCAGATGGAGCCTCCTGAGTTCCAATTTGTGCCTGTCACTGGGTACCACTGCAGGGAGTCTGGCCCCCTGCTTGCTCCCCACCCTTTAGTTCTTGCTGAGCACTGATCAGCTCCCCTCTCAGGCTGCTCTTGCCCAGGCTCAACAGCCCCAGGGCTCTCAGGCTTTCCTCCTCGCAGAGATGCTCCAGGCCCTTCAGCATCCATGTAGCCTGCTTCAAAAAGACTTTGATACTTAGTAAGGCAGAAGGAGAAAATGGAGAAGCACTTTTGAAGCTGAAATAATCCTATTGTAGAAGAATCCTTTTGTTTAATAGCCCAGCTCCTTCATTAAGCATTAATTCCATTGCTTAGCTGCTGCTGTCCATGAGAATGTGGCTCAGGAGGAATTACTTTATTAGGGAAGAGGAGAGATTCAGGCTGGGTATTAGGAAGAAATTCTTTACAGTGAGGGTGGTGAGACACTGGCACAGGTTGCCCAGGGAGGTTGTGGATGACCTCTCCCTGGAGGTGTTCAAGGCTGGGAAGGGAGGTGGAATTAGATGATCTTGAAGGTCCCTTCCAACCCATTCTATGAATAATCCTCAGTGGCTTCTGGAGTTCATTTGGAACAAAGGAGAGAGCAGAGAGGATTTGCTCTGTTGGTGTGACTGCAAAGAGCAAACAGCTGTGTTTTGCTTTGGGCATCCTGAGTCACATCATAAAGTGTTTTGGGTTGGGAGGCACCTCAAAGATCATCCAGTTCCAACCCCCCTGTGCCATAGGCAGGGACACCTCCCACTAGAACAGGTCACTCAAGGCCTCATGCAACCTGGCCTTAAACAATTCCAGGTAGGGAGCAGCCACAACCTCCCTGGGCAACCTGTGCCAGTGTCTCACCACCCTCACTGCAAACAACTTACTTTTAATATCTAATCTAAGTGTCCTCTCCTCAGGGTCCAGGCCTAGATTTGGAACAGAATCTCTGAAATGTGAGCAGCTTTAAGATTTTGAAGCACAAACTTCTTTGTTCAAGACTTGAAGGTTGCAATTTGTGGTGTTCCCAACGCTTGCAGCAGTCACCTGCTGGCTGATTTCCTGCTCATGCTGGCAGTGGCTTTGCTGAGGATCACACAGGCATGAGGAATTGCTGGCTTTGAGCACAGCTGTCATTTTGGATTACTGGCAGAAGGATTCGATGTGCCCGTGAGGAAAAGACCCTGGGGGTGTGGGGTGAGGAAAAGCTGAAGATGAGGCTGCAGTGTGAGTGCAGCCCAGACAGCAACTGTGTGCTGGGCTGCAGCAAGAGCAGCTGTGGGCAGCAGGGCAAGGGAGGGGATTCTGCCCCTTTGCTCTGCTCTCCTCACACCCCACCTGCAGCACTGTCTGCAGCTCTGCAGCCCCCAGCACAAGCAGGACATGGAAGTGTTGGAGCCCGTGCAGAAGAGGCCACCAAGATGCTGAGAGGGCTGCAGCAGCTCTGCTGTGAGGACAGGCTGAGAAAGTTGGGGCTTTGTAGCCTGGAGAAGAGAAGGCTTCCAGGAGACCTTGGAGTGGCCTTCCTGTATCTGAAAGTGGCCTCCAGGAAGACTGGGGAGGGATTGTTCAGAAGGTCTTGTAATGCCAGGAGGAGGAGGGATGTGTTAAAAGTGTCTGAGGGGAGATTGAAACTGGATGTTAGGAGGAAGTTCTTTGGAATAAGTGGTGAGACAGTAGCACAGATTGCCCAAGGAGTTTGTGGAGCACAGAAGCACAGAATGGGATTGAAGATCGCCCCCCTGGAAGTCGTACAGATTGCCCAGGGAGGTTGTGGCTGCTCTCTCCCTGGAGGTGTTGAAGGCCAGGTTGGATGAGGCTTTGAGCAACCTGTTCTAGTGGGAGGTGTCCCTGCCTATGGCACAGGGGGGTTGGAACTGGCTGAGCTTTGAGCTCCCTTCCAACCTAAACCATTCTATGTTGAATGAGCATTCTCCAGTTGTGCAGTGCCTCTCCTGCAAACACCTGATCAAAGCCCACTGAAGACACTTTTGTGCTTTGGTCTCAAAGTTCAGCATCTGTCCACTCTCCTCCATCTGGTTCCCTACTGAGCTTTTAGGGCATCTTCCATCCTTCATTTAGGTTTCTCTTGTTTAAAATTAGCTTTCCATTGGCTGAGGGATGAGTTCAAGGGTGTTGATGCTTAAATACCCTCCAGAGCTCTAATTGTGAGACATTAACAGAAATTAGACCTGTCAATTGCAGGCAGGCTGAGCCTTGCCAGAAGCCTGACTTGGGTTAGCGTTTATCTGCCAGAGATGCTTTGGGTTATCTAAGTGCCCTGCCCTCTTTGATGATGCTCTTGGTAGCCTGCCCAGGAAGAGGATAAGCTTGCCCTTTTGGGGGAAAAGGTTCTA
This sequence comes from Psilopogon haemacephalus, assembly GCA_013396835.1. NCBI lineage: Eukaryota > Metazoa > Chordata > Aves > Piciformes > Megalaimidae > Psilopogon > Psilopogon haemacephalus. The sequence continues at coordinate 69,679 of VWZI01022899.1, forward strand.
GGGTACAGAAGGTGCATCTCTCTACAAGTCCCTGAAAGGAGGTTGGAGTGAGATAGTAAAGTGATAGGACAAGAAGAAATGGAATGAGTCCAGAGAAGGATGATGAAGCTGGTGAGGGGCCTGGAGCACAGCCCTATAAGGAAAAGCTGAGGGAGATGTGGGTGTGCAGCCTGGAGAAGAGGAGGCTCAGGGCAGACCTCATTGCTCTCTACAGCTACTGGGAGGGAGGTTGTAGCCAGCTGGGGTTGGGCTCTTCTGCCAGGCAACCAGCAACAGAATGAGGGCAGGTTCAGGCTGGATGTTAAGAAATTCTTCCCAGCAGGAGTGATTGGCATTGGAATGGGCTGCCTGGGGAGGTGGTGGAGTCTCCATTCCTGGAGGTTTTTAAGAGGAGGCTGCATGAGGCACTTAGTGCCATGGGTTAGTTAATTAGAAGGTTTTAGGTGATAGGTTGCACTCAATGATCCTAGAAATCTTTGCCAACCTGGTTAATCATAGAATCATAGAATGGTTTAGGTTGGAAGAGACCTCAAAGCTCATCCAGTTCCAACCCCCCTGTGCCATAGGCAGGGACACCTCCCACTAGAACAGGTCACTCAAGGCCTCATCCAGCCTGGCCTTGAACACCTCCAGGCAGGGAGCAGCCACAACCTCCCTGGGCAACCTGTGCCAGTGTCTCACCACCCTCACTGTGAAGAACTTCCTCCTAACATCCTGTTTAAATCTCCTCTCTGCCAGTTTGAACCCATTCCCCCTCATCCTGTCATTACAAGACCTTGTGAACAGTCCCTCCCCAGCCTTCCTTTAGGCCCCCTTCAGATACTGGAAGGTTGCTATAAGGTCTCCTCGAAAACTTCTCTTCTCCAGGCTGAAAAGCCCCAACTCTCTCAGCCTGTCCTCATAGCAGAGCTGCTGCAGCCCTCTGATCATTTTCGTGGCCTCCTCTGGACTCTCTCCAGCAGCTCCAATTCTCTAATTGAGCTCTAATTCTGTGATTCTGAGGTGTGAGGGGAAATCCCAAAAACACCATATTATTGGAGGGGGTCAAGAGAAGGCCACAAAGATGCTCAGAGGGCTGGAGCACCTCCCTTATAGACTGGCTAAAACAGTTGGGACTGATCAGCTACTGGAGAAGAGAAGACCTCCAGGAGGATCTTAGAGTGGCCTTCCAGGATCTGAAGTGGCCTACAGAAAGGCTGGGGAAGAGCTCTTGACAAGGTCTTGTAATGCCAGGATGAGGAGGAATGGGTTTAAAGTGGCAGAGGGAAGATTGAAACTGGATGTAAGGAGGAAGTTGTTTGCAGTGAGGGTGGCGAGACACTGGCACAGGTTGCCCAGGGAAGGCTTTGCAAGCCATGGAGAAGCTGACACAGCTCAGTCAAACCTTGATCACGTTAGAGGTTAACTGCCTCGTTTTGGTTTACTTTTTGATTGGTAGGCTCTAAGAGGTTCTCTGCTCAAAGCAGGCACTGACACAGATGTTGGAGCTCCCAGGGGGTGATTCATGGGTGTGGATGGCTGCATTCTGTAACCATCACAAGTCTGATTGTTTGGAAGGGATTTATTTATATCCTGAAACAGGCAGAGATTTGATAGCTGAGTAACAGCATCCTCTCTGCCAGCAACTCAGATCAAAGATGAGATCACAGGCCCACAGGATGTCAGGGGTTGGAAGGGACCCAAGGAGATCATCGAGTCCAAGCCCCCTGACAGAGCAGGAGCATCCAATCCAGCTCAGCTCACACAGGAACACACCACAGGCTCATAGGATGCTAGGGGTTGGAAAGGACTCAAAGAGGTCATCGAGTCCAACTGCCCTGACAGAGCAAGACCAGACAATCTAGCTCAGGGCACACAGCAACACATCCAGACAGAGTCTGCAAAGGCTTCAGACAAAGAGTCTCCACAGCCTCTCTGGGCAGCCTGTGCCACTGCTCTGGGACCCACACAGGCAAGAAGTTGCCTCTTGTGTTGAGCTGCAACCTCCTGTGCTGCAGTTTCCATCCATTGCTCCTTGGCCTATCCCAGGGAGCAGTGAGCAGAGCCTGTCCACCCCCCTTCTCCTGACCCCCAGCCCTCAGATATTTATAAACATTGATTACATCTCCTCTCAGTTTTCTTTTCTGTAGCCTAAGCAGTCCCAGTTCCCTCAGCCTCTCCTCATCAGGCAGTGCTCCAGACCCCTCATCATCCTTGTCACCTCTGCCAGACCCTCTCCAGCAGATCCCTGTCCCTCTTCAACTGGGGAACTGTTGATGATGTGTTTGAAAAGCACTTGAACTGTAAGAAACCTCTGGAAGAGATTCTGCTGGTACCATTAAGCCACAGGACATTGCCTCTGCTTCATCTGCAGGAGAGAGCTGGTCAGGAAAGACCATTAGAGAGGACCTCAGCAACTCAAGTGTGTGTCTCCAGATGAAAAGAAATGCTCCATTGTAGTTGGAAACCTGATTGGGTGCCTAATGAGACATTATTTATTGAGGTGTCACAAGGTCTCACCTCCACCACACTTGAACAATCAACCACCACACCAAGGCCTCTACTGCATTCTAGTACAGAAGAATCTTAATGACAATCTCAAAGCACCATTCAGAGGAAGGAGAAAAACAGATCTATATTTTAAATAGAGTAGAGTTATTATGGCATAAAAACAAATCTGACAGAATAGATAGGATCATAGAATCGGTCAGGGTTGGAAGGGACCACAAGCATCATCCAGTTCCAAACCCCCTGCCATGCCCAGGGACACCCTACCCTACAGCAGGCTGCCCACAGCCTCATCCATCTTGAAACACCTCCAAGAATGAGGCCTCAACCACCTCCCTGGGCGACCCATTGACTGAGCAGAGTTTGCCTAGAAGTGAAAAAGAAGTTTTTAGAATAGAAAAGAAAAAACAAAATAGAATAGAAAAAAAAATAGAATAGGAACAGAATAGAATAAGAAATAGAATAGAATAGAATAGAATAGAATAGAATAGAATAGAATAGAATAGAATAGAATAGAATAGAATAGAATAGAATAGAATAGAATAGAATAGAATAGAATAAAGCCAGGTTGGAAAAGACCTCCAAGATCATCCAGTCCAACCCAGCACCCAGCCCTGGCCAATCAACTAGAAGATGGCACTATGTGCTCCATTCAGTCCTTTCTTGAACACCTCCAGGGATGGGGACTCCACCACCTCCCTGGGCAGCCCATTCCAATGCCAATCACTCTCTCTGCCAACAACTTCCTCCTAACATCAACCTTAAACCTCTCCAGTACAATTCGAGACTTAAGAGCAGTAAAAGTCATAAAATCAGTCAGGGTTGGAAAGGATCACAAGGATCAACCAGTTCCAAGCCCCCTGCCATGCCCAGGGATACCCTACCCTACAGCAGGCTGCCCACAGCCTCTGCCAGCCTGGCTGCAAACATCTCCAGGGATGTGGCCCCAGACACCTCCCTGGGCAACTCATTCCAGGGCCTCACCACTTTCATGCTCAACAACTTCCTCCTCACATCCAATCTAAATCTCTCCACCTCCAGCTTTGCTTCATTCCCCCTAGTCCTCTCACTCCCTGACAGCCTCAAAAGTCCCTCCCCAGCTCTTTTGTAGCCCACTTCAGACCCCGGAAGGCCACAAAAAGGTCACCTGGGAGCCTCCTCTTCTCCAGCCTGCACAGCCCCAACTCTTTCAGTCTGTCCTCACAGCAGAGGTGCTGCAGCCCTCTGAGCATCCTCAGGGCCCTTCTCTGGACACACTCCAGCATGTCCACATCCCTCTTGTCCCAGGGGCTCCAGAACTGGATGCANTTTTTACTGTATATTCCTGTAAATATCTGTTATATCTTGTAAATATTTGCTTGTATATTTGCATTGCTGTAAATATAAGCTTCATTTATTAACTTCCAGTGTGTTTTTCTGAGTTTTAGCCGGGGTTCTAAAAGGTGGGGGGGCAGGTCACTGCAAACCCACTACAGCTGGCCACATTTCTCCTGATGCAGCTCAGGCTCTGCTTGGCTTTCTGGGCTGCAAGTGCACACTGCTGCCTCATGTTGAGCTTCTCATCCACCAACCCCCCCAAGTCCCTCTCCTCAGGGCTGCTTCAGCCACTCACTTCCCAGCCTGGATTAGTGCTTGGGACTGCCTCGACCCAGATGCGGGACCCTGACCCAGCTGCAGGACCTATTGTCTGCAGGACTGAAGAGAGTCTGCCTGGAATTGAAAAAGAACTTTTTCTGACCCTAAAGAGCAGCAAAAATCTGGGACAGGCTCTGTGTGAAAAGCAGCAGAGCCTCAAATTCCAGAGCTTGATTTTTTTTTCAGAGCAAGATTCTGTGACACAGCCTCCTTGGCAGAGATCCTGGAGTCAGCAATTCAAAAGAGAAGGATGCTGCCATGACTTTCCTTCTCACCACCTTCATGATAGGTGTGCTGAGGCTGCCCAGCAGCAGCAGATCTACACACTGTAGTATGTTTACACTCTATATCTACCCAGAAACAGCAGCTGATGCTCGCCAAATTGCTGCTGCCTAAAAGGGCTCATAAGGAAGCAGGCTCAAGCTGCAGCAGGGGAAATTTACATTGGGTATTACAAGATAATTCTTTTCTCAGAAGGTTCTCAAACACTGGAAAAGGCTCCCCAGGGAGGTGGCTGAATCCTCATCCCTGGAGGTGTTTAAAAGAGGCAGAGATGTGGTGCTCCAGGATATGTTTTAGCACCAGCCTTGGTAGAGTCACATAATGAGAGAAAGCATCGAGTTGAAAGGGACTCTCAAAGGTCATCCTGCCCCAACACCCTGCAGTGAGCAAGGACATCTCCCAGTATCTGAAGGGAGCCTACAAAAAAGCTGGGGAGGGACTTTTGAGGCTATCAAGTAGGCAGGACTAGGGGAAATGGAGCAAAGCTGGAGGTGGGGAGATTGAGATTGGAGGTGAGGAGGAAGTTGTTGAGCATGAGAGTGGTGAGAGCCTGGAATGGGTTGCCCAGGGAGGTGTTTGGGGCCACATTGCTGGAGGTGTTTGCAGCCAGGCTGGCAGAGGCTGTAGGCAGCCTGATGTAGGGTAGGGTGTCCCTGGGCATGGCAGAGGGGTTGGAACTGGCTGATCCTTGTGGTCCCTTCCAACCCTGACTGATTCTATGATCTTGATACTGGAACGTATCCGAGAAGGACAACAAAGCTGATGAGGGGCCTGGAGCACAGCCCTGTGAAGAGAGGCTGAGGGAGCTGGGGGTGTGCAGCCTGCAGAAGAGGAGGCTCAGAGCAGATCTCATTGCTGTCTACGACTACCTAAAGGGAGGTTGTAGTCAGGGGGGTTGGGCTCTTTTCCCAGGCAACCAGGGACAGAAGGAGGAGACAGTCTCAAGTTGTGCTGGGAGAGGTCTAGGCTGGATGTTAGGAGGAAGTTCTTGCCAGAGAGGGTGATTGGCATTGGAATGGGCTGCCCAGGGAGGTGGTGGAGTCCCCATTCCTGGAGGTGTTCAAGTAAGGACTGGATGGAGCACTTAGTGCTATGGTCTAGTTGATTGGCTAGGGCTGGGTGCNTCCAGATCACACTGGACTTAATCATCTTAAAAAGGTCTTTTTGCAGCCCAAATGATTCTATAATTCTCTCTCTCCTAGTCCTTTCCCCTCTGCAAAGCCATGGCAGCCCTGGCTGGCTGTGTAACCCACACACTCTCCAAACCTACAATCCTCTAAGCCAAGGCAGTTTCCTACTACCATCCAAAGGCTTCAGGGAGCACTTCTGTGCTTCCTCAGGGGTTTGCAAAGCAGAAGGCCAAATCCTATTAGCCAACTTCATGGGAAGTGCAGAACTCCTAGGGCAGGTATTATCACTTTGGATCCATGAATAAACCAAGTGATGGAGGTTGCACAATGCATTCCTGCACGCAGCCTGCAGAGGGGAATTCTCCTTTCAAAATTCACCCCTGCAGTGCCTCGGCAGTTCCTCGCTTCCAAATGTCTTTAAGAGGAGCTAACAAAGTGACTCAAACGCTCCCTGAAGTCACAAAGCCTGTGCAGGAGGGCCCAGCAGGCATCTACACAAAATTAATTATGCTTCTACAGCATTCTGATTTCCCACCAAGCTGTCAAAGGGAGGCGAAACGCAGACTACAAGACTCAGAGGCACAGGAAAGCATCCTCCACATCTTCATCCACAGTGATGTTTGAGCTGGCCAAGTGTCACACACAGCAAATCACTCCATGTTTCTGGAACATCCAGGAAAGAGAAGGGAACAAGAAGAAGCTGGCTAAGATTGCAGAATTATAGAATCAGTCAGGGTTGGAAGGGACCACAAGGATCAACCAGTTCCAACCCCCCTGCCATGCCCAGGGACACCCTACCCTACATCAGGCTGCCCACAGCCTCTGCCAGCCTGGCTGCAAACACCTCCAGGGATCTGGCCCCAAACAACTCCCTGGGCAACCCATTCCAGGCTCTCACCACTCTCATGCTCAACAACTTCCTCCTCATGTCCAGTCTGAACCTCCCCACCACACAGTGGTGGGAAAAGCCTGTTCCATTTCCTTGGGGACAACTATTGTCATAATATTATAGAATCATAGAATGGTTTAGGTTGGAAGAGATCTCAAAGCTCATCCACTTCCAACCCCCTGCCATAGGCAGGGACACCTCCCACTAGATCAGGTCACTCAAGACCTCATCCAGCCTGGCCTTCAACACCTCCAAGGAGGGAGCAGACACAACTTCCCTGGGCAACCTGTTCCAGTGTCTCACCACCCTCACTGTGAAGAATTTCTTCCTAACATCCCGTTCAAATCTCCCCTCTGCCAGTTTGAACCCATTTCTCCTCCTCCTGGCATTACAAGACCTTGTCCCTCCCCAGCCCTCCTGTAGGCCCCCTTCAGATCCTGGAAGGTTGCTATAAGGTCTCCTGGAAGCCTTCTCTTCTCCAGGCTGCACAGCCCCAACTCTCTCAGCCTGTCCTCACAGCAGAGCTGCTGCAGCCCTCTCAGCATCTTGGTGGCCTCCTCTGGACTGGCTCCAGCAGTTTATCACCAGCTATTTTATCCAAAAATTACAAAAGACCTTTGGAGGGACCTTTGAAAGGGACCTTTGGAGCTCATCCAGTCCAATACCAGGGTCACTCACCGCAGCTTGCCCAGCATCACAATGTCCAGCTATGTTTGGAATCTCTCCAGAGAAGACTCCACAACCTCTCTGGGCAGCTTTCTCCAGTGTTCCAGCACCCTCACACCAAACAAGTTTCTCCTCTTCTTCAGATGGAACCTCCTGGACTCCAGTTTGTGCTCACTGCCCCTTGTCCTGCCACTGAGTGAGTCTGGCCCCATCCCGTTGCCCTTTGTCCTTTAGCTCTTTGTGATCATTTTAAGCCACTTAGAATTTGGAATTTATTCCCCCCAAAGATAAATTATCACAGTACTTGGAACTTGGAAGTAAAATGCAATTATTATCTACAAAAGTAGGCTAAATATAAGAGGTAATAAACATAAAAAATAGATATGTGCTCACAAAACCAGACAACAGCCCAGGCACAACCCTGGACAAAGCCCAGGGGCTGCTGCCAGCTAACTCAATGTTAGTTCTTCCCCACTCCTGGTCAGTGAAGGTACCATAGGCTAAACAAAAAAAAAAAACCAAAAAAACCCCACAACACGGAGAAGGAAGCAAGGACAGAGGGAGAGACAGAGTGGGGAAAAACAAGCAGGCAAGAGAGGAAGAACACTCTCAACAGCCAATTATATAGAAAAATAACAAGAAAACTCTATGAGATAAATAGAATGGTTTAGGTTGGAAGGGACCTCAAACATCATCCATCTCTTGTATTTCATTCAGCCTCTTTAGGGTCATAGAACCACAGAATCAGACAGGTTGGAAGAGACTTCCAAGCTCAACAAGCCCAACCTAGCACCCAACCCTAGCCAATGGCACTAAGTGCCCCATCCAGGCTTTGCTTCAACACCTCCAGGGATGGGGACTTCACCACCTCCCCAGGCAGCCCATTCCAATGCCAATCACTCTCTCTGGCAACAACTTCCTCCTAACATCCAGCCTAGACCTCCCCTGGCACAGCTTGAGACTGTGTCCCCTTGATCTGTTGCTGGTTGCCTGAGAAAAGAGCCCACCCCCACCTGGCTACAACCTCCCTTTAGGTAGTCGTAGACAGCAATGAGCTCTGCCCTGAGCCTCCTCTTCTCCAGGCTGCACACCCCCAGCTCCCTCAGCCTCTCCTCACAGGGCTGTGCTCCAGGCCCCTCCCCAGCCTTGCTGCCTTTCTCTTGACACCTTCCAGCACCTCAACATCTCTCTTGAATTGAGTGGCCCAGAACTGGACACAGGACTCAAGGTGTGGCCTGACCAGTGCTGAGCACAGGGGCAGAATAACCTCCCTTGTCCTGCTGCCCACACTGCTCCTGCTCCAGCCCAGGATGCCATTGGCTCTGCTGCCCACCTGGGCACACTGCTGCCTCATCTTCAGCTCCTATCTCCCAGCACCCCCAGGTCCCTCTCTGCCTGGCTTCTCTCAGCCACTCTCTCCCCAGTCTGTAGCACTGCCTGAGTTTGTTGTGGCCAAAGTGTAGAACCCTGCACTTAACCTTGTCCAATCTCATCCCATTGGCCTCTGCCCATCCATCCAGCCTGGCCAGGTCCACCTGGGCACACTGCTGGTTCTCCACCAGCACCCCCAGATCCCTCTTTCCATGGCTGCTCTCCAGCAACTCTGTCTCCAGCCTGTAGCACTGCTTGAGGTTGTCATGTCCATCCCTTGAACTCTCCTGAATTCTCCAGAAAGCTTTTATTTCCACTTTACAATTAAGACACTACTCTTACACTGCAACACTCTTGCTGAGCATTGATCACATCCCCTTCACAGGCTGCTCTTCTGCAGGCTCAACACCGCCAGCCCTCTCAGCCTTTCCTCCTCACAGAGATTCTGACAGCATCCTCAGCATCTTTAGAGCCTCCACTGGAGTCTCTCCCAAAAACTTTTATTTCCACTTTACAATTAAGACACTACTCTTACACTGCAACACTCTTGCTGAGCATTGATCACATCCCTTCTCATGCTGCTCTTCTCCAGGCTCAACACACCCAGCCCTCTCAGCCTTTCCTCCTCAGAGATGCTCACAGCATCCTCAGCATCTTTGGAGCCTCCACTGGACTCCTTCCTGTGTCTCTCTTGAACTGGGAAACCCACACCTGGACCAAATACTCTTTCTGTGGCCCCACTGGTGCAGAGTAAGAAGGAAATACATTTGAAGTAGGCAACTAAAAGCTTCCTGTCTCTTCCCATTTGCAGAGGCAGCCTCAGCTGCCAGCATCACAGCTCCAGCATATTATTATCTGCCGCAGAAGTGCAGCGTGGTGAATATGCCTGGAAACTGAGCTGTCTAGACAGCCTAGTCTGAGCCACAATGATTCCAATGGGAGAGGCCATAAAAACTCTCATCCTAACAAGAACCCATTACTGTAGAAATAAACCCAGCCTGGAGAAATTGGGCCCAATGCTAAAACCATCCTGTGCAAAGCTCTTCAGGCTGAGTTACACTAACCCTCCGCAGGAAAGGCTGAAGAGAAGCACTCCCAACAACACCACTCTGGCAGCTCTGCTGTGGGAAAGCTGCTCCCTGCTATTCCCTGGTGGGACCTTCCCTCTCCGTGGAGAGGTTTTGTCCATTAGGCTGAGCTGCAGCAAGTGCTTTGGGCACACAGGCTTGCAATGAGATGCTTCAAGTGGCTTGTTCCACCTGCCAGTGAGTCCATGGGCAAGAGCAAAGCTCTTCAGGCTGAGTTACACCAACCCTCTGCAGGGAAGGCTGAAGAGAAACACTCCAAACAAAACCACTCTGGCAGTTCTGCTATGGAAAGGCTGCTCCCTGCTATACCCTGTTGGGACCTCCCTCCCTGTGGAGAGGTTTTGTCCATTAAGCTGAGCTGCAGCAAGTGCTTTGGGCACACAGGCTTGCAATGAGATGCTTCAAGTGGCTTGTTCCACCTGCCAGTGAGTCCATGGGCAAGAGCAAAGCTCTTCAGGCTGAGTTACACCAACCCTCTGCAGGGAAGGCTGAAGAGAAACACTCCAAACAAAACCACTCTGGCAGTTCTGCTATGGAAAGGCTGCTCCCTGCTATACCCTGTTGGGACCTCCCTCCCTGTGGAGAGGTTTTGTCCATTAAGCTGAGCTGCAGCAAGTGCTTTGGGCATACAGGATCTCAATGAGATGCTTCAAGTGGCTTGTTCCACCTGCCAGCAAGAGCAAAGCTCTTCAGGCTTAGTTACACCAACTTCTGCAGGAAAAGCTGAAGAGAAGCACTCCCAACAACACCACTCTGGCAGCTCTGCTGTGGGAAAGCTGCTCCCTGCTATTCCCTGGTGGGACCTTCCCTCTCCGTGGAGAGGTTTTGTCCATTAGGCTGAGCTGCAGCAAGTGCTTTGGGCACACAGGCTTGCAATGAGATGCTTCAAGTGGCTTATTCTACCTGCCAGCAAGTCCATGGGCAAGAGGGATAGCTTAAATCATAGAATCATAGAATGTCAGGGGCTGGAAGGGATCTGGGAAGCTCATCCAGCCAAACCTCCCTGCCTGAGCAGGATCTCCTAGACCAGATCACACAGAAACACATCCAGGCAGGTTTGGAATATACAATCATAAAATGGTTTAGGTTGAAAGGGACCTCAATGCTCAGCCAGTTCCAACCCCCCTGTGCCATAGGCAGGGACACATCCCACTACATCAGGATGCTCAAGACCTCATCCAGCCTGGCCTTGAACACATCCAGGGAGGGAGGAGACACAACCTCCCTAGGCAACCTGTGCCAGTGTCTCATCACCCTCACTGTGAAGAACTTTCTCCTAACATCCCATTTCAATCTCCCCTCTGCCAGTTTGAACCCATTCCCCCTCGTCCTGTCATTACAAGACCTTGTGAACAGTCCCTCCCCAGCCTTCCTGTAGGCTCCCTTCGGATACTGGAAGGTTGCTATAAGGTCTCCTGGAAGCCTTCTCTTCTCCAGGCTGAAAAGCCCCAACTCCTTCAGCCTGTCCTCATAGCAGAGCTGCTTCTGGACTCTCTCCAGCAGTTCCATGTCTTTCTTGTGCTGGGGTCTCCAGAACTGCACACAGTACTCCAGGTGGGGTCTGACAAGAGCAATCTTCTAAAGAAGTTTCTCCTCACGTTCAAGAAGGAACTTTTTACATTTCAGTTTGTGCCAGTCAGCTCTTGCCCTGCCACTGAAAATTGACTGACCCCATCCCCCTGACACCCAACCTTAAGTATTGATCATCACTGATGAGATCCTCCTCAATCCAGCCTTTTCTAGACTAAAAAGACCCAATTCTCTCACAATCCCAAACATCACCAAGAACTGTCCCCAAGTGTCCCCAAGCTTTCCCTCCAGAGCCTGCAATCAGAATGCAGAAAAAGATCTTATTCTAAACCACTGAATATTTAGTGCTCATCAAAAGTTGGAAAAAAATTCAACTGCATCCTACTTCTCCATGTGCAGACCTGGTAGGGTAGTAGGCTCCATTTTGTCACTCCAGCACTCAAAAAAGACAAGAAGGAAGGCCCAGGCAACTGCAGACCAATCATAGAACCATAGAAACAGTCAAGGTTGGAAGGGACCACAAAGATCATCTAGTTCCAACCCCCCTGCCATGCCCAGGGACACCCTACCCTAGATCAGGCTGCCCACAGCCTCTGCCAGCCTGGCTGCAAACACCTCCAGGGATGTGGCCCAAACCACCTCCCTGGGCAACCCATTCCAGGCTCTCACCACTCTCATGCTCAACAACTTCCTCCTAACATCCAATCTGAATTTCCCCACCTCCAGCTTTGCTCCATCCTCACCTCCATCCCTGGGAAGGTGATGGAGCAGCTCATTCTGGAGGCCATCTCCAACCACATGGCAGAAAAGAGGTTTCTCAGGAGTAGCCAACAGGGATTTACCAAGGGGAGATCTTGCTTGACTAACCTGATAGCCTCCTATGATACCATGACCAAATGGGCAGATGATGGAAGAGCTGTAGATGTCATCTACCCTGACTTCAGCAAGGCTTTTGATACTGTCTCCCACAACATCCTCATAAATAAGCTCAAGAGATGTGGCATAGATGATTGATCTGTGAGGTGGATTGAAAACTGGCACCACAACAGAGTTGGAGTGAGTTGTCACCAATCAGGACCACAGGATGTCACAGGTTGGAAGGGACCCAAAGAGAGCAAAAGCTTCCAGTGTCTCCCCACCTTCAGCATAAAGAAAAACAATCCCAGCTAGTCCCAACTCTCCTGTGCAGTCAGCAGAGACATCATCAACTAGACCAGACTGCTCAAAGACCCAAACAACCTGGTTTTGGACACTTCTAGGGATCACAGGATGTCAGGATTGGACCTAAAGAGCTTGTCAAGTCCAACCCCACGACACAACAGGAACATCCAATATAGCTCAGGTCATACAGGAACACATTCATAGAATCATAGAAGGGTCTAGGTTGGAAGAGACCTCAAAGATCATCCAGTTCCAACCATCTGCCACAGGCAGAGACACCTCCCACTAGATCAGGTCGCTCAAGACCTCAACAACACGTTCAGACAGGTCTGGAAAGGCTCCAGACAAAGAGACTCCACAACCTCTCTGGGCAGCCTGTGCCACTGCTCTGGGACCCACACAGGCAAGAAGTTCCCTCTTGTGTTGAGCTGCAACCTCCTATGCTGCAGCTTCCATCCATTGCTCCTTGTCCTATCCCAGGGAGCAGTGAGCAGAGCCTGTCCCCACCCCCCACCTCCTGACCCACAGCCTCAGATATTGATAAACATTGATTAAATCTCCTCTCAGTCTTCTCCAGGCTAATCAGCCCCAGGTCCCTCAGCCTCTCCTCATCAGGCAGTGCTCCAGTCCCCTCAGCATCCTTGTGGCCCCCCACTGGTCCCTCTCCTGGATGCAGTGAAGATGCTCAGTGTGGCTCCTTGCCCTATCCCAGGGAGCAAGTGAGCAGAGCCTGTCCGTCCATCGTGTCCCTCCTCCCAGCCCTGACCAGCCCTCAAATATTGATTAAATCCCCTCTCAGTCTTCCCTTTTCCAGACTAAGCAGCCCCAGGTGCCTCAGCCTCTCCTCCCCTGGCAGTGCTCCAGTCCCCTCAGCATCATCATATCCCTCCTTTGGACCCTCTCCAGCAGATCCCTGCCCCTCTTCAACTGGGGAGTCCAAAGCTGAAAGCAGTATTCAAGATGTGGTATCACATCATGTGGCACCAGAGCAGAGTGGAGAGCCACGAGGGTTGGAGGATTTGAGCATCTTCCCTGCAGAGAGAGAGAGACTGAGAGCCCTGGAGCTGTTTAGTCTGGAGAAGAGAAGGCTCAGAGGAGACCTCATCAATGTCTACAAATACCTGAGGGGTGGGCATTGGACTGGGGCCAATCTCTTTTTGTTGCTCAGCAGCAATAAGCCAAGGAGCAGCAGCTACAAACTGGAACATTGAAGGTTTCACCTCAACATGAGGAGAAATTTCTTTACAGTGAGGGTGACAGAGCCCTGAAACAGGCTGCCCAGAGAGGTTGTGGAGTCTCCTTCCCTGGAGGCTTTCAAAACCTGCCTGGATGCACTCCTGTGTGACCTGCCCTGGGTGATCCTGCTTTGGCAGGGAGGTTGCACTCGAGCTCTGGAGGCCCCTTCCAGATTTTCCTAGTGAGGATGGATTTTTATTTTTCCTCTCATTACTTTAGATTTTAATGAGCCAAATCCCAGGCATTAGCTTCTGGGAATGTATATGAAGTCATTATGGATATAGGTTTTATATGGAGGCATTGAAGCCAGCAAGACACAGTAAAGCAAATTGAACTTCCCCCAGTTTGAACTCCAGCAGAGGAAACAGGGAAATGCATAGCTGCAAAGAGTGTTCTCCTCTTACTCACCCTAGGGCTCCACAGGACTGAGGGTCTTCTGGTTTTGGTGTTGGTCAGGAAAAGAATAGAACAGAAGAGGCCAGGTTGGAAGAGAACTCCAAGATCATCCTAGAACTGCACACAGTTCTCCATTTAAAGGCATTAATAAGATACCCTCTCACTCTTCTCTTCTTCAGACTAAAGAGTCTCAGGTCTCTAAGCCTTTCCATAAAGAGAGATGTTCAAACACTTTTGTCATCCCCAAACCTCTCTGTTGGACTCTCTCTAGCAGTCTCCTGCCTCTTTGGGATTGAAGAGTCAAACACTGGACTGACCAAGGCCGAGTAGAGGAAGAGGAGATCCTCCCCAGTCCTGCTGGACACACTTTTCTTCATGCATCCCAGGATACTGGGGTCCTGCACCTGGGTCAGTGCAATCCCAAGCACAACTCCAGGCTGGGTGGGGAATGGCTGAGAGCAGCCCTGAGGAACAGGCCCTGGGGGTGTGGGGTGAGGCAAAGCTGAAGATGAGGCTGCAGTGTGAGTGCAGCCCAGACAGCAACTGTGTGCTGGGCTGCAGCAAGAGCAGCTGTGGGCAGCAGGGCAAGGGAGGGGATTCTGCCCCTTGGCTCTGCTCTCCTCACACTCCACCTGCAGCACTGTCTGCAGCTCTGCAGCCCCCAGCACAAGAAGGATATGGAAGTGTTGGAGGCAGTGCAGAGGAGGCCACCAAGATGCTGAGAGGGCTGCAGCAGCTCTGCTGTGAGGACAGGCTGAGAGAGTTGGGGCTGTGCAGCCTGGAGAAGAGAAGGCTTCCAGGAGACCTTGGAGTGGCCTTCCAATATCTGAAGGGGCCTAAAGGAGGGCTGGGAAAGGACTACTGACAAGGTCTTGTAATGACAAGNATTGGGACTGAATGAGCTTTGAGGTCCCTTCCAACCTAAACCATTCTGTGATTCTAACTCCCATTCCACAGGGAGGGACACTCCAACTAGACTGGGTTCCTCAAAATCCCATTCAGCCTGGCTTTGAACACTTCCAGGAATGGGACATCCACAACCTGTCTTGGCAGCCCTCACAGTGAAAAATTTTGTCCATATATAATTGAAATATCCCTTCTCTCAGGCTAAAGCCTTTGGCTATTCATGGACCCATAGAATGGCTTAGGTTGGAAGTGATCTCAAAGCTCATACAGTCACAACCCCTGTGCCATAGGCAGGGACACCTCCCACTAGATCAGGATGCTCAACGCCTCATCCAACCTGGCCTTCAACACCTCCAGGGAGGTTGTGGAACACAGAACCACAGAATGTGATCTATGTGAATGTGAATCACATTCTGTGATTCTGTGCTCCACAACCTTCCTGGGCAACCTGTCCCAGTCTCACCACCCTCACTTGGAAAGGACTTTCCTAGTCCTGTTGGCCACAGATTTTCTGATGCAGACCAGGACACTGTTGAGCTTCTCTGTGCTCCAGAACCTCCCTGGGCAACCTGTGCAATCTTGGATCACATTCTGTGATTNTCAGGTTGGATGAGGCCTTGGGTGACCTCTTCTAGTGGGAGGTGCCCCTGCCTATGGCACAGGGGATTGGGACTGAATGAGCTTTGAGGTCCCTTCCAACCTAAACCATTCTGTGATTCTAACTCCCATTCCACAGGGAGGGACACTCCAACTAGACTGGGTTCCTCAAAATCCCATTCAGCCTGGCTTTGAACACTTCCAGGAATGGGACATCCACAACCTGTCTTGGCAGCCCTCACAGTGAAAAATTTTGTCCATATATAATTGAAATATCCCTTCTCTCAGGCTAAAGCCTTTGGCTATTCATGGACCCATAGAATGGCTTAGGTTGGAAGTGATCTCAAAGCTCATACAGTCACAACCCCTGTGCCATAGGCAGGGACACCTCCCACTAGATCAGGATGCTCAACGCCTCATCCAACCTGGCCTTCAACACCTCCAGGGAGGTTGTGGAACACAGAACCACAGAATGTGATCTATGTGAATGTGAATCACATTCTGTGATTCTGTGCTCCACAACCTTCCTGGGCAACCTGTCCCAGTCTCACCACCCTCACTTGGAAAGGACTTTCCTAGTCCTGTTGGCCACAGATTTTCTGATGCAGACCAGGACACTGTTGAGCTTCTCTGTGCTCCAGAACCTCCCTGGGCAACCTGTGCAATCTTGGATCACATTCTGTGATTCTCTGCTCTACAACCTCCCTGGGCAACCCGTTCCAGTGTCTCACCACTGTCACTTGGAAAGAACTTTCCTGATCCTGTTCACCACACAGTTTCTGATCCAGGCCAGGATGCTGTTGAGCTTCCCTGTGCTCCACAACCTCCCTGGACAACCTGTTTCAGTGTCTCACTACCCTCACTGGAAAGAATTTTTCTGATCCTGTTGGCCACACAGTTTCTGATCCAGACCAGGATGCTGTTGATCTTCTCTGGCTCATCTTCAGCCAGTGCTGACCAACCCACTCAGGCTTTTTCCCACCAGGCAGTTTCTAGGTACTCTGCCCCCAGCCTGAAGCCTTCCTAGGGTTATTATAACTCAAAGGCAGGACCCAACACTTCACCATTTGGCCACACAGTTTCTGATCCAGGCCAGGATGCTGTTGAGCTTCTCTGTGCTCCACAACCTCCCTGAGCAACCTGTGCAATCTTGGATCACATTCTGTGATTCTCTGCTCCACAACCTCCCTGGGCAACCTGTGCCAGTGTCTCACTACCCTCACTGGAAAGAACTTTTCTGATCCTGTTGGCCACACAGTTTCTGATCCAGGCTAGGATGCTTTTGACCTTCTCTGTGTTCCACAACCTCCCTGGACAACCTGTTTCAATGTCTCACCACCCTCACTGGAAAGAACTTTCCTGGTCCTGTTGGCCACACAGTTCCTGGTCCAGGCCAGGATTCTGTTGATCTCTGGCTCATCTTCAGCCAGTGCTGACCAACCCACTCAGGCTTTTTCCCACCAGGCAGTTTCTAGGTACTCTGCCCCCAGCCTGAAGCCTTCCTGGGGTTGTTTTAAGGACCCAACACTTCACCATTTGCAGCCACATCTTTCCAGAGGGAAAAATCCCATCCAAAAAAAGCAGACTGGTAGTGAATCCCCACTTTTGTTTTAGATCATCTGCTTTATTCATCAGGGAGGGAAGTGCTTTTCCACCCGTCGGCGTGGAATTGTTTTTGCTTCCACATCATCTCTAGTTGGCAATTTCTAGACCCATTCAAGCATCTCCACTCCATTTCAGGAAGGATTTGCATTTGAGGTGGAGAATGGTCTCACAGCACTGAATAGCTTTGATTAATCAAGACTCTGATTTATCTGTGCTTGCTGATTCTTGGCAATTAAATCACTTGCTCGCTTGCTAACGAGAAGGGGGGAACGCTGCTCTCGTGGAGAGCACAAAACCTGCCACAGGATGAAAACAATTAGGGACTTGAAATTAGTGAAACACTTCAGTAAATATTTACTGAGCACCTTCAGACTAAAAAATTTAAAAAAAAACACACCACAACAACAGGAAAGGGAGAAAGAGACTCAGCTACTGTCAACAGGAATGTGGTGACAAGAGTCAGCAGCAGCCCAACTTTTCAATCCTGCAATTTGGTCTTTCAGCATCTTCCTCTACATTAAGGGAACAAAGACAAATTCCATCCTCTATGCCAAGATTTTTTACCCAGTCCTATTTTTTGCCCTTCCTGTCCAAGGCACTTTTCTCCTCCCCTGACTATCAACACCTCAAGGTTTAAACTCAGCTGCTGCCAGCTTCATAGAATCACAGAATGGTTTAGGTTGGAAAGGAGCTCAAAGCTCATCCAGTTCCAACACCCCTGTGCCATAGGCAGGGACACCTCCCACTAGAACAGGTCACTCAAGGACTCATCCAACCTGCAATTGAACACCTGCAGGGAGGTTGCGGAGCAGACGATCACATTCTGTGATTCTGTGCTCCACAACCTCCCCGGGCAACCTGTGCGATCTTGGATCACATTCTGTGATTCTCTGCTCCACAATCTGCCCAGGCAACCTGTGCAATTCTGGATCACGTTCTATGATTCTGTGCTCCACAACCTCCCTGGGCAACCTGTGCAATCTTGGATCACATTCTGTGATTCTCTGCTCCACAACCTCCCTCGGCAATCTGTGCTACAACCCTCACTACAAACAACTTCCTCCTAACGTCCATTTACAATCTCTCCTCTGACAATTTAAACCTATTCCTCCTCCTCCTGGCATTACAAGACCTCATCAATAGTCCCTCCCAAGCCCTCCTGTAGCCCCCTTCAGACACTGTAAGGCCACTCCAAGGTCTCCTGGCAGCCTTCTCTTCTCCAGGCTGCACAGCCCCTACTCTCTCAGCCTGTCCTCACAGCAGAGCTGCTGCAGCCCTCTCAGCATCTTGGTGGTCTCCTCCGCACTGGCTCCAACACTTCCATGTCCTTCTTGTGCTGGGGGCTGCAGAGCTGCAGACAGTGCTGCAGGTGGGGTGTGAGGAGAGCAGAGTAAAGGGGCAGAATCCCCTCCCTTGCCCTGCTGCCCACAGCTGCTCTTGCTGCAGCCCAGCACACAGTTGCTGTCTGGGCTGCACTCACACTGCAGCCTCATCTTCAGCTTTGC
>VWZI01022899.1:88301-121454 GCA_013396835.1 Psilopogon haemacephalus
CACTGGTCTCCAGGTGGACATTGTGCCCTTGATCACCACTCTCTGTGTGCCACCATCCAGCCAGTTCCTTATCCAGCAAGTTGTGCACCCATTCAGTCTGTGTTTTTCCAGTTTGGTGACCAGGATGTGACATTGTGCCCTTGATCACCACTCTCTGCCTGCCACCATCCAGCCAATTCCTTATCCAGCAGTGCTCCACCCATCAAGTCTGTGTTTTTCCAGTTTGGTGACCAGGATGTGACACTGTGCCCTTGATCACCACTCTCTGTGTGGGACCATCCAGCCAGTCACATCTGGCTGAAAGGCTGCCAAGCAACGCTACGAGTTTAAGATCTGTCCTTTGACCACTTGCTGACTTCAGTACTCTTGATCTTTTAGTAATACCTTTAAAATCTGCCCAAAACAAAGCATTTGCTTTTATCTGCATGGAAGGATTATCTGCAGTCAATGTTTTATGGGTTGGGTTTCCCCCCACCCCCAAGTCCTTTAAAGGGAAAAGATCTAAAAGGGGCTCTGGGCAACCTGCTCTAGTTGCAGATGTCCCTGCTGACTGCAGGGGATTTGGACTAGATGACCTTTAAAGGTCCCTTCCAACCTGAGTCATTCTGTGATTCTATGCAATTAGCTTGGCCATAAAAATGATCTCCACATACTGTGGGTGTTGTTCTCTACTCCCTCATACCAGGTGACAGGACAAGAGGAAATGGCCTCAAATCACACCAGGGAAGGTTTAGACTAGATAAAAGGAAAAAATTCTGTGCTGAAAGTGGTCAGACATTGAAATAGGCTGCCCAGGGAGGTGATGAAGTGACCACCCCTGGAGATGTAGACATGGCACTTGAGGACAGGGTTTAATGGTGTTAGGTTGACAGTTGGGACTCAAGATCTTGGGGGTCTTTTCCAACTGAAACAACTGTCTAATTCTGTGATGTCCCATCCTGGGGCAGACTAAAAACTGTACACAGGTCCTTCCCCCTCTACCTGCTTCTGTCCTCTTGTCTCCCCAACCTTTAGCTCTTGCTGAGCATTGATCAGATCAATGGTGCCAGATCCAGCTGGAGAGCTGTAACCAGTGGAGTCCCCCAAGGATCAGAGCTGGGTCTGGTGCTATTCAGCATCTTCATCAATGACATTGAGGCCAACCCCACCTGGTGACAACAACACTTCAGATAGTTGCAGACAGCAATGAGCTCTGCCCTGAGCCTCCTCTTCTGCAGGCTGCACACCCCCAGCTCCCTCAGCCTCTCCTCACAGGGCTGTGCTCCAGGACCCTCCCCAGTCTTGCTGCTCTTCTCTGGACACATTCCAGCACTCAACATCTTTCTTAAATTCAGGGGCCCAGAATTAGACACAGGACTCAAGGTGTCCTTTCCAACCCAAACTATTCTGATTCTATGATCCTAATTTCTCTTTTGGATCTTGAGCACGAGAATATTCCATAATCTTTCATTAGAAAAAAAATAAATACCTGCACAAGCTACACACTCAATATTTTCAATCCAGATAACAGACAGAAACATCTGCAGTGACACCACCCTAGATCCAGAACTTACTCATGGGAAACAGAAATAACAAACCCAGGGGGAATAAAACGGAGCACAGAAGGTGAAAAATAAAGATGCAAGTCCACAGCCCATGAAGATATCCACTGGAGTGAAGAAGATGCTGCAGAGGAAAAGCAGAACTCTTAAAGCCAAGCCCAGCTATTTCTGTCCTGCTAATTTGACAAGCTCAGAGCCCCTGGGAAACTCCAGGTTGAACTCTGTGGCAGTTGTCTCCCTGCTGTACCTTGTTTATAAGCAAAAGCACTGCGTGTTTGGGGTGCCTAATTAGTCATGGCCACAGCAAGGCAGCCCAACGAGATGGAGAGCATGTGCATGGAGTGATGGAACACAGCTACAGCAGTGCCTCCACCTTTGCCTGCCTGGAATCAATTAGTGGTTTTGTAAATATCACTGCTTTAAGCTGTTGGGTTTGGGGGTTTTTTTGGTTTGGTTTTTTTTTCCTTTCCCACCCCCTAATGGTTTTCGTTTTGCTGCATACTTGCCAAGCCTTAAGTGATAAAAATGTAACGTTGGCTGCTCATCACTCCTGAAATTCTTTACTATGAGGGTGGTGGAATACAGCAACAGTTTGTTCAGGACAGTGATGGAAGCCCCATCCCTAGAGATATTGAAGGCCAGACATGGAAACATAGAATCAATGAGGGTTGGAAGGGACCACAAGGATCATCTAGTTCCAACCCCCTTGCCACTATGAGGGTGGTGGAACATAGGAGCAGTTTGCTCAGGGAGGTGGTGGATGCCACATCCCTAGACATATTGAAAGCAAGACTTGGAAACATAGAATCAGTCAGGGTTGGAAGGGACAACAAGGATCATCGAGTTCCAACTCCCTTGCCACTATGAAGGTGGTGGAACATAGGAACAGTTTGCTCAGGACAGTGGTAGAAACCCCATCCCTCGAGATATTCCAGACATGGAACCAGAGAATCAGGCAAGATTAGAAGGGACAACAAGGATCATCTAGTTCCAAGCCCCCTGCCACTATGAGGGTGGTGGAACATAGGAACAGTTTGCCCAGGACAGTGGTGGAAGCCACATCCCTAGAGATATTGAAGGCCAGACTTGGAAACATAGAGTCAGTCAGAGTTGGAAGGGACCACAAAGATAATCTAGTTCCAATCCCCCTGACATGGACAGAGACACCTCACAGGCTAACAGGATGTCAGGGCTTGGAAGGGGCCCAAAGATATCATCGAGTCCAACCCCCCTGCCACAGCAGAACTAGACAATCTAGCTCAGGGCACACAGCAACACATCCAGACAGGCCTAGAAAGTCTCCAGACAAGGAGACTCCACATCCTCTCTGAGCAGCCTGTGCCAGTGCTCTGGGACCCTTACAGTCAAGAAGTTCCTCAACCTCCTCTTCTGAAGATTAAACAAGCCCACTTCCCTCCGCTGCTCTTCCTAGCTGTTCCAGTCTTCCACTGACACCTCACACTAGATCAGGCTGTCCACAGCCTCATCCAGCCTGGCCTGAAATACCTCCAGGGATGAGGCTTCCACCACCTGCCTGGGCAACCACATCAGGCTGTCCACAGCCTCCTCCAGCCTGGCCTGAAATACCTCCAGGGATGAGGCTTTCACCACCTCCCTGGTCAATCCCTTCCAGGCTCTCACCCCACTCATGCTGAAGAACTTCTTCCTAACATCTAGTCTGAGTCCCCCCCAGTTTCTAGCTTTGGCCCATTCCCCCCAGTCCTATCACTTGATGGGGTTTTGAGCAACCTGATTTAGTTCAAGGTCTCCCTGCTGACAGCAGGGCAATGGGACTGGAGAACCTTTAAAGGTCCCTTCCAACCCAAATCATTCTATGACTCTGGGGAGTGGAAGAGGGGAAGCTAGGTTGGAAGAGACCTCCAAAAATCATCCAGTCCAACCTAGCACCCAGCCCTAGCCAATGGCACTAAGTGCCCTGTCCAGGCTTTGCTTGATGGGACACACGTCACAGTCTAGCATCACTTCAAGTCCTAATTAATACCCTATTTTATTTATTTTTATTTTATCATGTTTTTTGTGTTTTGTTTTGTTTTGTTTTTTTCCCCTCCTCTGGCAGTTTCCTGAACATTAATTCAGTTCTTTTCTGCTAACCTACTCAATGCTCCTGCTGAACCACAGCCACTGGGCCAGCAGCTCTATCCCTGCAAATGGATTCAGCACCCATCAAGCTCTGCCAGCATGCAACAGCTGAGGAGGTAACCTTTAGCTTCTCCACTGACTGTCATTCAGGAGAAGTTGTCACTCATTTGCTGGGGATGGAGAAGTTTTGAGGTTTTTTTTACTATAACTCCCAAGAAAGAAAAAAAAATTAATGATTCACCAGAACAACCATTCCAGCTGGTAAAAGTTCACATCACATATTTATGCCTGGAAGGGTGACAGCAGAGAAATCACCTTCTGTGTACATTTCCTCTCCTCCCTTACATCAGACACAGGCAGAAGTAAACAGTGGCATTTAAAATTTAGGGCTGGGACACAGAAAATTACTGTGCCCATTAGTGAAATTAACTCTTACATCACACCTGCCACTCTGATTCATTTCTACTCCACTCTGGTGAGACCCAACCTGGAGTACTTCATCCAGTTTTGGAGCCTATGCTGGGCAGCCTTAGCACAGCTATCAGTCCTGTGGCTATCATGAAGGTGGTGAGGAGGAAAGTCATGGAAGCATCCTTCTCTTCTAGATTGCTGACTCCAGTATCTCTGCCAAGGAGATTCAGTCACATAATCCTGCTCTGAAAAATATCAAGCTCTGAAATTTGAGGCTCTGCTGCTCTTCACACGGAGCCTGTCCCAGCTGTTCAGGGTCAGAAAAACTTCTTTTTCACTTCCAGGCAGACTCTATTCAGTCAATAGGTCCTGTAGCTGGGTCAAAGTCCAGCATTTGGGTCAAGGCAATCCCAAGTAAAAATCTAGGCTGGGCAGTAAGTGGCTGGAGAGCAACCTTGAGGAGAGCAACTTGGGGGTGCTGGTGGATGAGAAGCTCAACATGAGGCAGCAGTGTGCACTTGCAGCCCAGAAAGCCAAGCAGAGCCTGGGCTATGTCAGAAGTGTGGCCAGCAGTGCCAGGGAGGTAATTTTCCACCTCTACTCCGCTCTGCTGAGACCCCACCTGGAGTACTGCATCCAGATCTGGAGGCCCTGGGACAAGAGGGATGCAGACATGCTGTAGTGTGTCCAGAGAAGGGGAAGGAGGGCTGCAGCACCTCTGCTATGAGGACAGACTGAAAGAGTTGGGGCTGTGCAGTTTGGAGAAGAGAAGGCTCCCAGATGACCTTCTTGTGGCCTTCCAGGATCTGAAGTGGGCTACAAAAAATCTTGGGGAGGGCACCACAAGGATCATCTAGTTCCAACCCTGCTGCCATGACCAGGGACACTCTACCCTACATCAGGCTGCCCACAGCCTCTGCCAGCCTGGCTACCAACACCTCCAGGGATGTGGCCACAAACAACCCCCTGGACAACCCATTCCAGGGTTCTCTGGATTCCAAATTACAGCACACACTCTCATCAGCTCCTTATTAGAACAGAGCTGAGGTGCTGGAACAAAAAGAAAAACACACCAGATCCTCAGGCCACTTTGCTCTCCCTGACACATATCTCCTTTATGTGTTCATCAAGCAAATCCCTTGAAAACACAATTTGTCAGGCTTCTGGGCTCACCAAGACCTGCTGGAGAGTAATGCATCCTCCCAGCAATGGAGCTCTGATGGCACACACCCCACCCCCTAATTCATCCTTCCCCAATTGCTTCCCAATGATGATGTATGGCATTGGTGCACCGCCAGAAAGGCAACCTGCTGCTCCCTGGGGATCTGTTTGGGTGAGCTCTGCTCAACAGGCCACCCTGATGCTGCTGCTGCATGCACAGCCTGCCCAGCCTCGTGTGGCATAAAGGCCAACAGGGCAAGGGAGGGGATTCTGCCCCTTTGCTCTGCTCTCCTCACACCCCACCTGCAGCACTGTCTGCAGCTCTGCAGCCCCCAGCACAGGAAGGACATGGAAGTGTTGGAGCCAGTGCAGAGGAAGCCACCAAGCTGCTGAGAGGGCTGCAGCAGCTCTGCTGTGAGGACAGGCTGAGAGAGTTGGGGCTCTGCAGCCTGGAGAAGAGAAGGCTGCCAGGAGACCTTATAGTAGCCTTCCAGTATCTGAAAGAGGCCTACAGGAAGGCTGGGGAGGGACTATTGACAAGGTCTTGTAAAGACAAGACAAGGGGGAATGGGTTTAAAGTGTGAGAGGGGAGACTGAAAGTGGATGTTAAGAGAAAGTTCTTTACAGTGAGGGTGGTGAGACACTGGCACAGGTTGCCCAGGGAGGTTGTGGCTGCTCCCTCCCTGGAGGTGTTGAAGGCGAGGTTGGATGAGGCCTTGAGTGACCTGTTCTAGTGGGAGGTGTCCCTGCCTATGGCACAGGGGGGTTGGAACTGGCTGAGCTTTGAGCTCCTTTCCAACCTAAACCATTCTATGATAAAGTAACCAGCCAAAGTGTGTGGCATGAAGTGAAGGACCTGGATTAACTGGTGTGGGCGGGAGGCAGTGGATGCATAGAAGCACACAATGGTTTGGGTTAGAAGGGACCTTTAAAATGACCTTGCCTGATGAGGAGAGGCTGAGGGACCCTGGGGCTGCTTAGTCTGGAGAAGACTGAGAGGGGATTAAATTGGCAGAGGGGAGATTTAAGTCAGATGTTAGGAGGAAGTTCTTCACAGTGAGGGTGGTGAGACACTGGCACAGGTTGCCCAGGGAGGTTGTGGCTGCTCCCTCCCTGGAGGTGTTCAGTGCCAGGCTGGATGAGTCATTGAGTGACCTGTTCTAGTGGGAGGTGTCCCTGCCTATGGCACAGGGGGGTTGGAACTGGATGAGCTTTGAGGTCTCTTCCAAACCTAAACCATTCTATGATTTAATCCATGTTTACAAATACTTACGGACAGGCTCTGCTCACTTGCTCCCTGGGACAGGACAAGGAGCAATGAATGGAAGCTGCAGCACAGAAGATTGCAGCTCAACACAAGGAGGAACTTTTTGACTGTAAGGGTTCCAGAGCACTGGCACAGGTTGCCCAGAGAGCCTGAGAGGAGATCTGATGAACGCTCAGTAGGAGCTAGAAAACCTGTGGTGTGCCAGAGGATTTTAAGTGGCGCTTAGTGGCAGGACAAAGAGTAACAGGCACAACCTGTAACCCAGGAGGTTCCATCTGAAGATGAGAAGAAACTTGTTTGGTGTGAGGGTGCTGGAATCCTGGAGCAGAGTGCCCAGAGAGGTTGTGGAGTCTCTTTCCCTGGAAAAATTGCAACCTCATCTGAACATTGTGATCCTGGGCAAGCTGCTTTGGGTGCCCCTGCTTTAGCAAAGACTCAGTGATCATAGAATCAGTCAGGGTTGGAAGGGACCACAAGAATCAGCCAGTTCCAACACCCTGCCATGCTCAAGGACACCCTACCCTACATCAGGCTGCCCACGGCCTCTGCCAGCCTGGCTGCAAACACCTCCAGGGATCTGGCCCCAACCACCTCTCTGGGCAACCCATTCCAGACTCTCACCACTCTCATGCTCAACAACTTTCTCCTCATGTCCAGGCTGAATCTCCCCACCTCCAGCTTTGCTCCATTCCCCCATGTCCTGTCACTCCCTGAGAGCCTAAAAAGTCCCTCCCCACCTTTTTTTGTAGGTCCCCTTCAGACACTGGAAGACCTTGAAGATCTTGAAGGTCTTTTCCAATGTAAGAAGCTCTGTGACTCGGGACTAGATTGTCTCTAGAGGTCCCCTCACAGCCCTAGTAGTCCATGATTTATGTGGAGTATTGGATTCAAAATAGTGAAGTGGCTTTCTCTGAGGAAAAGGACCTGGGGATCTGGGTGGATGAGAAGCTCAAGATGAGCCAACAGTGTGCACACACAGCCCAGACAGCAACTGTGTGCTGGGCTGCAGCAAGAGCAGCTGTGGGCAGCAGGGCAAGGGAGGGGATTCTGCCCCTTTGCTCTGCTCCCCTCACACCCCACCTGCAGCACTGTCTGCAGTTCTGCAGCCCCCAGCACAGGAAGGATATGGATCTGCTGGAGAAAGTCCAGAGGAGGCCACGAAGATGATCAGAGGGCTGGAGCACCTCTGCTATGAGGACAGGCTAAGAGAGTTGGGGCTTTTCAGCCTGGGGAAGAGAAGGCTTCCAGGAAGCCTTTTAGCAACCTTCCAGTATCTGAAGGGGGCTACAGGAAGGCTGGGGAGAGACTGTTCACAAGGTCTTGTAATGACAGGACAAGGGGGAATGGGTTCAAACTGGCAGAAGGGAGATTTGAAAGGGATTTTAGGAAGAAATTCTTCACAGTAAAGGTGGTGAGGCACTGGCACAGGTTGCCCAGGGAGGTTGTGGCTGCTCCCTCCCTGGAGATGTTCAAGGCCAGATTGGATGAGGCCTTGAGCATCCTGTTCTAGTGCGAGGTGTCCCTGCCTATGGCACAAGGGGGTTGAAACTGGATGATTTTTGAGGTCTCTTCCAACCTAAACCATTCTATGATTCTATGATTCCAGTGGGAAGGGAGGACAGGGAATGTAGCTCATGGTCTCGAGCTCCAAAAGTATACCCAAAAGCTCAGACTCTGCCTGGGTACTCCTTTTACTTGAGGGAGGATCATGATGTTCCTCCATGACAAATCTTGGTTGTGGGCCAGTTTTGAGTCTCTTATCCCTGCACTGTAAGGGCTAAGGGATGGGGATGGCCTTTGGGAACATGAGAAGTGTTTACCCTGGACCTACCTATTTTTGCTGGGTCCACTTTTTCCACTTTAAAGGGATGGCTGCTGGCCTTGTAAGCCCCACTGGTTTTCCATTTCCAGGAAAGCTTTTGGAAATGATCATCTTAACTCTTTTGCTACCCGAAAGCTCACAGCAGAGATTTTTTTTGTTGTTGTTGCAGGCTGCAGGCCAGGTGGAAACGCTGCTGTGAAATAGAATTCACAGCGGCAGCGGCAGAGTGAAATCTCTCTTATTTGATTTTGATTGAGTGCACTGTTGGGGAGGCACCACAAAGCCCAGAGTCAGATCCATATTTCAGCATTTCTGGAGAGTTCATGCCCCTGCCTCCCGTTGTGTGCTGTAAATAACCTTGTTGGAGAGCTGTGATGTTTCTCATCTCTCATCCTTCACATCTCCCCGGGTGGGAATTGGTCTGTGACTACGCTAAGCTCTCTGCCCTGAGAAGGACCTGGTGAAACAAGCTTGAGGGAGGGGGAAAGGGGACATGTGATATATGCAGACTCAAAACAGAACAGCTCATGTGGTCTTCACTTCTGGGGTGCTGCTTTACCTGCCACTGCTCAGGCAAGGTGGTCCTGAGGTTTCCCTTCCTTCCAACCTCATTGGTCCTCGTTGCTCTCCACAACTGCTTAGAATAGAATCAGACAGGTTGAAAGATACCTCCAAGCTCATCCAGTCCAACCTAGCACCCAGCCCTAGCCAATCAAGCAGACCATGGCACCAACTGCCCCATCCAGTCCTTTCTTAAGCATCTCCAGGGATGGTGACTCCACCACCTCCCTGCACAGCCCATTCCAATGCCAATCACTCCCTCTGTCAAGAACTTCCTCCTGACATCCAGTCTATACCTGCCCCAGCACAACTTGAGACTGTGTCCCCACATTCTGCTGCTGGTTGCCTGGGAGAAGAGACCAACCCCACCTGGCTACAACTTCCATTCAGGTAGTTGTAGACAGCAATAATGTCATCCTTGAACCTTCTCTTCTCCAGGCTAGACAATCCCAGCTCCACAACTTAAAAGGATTGGTTTCCTCTCACTACTATCAAGTAATCATCTGAGTAAGGTGTTTGACTTTGTCCCACGTGACATCCTGGTCACCAAACTGGAAAAACACAGACTTGATGGGTGGACAACACACTGGATAAGGAATTGGCTTGCTGGTGGCAGGCAGAGAATGGTGCTCAAGGGCACAATGTCCACCTGGAGACCGGTGCCAAATGGCGTCCCTCAGAGGTCAGTGCTGGGCTCAGTGCTGTTGAACATCTTTCTCAGAGACATGGACAGAGGCATCGAGTGCAGCCTCAGCAAGTGTGCAGCTGGCACCAAGCTGTGTGGCACAGTCGACTTGCTAGAGGGCAGGGATCCATCTAGAGGCACCTGCACAGGCTGCAGAGCTGTGCCCAGGACAACCTCAGGACATTCAACAAGGCCAAGTGTAAGGTCCTGCACCTGGGTGGGTGCAATCCCAAGCACAACTCCAGGCTGGGTGGGGAATGGCTGAGAGCAGCCCTGAGGAACAGGACCTGGGGGTGTGGGGTGAGGAAAAGCTGAAGATGAGGCTGCAGTGTGAGTGCAGCCCAGACAGCAACTGTGTGCTGGGCTGCAGCAAGAGCAGCTGTGGGCAGCAGGGCAAGGGAGGGGATTCTGCCCCTTTGCTCTGCTCTCCTCACACCCCACCTGCAGCACTGTCTGCAGCTCTGCAGCCCCCAGCACAAGCAGCACATGGAAGTGTTGGAGCCAGTGCAGAGGAGGCCATGGAGATGCTGAGAGGAGCTCTGCTCTGAGGACAGGCTGAGAGTTGGGACGCTGCAGCCTAGAAAGGAGAAGGCTTCCAGGAGACCTTGGAATGGCCTTCCAGTATCTGAAGGGGACCTACAGGAAGGCTGTGGAGGGACTATTGACAAGGTCTTGTAATGACAAGACAAGGGGGAATGGGTTTAAATTGTCAAAGGGGAGATTGAAACTGGATGTTAGGAGGAAGTTGTTTGCAGGGAGAGTGGTGAGACACTGGCACAGGTTGCCCAGGGAGGTTGTGGCTGTTCCCTCCCTGGAGGTGTTGAAGGCCAGGCTGGATGAGGTCTTGAGCAACCTGATCTAGTGAGAGATGTCCCTGCCTATGGCACAGGGGGGTTGGAACTGGCTGAGCTTCGAGGTCTCTTCCAACCTAAACTATTCTACGATTCCACCAACCCCCTGGGCAGCCTGTTCCAGTGTTTCTTTTTGTGCCATATGAATGTGACAACTTAAAGGGGGAGACAGTTAAAAAAAAAAAAAGGCAAGTTGTGTTTTGTCTGCGACACCTGCATTTTGTGAATTGCTGCTCAAACATTATATTAAGACTTCTGTTTCCCCCCCATTCTTGGTTTCAGCAGTCAGGAATCTCTCTGCCTGCACTCGGAGCAGCTTGTTCTCAAAGCCATAAAGCAACATCTGCACCTACAAGGAACATTTAAAAATTTCATGTGGTCTTTTACCTGGGATGTGACATTCAGAGATGAGAATCACCTTTATGCGTCTAGCTTAGCGGAAAGCTCATAAACACTTTTCTTCCTCAAGCTCCGTTTCGGGGGGTGGGGGGTTCACTTAAAGCACCATATAAATCTTTACCTCTCAGCAAAGACACCCAAGGTGATGCAGAGCTCGGGAAGAATTTTGGTTCTGGTTTTTGTTTTTTTTTTTTTTAATTCTTCTGATTGTGACTTTTTCCACCTACTGCTTTGCGTTCACCTGTTTGTGTTTCCTACCGAGCTTGCTAAAATAGCCATCTCTGGCTCATGGATCATCCCCAGCCTAAGTGCTCCTGGATTTTTTTTTTTTTTTTATTATTATTATTATTTTTTTGACAGAGCTGCTGCAATCTAAGTAATGGATGAGTTTCATAATCGTCCTCGTCACAATTAGCAGAGAGCTGAACTCCAGGAGGCTCTCGCTTAGCAGGTGCAGCGCGCTCGGGGGAAGGCGTTGCAGAAGCAATCAGGGCAGCTCTGGTGCTACACATCTCATTTGGCAAGCTTGAGTTCTGGGAAGGAAAAGATGCCACTTGCAGGCCAGGATGCTGAGTCTTAACTTCTCTGGCATACTCTCACAGAGTGGCACAAGGGGAGGGGTCGGGAAGGGGCTTCTGAGTTTAAACTGGCAGAGGGGAGATTTAAAGGGGATGTTCATAGAATCACAGAATGGTTTAGGTTGGAAGAGAGCTCAAAGCTCATCCAGTTCCAACCCCCCCGTGCCATAGGCAGGGACACCTCCCACTAGAACAGGTCACTCAAGACCTCATCCAACCTGGCCTTCAACACCTCCAGGGAAGGAGCAGCCACAACCTCCCTGGGCAACCTGTGCCAGTGTCTCATCACCCTCACTGCAAACAACTTCCTCCTAACATCCAGTTTAAATCTCCCCTCTGCCAGTTTGAACCCATTCCCCCTCATCCTGTCATTACAAGACCTTGTGAACAGTCCCTCCCCAGACTTCCTGTAGGCTCCCTTCAGATACTGGAAGGTTGCTATAAGGTCTCCTGGAAGCCTTCTCTTCTCCAGGCTGCAGAGCTCCAACTCTCTCAGCCTGTCCTCATAGCAGAGGTGCTGCAGCCCTCTGATCATCTTTGTGGCCCTCCTCTGGACTCTCCCCAGCAGTTCCATCTCCGTCTTGTGCTGGGGGCTCCAGAACTGCACACAGTACTCCAGATGTAAGGAGGAATTCTTCACAGTGAGGATGGTGAGACACTGGAATGGGTTGCCCAGGGAGGTTGTGGCTACTCCCTCCCTGGATGTGTTCAAGGCCAGGCTGGATGAGGTCTTGAGCATCCTGATCTAGTGGGAGGTGTCCCTGCCTGTGGCACAGGGGGGTTGGAACAGGATGATCTTTGAGGTCTCTTCCAACCTAAACCTTTCTATGATTCTATGAAAATAAAAGACCGCAAAAAAATCTGTTTATGAGAGGTAGAAGAGGGGGAAAGGATAGAAGTCCATTTGTAGATGGAAAAAGCCTATTGGTGCACAGAAGAGCTGAGGACCAGTCTGCAGCTGGGCTTTGAAGCTGGCCACCTGCCCTAGTTTGCTGCTTTCTAAGGGTGGCTTCTGACCGCGGGCTGCGTCAAAAGCACCCAGTGCCTGGCTGTGAAGATGGGTGGAATGGGATGGAATAATAGAATCACAGAATGGTTTAGATTGGAAGAGACCTCAAAGATCATCCAGTTCCAACCCCCCTGTGCCATAGGCAGGGACACCTCCCACTAGATCANTCACCCCAAACCACTTCCTCCTAACATCCTGTTTAAATCTCCCCTCTGCCACTTTAAACCCATTCCTCCTCGTCTTGTAATGACAGGATGAGGAGGAATGGGTTTAAAGTGTCAAAGGGGAGATGGACACTGGATGTCAGGAGGAAATTCTTTGTAGTGAGGGTGGTGAGACACTGGCACAGGTTGCCCAGGGAGGCTGTTGCTGCTCCCTGGCTGGAGATGTTGAAGGCCAGGCTGAATGAGTCCCTAGAATGAGTTCTAGTGGGAGGTGTCCCTGCCTATAGCACAGGGGGTGTTGGAACTGGATGATCTTTGATGTCTCTTCCAACCTAAACCATTCTACGATTAGGCTCTGTCCAGACTAATCTAGGGTAGGGTGTCCCTGGGCACGGCAGGGGAGTTGGAACTAGATGATCCTTGTGGTCCCTTCCAACACTGACTGATTCTATAATTCTGGAGATAGAGTCTGACTCTGTCACCCAAGGGAGGCTCACAGGATGCCAGGGGTTGGAAGGGACCCAAAGTGATCATCTAGTCCAACCCCCTCCTGCCAGGGCAAGACCAGACAATCTGCTCAGGGCCATTGGGTAAGATTACCCATCCCTAGAGAATTTTCTGAAGCTGATTAGTTGTGATGTTGAGGGACACGGTTTAGTGCTAGTTGTGCTGGCTTAATGGTTGGATTCAATGATCTTCGCAGGCTCACAGAATGTTAGGGCTTGAATGGGACCCAAAGGGATCATTGAGTCCAACCCCCTCCTGCCAGGGCAGGATCAGACAATCTGCCCAGGGCCATGTAAGATTACCCATCCCTACAGAAATTTCTGAAGCTGATTAGCTGTGGTGTTGAGGGACATGGTTTAGTGCTAGTTGTGCTGACTTAATGGTTGGACTCAATGATCTTCACAGGCTCACAGGATGTTAGGGCTTGGAAGGGAACCAAAGAGATTGAGTCCAACCCCCCTGCCACAGCAGGACCAGACAACCTGGCTCAGGTCACACGGGAGCACATCCAGACAGGCCTGGAAAGGAGACTCCACAAACCCTCTAGGCAGCTTGTGCCAGTGCTCTGGGACCCACACAGGCAATAAGTTGCCCCTTGTGTTGAGCTGCAACCTCCTGTGCTGCAGCTTCCATCCATTGCTCCTTGGCCTATCCCAGGGAGCAAGTGAGCAGAGCCTGTCCCCCTGTTCCTGATGCCCAGCCCTCATATTTATAGATATTGATTAAACCCCCTCTCAGACTTCTTCAGACAAAACACCCCCAGGCCCCTCTCTGCCTGGCTGCTCTCAGCCACTCTGTCCTCAGCCTCTAGCACTGCCTGGGGTTGTTGTGGCCAAAGTGTAGAACCCTGCACTTAGCCTTGTTCAGCCTCATCCCATTGTCCTCTGCCCACCCATCCAGCCTGGCTAAGTCCCTCTGCAGGGCCCTCCAACAAATCAACACTTGCTCCTAACTTGGTCTCATCTGCAAACTTACTGATGCTGGCCTCAATCCCCTTGTCCAGGTCATCAATAAAGATATTGAACAGGATTGGGCCCAGATGTGATGGGTATACTAATAATTAGGTATCACCAACGATCAGGTATCAATGTGCAAGGTGGAAGCAGCAGCAGATTCCGTGGGCTGAAGTTTTCCTGTGTCATTGGCAGTGACTTGAAAAAAGGAGGGAGGAGAGCACCAACCCCACCTCAGTCATCCTCCTGCTGCTTATCAGGCTCAATGTCAAAGGAACATCACAAAGATTGAAAGCCTCAGTGATAAGAGTCCAATTGGAAGTGCATTTCTATTAGGCATTTACAGCAATGTGATATTGCCTGTTAACCAAAGGGAATTTAGAGCACTCGAGCTGTGGAGCTGCAGATCTCATTCTCCCTAATGCTAATTTTCATTGATTCACTTTTATGACACTGTCGTCATCTTCGGTGAGGTTCTTGAGTGCTGCCTTCACTTTTGGGCTCCCCAGTTGAAGAGGGGCAGGGAACTGCTGGAGAGGGTTGAGTGGAGGGCTGTGAGGATGTTGAAGGGACTGGAGCACTGCCTGAGGAGGAGAGGCTGAGGAACCTGGGGCTGATTAGTCTGGAGAAAAGAAGACTGAGAGGGGATTGAATCAATGTTTATAAACCTCTGAAGCTCAGGAGTGAGGGAACAGGATTTGCCCACTCACTCCCTGGGATAGGACAAGGAGCAATGGATGGAAACTGCAGCACAGGAGGTTGCAGCTCAACACAAGAGGCAACTTCTTGCCTGTGTGGGTCCCAGAGCACTGGCACAGGCTGCCCAGAGAGGTTGTGGAGTCTCCTTGTCTGGAGCCTTTCCAGGCCTGTCTGGATGTGTTCCTGTGTGCTCTGAGCTAGATTGTCTGGTCCTGCTGTGACAGGAGATTGGATCTCATTGGGTCCCTTCCAAACCCTAACAGCCTGTGAAGATCGAGTCCAACCATGAAGCCAGCACAACTAGCACTAAACCATGTCCCTCAACACCACATAGAATCATAAAATGGTTTAGGTTGGAAGAGACTCTAAGCTCATCCAGTTCCAACCCCCCTGTGCCATAGGCAGGGACACCTCCCACTAGAACAGGTGGTTCAAGGCCTCATCCAGCCTGGCCTTGAACACCCCCAGGTTGCCCAGGGAGGTTGTGGAACACAGAATCACAGAATGTGTTGGATGAGGCCTTGAGCAATTTGTTCTAGTGAGAGATGACCTTGCTTATGGTGGGGTATTGGAACTGGATGAGGTTTGGGATCCCTTCTGTCCTAAACCATTCTATGATTCTGTCCTCCACAACCTCCCTGGGCAGCCTGTGCGAGTGTCTCACCACTCTCACTGCAAACAACTTTCTCCTAACATCCACTTTCAGTCTCCTTTCTGACACTTTAAACCCATTCCTCCTCATCCTGGCATTTCAAGACCTTGTCAATAATCCCTCCCCAGCCCTCCTATATCATAGAATGGTTTAGGAGCATAGAAGCATAGAATGCTCCTTTCAGATACTGGAAGGCTACTATAAGGTCTCCTGGAAGCCTTCTATCTTCTCCATGATGCAGAGCCCCAACTCTCTCAGCCTGTCCTCACAGCAGAGCTGCTGCAGCCCTCTCAGCATTTTGGTGACCTCCTCTGCACTGGCTCCAACACTTCCATGTGCTGCTTGTATTGGGGCTGCAGAGCTGCAGACAGTGCTGCAGGTGGGGTGTGAGGAGAGCAGAGTAAAGGGGCAGAATCCCCTCCCTTGCCCTGCTGCCCACAGCTGCTCTTGCTGCAGCCCAGCACACAGTTGCTGTCTGGGCTGCACTCACACTGCAGCCTCATCTTCAGCTTTTCCTCACCCCACACCCTCAGGGCCTGTTCCTCAGGGCTGCTCTCAGCCATTCCCCACCCAGCCTGGAGTTGTGCTTGGGATTGCACCCACCCAGTTGCAGGACCTTACACTTGGCCTTGTTGAATGCCCTGAGGTTGGCCTGGGCACAGCTCTGCAGCCTGTCCAGGTCCCTCTGGATGGATCCCTGCCCTCTAGCAAGTCGACTGTGCCACACAGCTTGGTGCCAGCTGCAGACTTGCTGAGGCTGCACTGATTCCTCTGTCCATGTGGCTGACAAAGATGTTCAACAGCACTGGGCCCAGCACTGACCCCTGAGGGATGCCACTTGGCACTGGTCTCCAGGTGGACATTGTGCCCTTGATCACCACTCTCTGTGTGCCACCATCCAGCCAATTCCTTATCCAGCAAGTTGTGCACCCATTCAGTCTGTGTTTTTCCAGTTTGGTGACCAGGATGTCATGTGGGACAGAGTCAAAGGCCTTACTAAGGTCCAGGTAGATGCCATCAGTTGCCCTTCCCTGTCCACTGCTGCTGTGACTTCATCACAGAAAGCCACCAAATTAGTCAGGCATGATTTGCCCTTGGTGCAGCCATTGCTGGATACCATCAGACACCTCTGCTTTGTTTTCCATCTGCTGCAGCAGAGCCTTCAGGAGGATCTGCTCCATCATCTTGCCTGGCCCAGAGGTGGGACTGACTGCTCTGGAGTTCCTTGATCATCCTTTTATCCCTTCTTGAGGAAACCAAAGGAGCTGTGGAGCCACTCGCAGTGTTCCAGCTCAAACACGCAACCCCTCGAGCACTTCATTTAGCAACTATTGAAGAGAAATGGGCAAAACCATTTCAATTTTAAAGGCTCTGATTGCACACAAAGCCAAGCCAAGCCCGGCCCTGTTAATTGCTTATTTGGTCATCATTATTAGAGCTGATAATCATAATCACTTTATTGAAGGAGTTGACAAAGGGTGCCTGTGTGGTAGAAGCCTGCCAAGACTCAGCTTGCTTGCTCAAATCTGAGCCACCCTCCCATGTGCAACTGGAGGGAATGCCTAAGTTTTGATTGCCATAATAGGTTAACTTTTGTGGTGCTTAATGACTTAATAGGCAGGCAGAGGAGAGGGGATGTTGCCTGCACCACGAAGCAGTTCTCCTAATGCATCCCTTCTTGTCGCCTGGGATGTGCTGGCACTCAGCACAACATCCAGGGCTCTGTAATTAAGTTCCTTCTGCAGTGGAACAAAGCAAAATACCCATTTTTTTACAGCTGAGCCTGGCAACAGTTGGAGAGCCTCACTGCAAAGCTGTATGTGTAAGGCTGCCTGATGCTCTTGCACGGTGAGGGGAGGAGATTGCAGGATCACAGAATGGCAGGAGCTGGAAGGGACCTCCAAAGCTCAGCCAGTCCAACCTCTCCGCCAGAGCAGCATCTCCTAGACCAGATCACACAGGAATGCATCCAGGTGGGTTTGGAGTATCTCCAGAGAGGGAGACACTCCACAAATGCCCTGGGTAGCCTCTTCCAGTCCTCTGTCACACTCACAGGAAAAAAATTATTCCTCATATTTACACGAAACTTCCTATGGCTCAGCTTCCACCCCCTGCCCCTTGTCATCACCCAGCAGAGCCTGGCTCCAGCCTCCTGCCACTCACCTGCACATCTTTAGAACCATTGCTGAGGTCACCTCTCAGGCTCCTCTTCTCCAAGCAGCTCAGCCCCAGCTCCCTCAGGCTCTCCCCCTTAACAGAGCTGTTCCATTCCCTTCAGCATCTTTGTGGCTCTGTGCTGGACTCTCATCAGCAGTTCCATGTCCCTCTTGAGCTGGGGGACTCAGAACTGGACACGGTACTCCAGATGTGGCCTCAGCAGGGCAGAGCAGATGTGTAGGAGAACTTCTCTCCACCTACTAACCACAGCCCTTCCAATGCACCCCAGAATGGTATTGCCCCTCCTGGCCACCAGAGCACATTGCTGGCTCATGGTCACCCTCCCATCAAGTAGGACCCCCAGATACCTTTCCCCTTGGCTGCCCTCCAACAGGTCAGTCCCCAACATATCCTGCTCCCTGGGGTTGTTCTTTCCCAGGTGCCAGACTCAGTATTTGCCCCTGTTGAACTTCATTCTATTTCTCCCTGCCCACCCCTCCAGCCTGTCTCAGTTTGAATAGCAGCACAACCTTCTGCTATGGCAGCCACTCCATCCAGCTTGGTGTCACCAGCAAACTTGCTGCTGATGCTCCACTACTCACTGCAATTAGGGTGACCTCACATCCTTCAGGTGATGGAAGAGGACCCAAAAGTGTTTGCTGATTCATGGCCAGCAGAATGAGCCAGCAGTGTGCTCAGGTGGGCAACAAAGTCCAACAGCATCCTAGATTGGATCAGGAAGAGCAAGGCCAGCAGGTCCAGGGATGTGACTGTCCTCTTCTGCACAGCACTACTGAGGACACACCTTGAATATGAGGTTCTGGTTTGGACCCCTGCACTACAAGGACATTGGGACATTCGGGGAGGGACTGTTCACAAGGTCTTGTAATGACAAGATGAGGGGGAATGGGTTCAAACTGGTGGAGGGGAAATTCAAATGAGATGTTAGGAGGAAGTTCTTCACAGTGAGGGTGATGAGACACTGGAACAGGTTTGCCCAGGGAGGTTGTGGCTGCTCCCTCCCTGGAGATGTTGAAGGCCAGGTTGGATGAGGTCTTGAGCGTCCTGATCTAGTGGGAGGTGTCCCTGCCTATGGCACAGGGGGGTTGGGACTGGATGAGCTTTGAGGTCTCTTCCAACCTAAACCATTCTATGATTCTATGATTGAGGGCCTGGAGCATTTCCAAACAAAAGCAACAAAGTTGTGAAGAGCCCTGAACACAAGACTTATGAGGAACAGCTGAGGGAACTGAGGCTGTTAGGTCTCCTGAAGAAAATCTTGCAGTGAAAGATTTTTTTCCAGATATCCAACTTGAACATCCCTTGGAACAATTTTGGGCCACTTCCTCTCATTCTACCACCTAACACTGTTACCACCAGCTGCTGAAGACATCTGGCTCCAGTGGCATGCCCACCTGTGGTCCAGCCAGTCCTGCTCTCAGCCTCCTCACTCAGAGAGGGATCACAATCTCAAAACGGTTTAGGTTGGAAGGGAGTTCAAAGTTCATCCAGTTCCAACCCCTCTGTGCCATAGGCAGGGACACCTCCCACTAGAACAGGTCGCTCAAGACCTCATCCAGCATGGCCTTCAACACCTCCAGGCAGGGAGCAGACACAACCTCCCTGGGCAACCTGTGCCAATGTCTCACCACCCTCACTATGAAAGTGGATGTTAGGAGGAAGTTGTTTAATCTCCTCTCTGACACTTTAAACCCATTCCTCCTCATCCTGGCATTACAAGACCTTGTCAATAGTCCCTCCACAGCCCTCCTGTATGCTCCTTTCAGATATTGAAAGGCCACTCCATGGTCTCCTGGTAGCCTTCTCTTCTCCAGGCTGCAGAGCCCCAGCTCTCTCAGCCTGTCCTCACAGCTCAGCTGCTGCAGCCCTCTCAGCATCTTGGTGACCTCCTCTGCACTGGCTCCAACACTTCCATGTGCTGCTTGTGTTGGGGCTCCAGAGCTGCAGACAGTGCTGCAGGTGGGGTGTGAGGAGAGCAGAGTAAAGGGGCAGAATCCCCTCCCTTGCCCTGCTGCCCACAGCTGCTCTTGCTGCAGCCCAGCACACAGTTGCTGTCTGGGCTGCACTCACACTGCAGCCTCATCTTCAGCTTTTCCTCACCCCACACCCCCAGGGCCTGTTCCTCAGGGTTGCTCTCAGCCATTCCCCACCCAACCTGGAGTTGTGCTTGGGATTGCACCCACCCAGGTGCAGGACCTTACACTTGGCCTTCTCGAATGTCCTGAGGTTGGCCTGGGCACAGCTCTGCAGCCTGTGCAGGTGCCTCTGAATGGATCCCTGCCCTCTAGCAGCATGTGATCTGAGCCCACATTGCATTGCTGAGCAGAAAAGTTCTGTTGCAGCCTTTTCAGGGCAGAAAAAGTCTTTTTAGCAAAGACAGAATTAGTCCAGTGGTTATTGCATTTTGCTCCGTGAAGAAAAAAAAAAATAAAAGCTAAAATACCACCTTCAAAGGGCTCAGTACCCCATCTCCTCCCTTTCAAAAGGCATACATAAACATTTTATAAGATGACATTTGAAAAATGGATCAGCCATAAAAGACATTCCATAAAACAAACACTTTTTGCTGATAAATTGATGCTCTTCCATTTCAGCACAATCTTTTAGCTTTGCATTTTAATTTCCAGTGGTAAAGCAGCCAAATGCCAACAGTCCCTCTGCCCCTTTAAAAAGAAACCAACCTAACTAGCACAACCACACACAACTTTCCTGAACCTCTGCTCTCTGCACAGCTTCAGCCTGGGATGCTAACAACCAAGCATCATTAACCTTCAGCAAATCATAAAATCATGGAATAGTTTAGGTTGGAAAGGAGCTCAAAGATCATCCAGACCCAATCCCCCTGTGCCATAGGCAGGGACACCTCCCACTAGAACAGGTCGCTCAAGACCTCATCCAACCTGGCCTTCAACATCTCCAGGGAGGGAGCAGCCACAACCTCCCTGGGCAACCCATTCCAGTGTCTCACCACCCTCACTGCAAACAACTTCCTCCTAACATCCACTTCCCATCTCCCCTCTGCCAATTTAAACCCATTCCTCCTCATCCTGTCATTACAAGACCTTGCCAATAGTCTCTCCCCAGCCCTCCTCTAGCCCCCTTCAGATCCTGAACTGCCACTCCAAGGTCTCCTGGAAGCCTTCTCTTCTCCAGGCTGCACAGCCCCAACTCTCTCTGCCTGTCCTCACAGCAGAGCTTCTGCAGCCCTCTGAGCATCTTCGTGGCCTCCTCTGCACTGCCTCCAACACTTCCATGTCCATCCTGCGTTGGGCCTGCAGAGCTGCAGACAGTGCTGCAGGTGGGGTGTGAGGAGAGCACAGCAAAGGGGCAGAATCCCCTCCCTTGCCCTGCTGCCCACAGCTGCTCTTGCTGCAGCCCAGCACACAGTTGCTCTCTGGACTGCACTCACACTGAAGGCTCATTTTAAGCTTTTTGGTGTGTTTCAGGGTGGTCTGGATTTGGAGCTTAGGGCTAATGTTTAAGGTGAATCTTGTAGAGTAGGGTCCTAGGTTGGGCTTGGTGATCCTGAAAGGCTTTGCCAACCTTCACGTTTCTCTAATCTTTAAGACCCCTTCCAACCCAAACCATACTGTGATCTATGATTTGTTTAATGATGGGTAGTAACCTACTTGAACAGGTTAGATCAAGATCTGCAAAAGTATAGAATCAGTCAGGGTTGGAAGGGACCACAAGGGTCATCTACTTCCAACCCCCCTGCCATGCCCAGGGACACCCTACCCTACATCAGGCTGCCCACAGCCTCTGCCAGCCTGGCTGCAAAAACCTCCAGGGATGTGGCCCCAACCACCTCCCTGGACAACCTGTTCCAGGCTCTCACCACTCTCATGCTCAACAACTTCCTCCTCACCTCCACTCTGAATCTCCCCACCTCCAGCTTTGCTCCATTCCCCCTAGTCCTCTCACTGTCTTATAGCCTAAGAAGTCCCCCCTCCCAGCCTTTTTGCACCCCCCCTTCAGATCCTGGAAGGCCACAAGAAGGTCACCTGGGAGTCTCCTCTTCTCCAAACTGCACAGCCCCAACTCTTTCACTCTGTCCCCATCGCAGAGGTGCCGCAGCCCTCTGAGCATCCTCAGAGAAGAGAAAGCATCTGAGAGCAGAATTACCCACGAACCCAAAGCACTCACAGAACACCAAATTATCCCCATCCTTCTTCCAAAAGCTGTTCAGATCAGGAGTGCAGAGGTGGAAGGGAGCTGAAGCTGTTTTTTCCCTAAGCCTGAGAGCTCATTAAATATGCAACCTCCACTAAAGAAACGTAGCCCACACACACACACCACACTGCAGCCAGAGACAGCACACAGCTACTCCAGCTGAGTGACACAAGAAGGCTCTGCTTCAGCAAGGGATGAGTGTCCTGGCTGCACAGAACTGAAGAGCACTTGTGAAGAGCCCACGCTGTGAGCACAGGAGGATGTCATGTGTAATAGAGCAGCCTGCTGCTGATGGGGGAGCTGCTGAACCATCAGAGCTTTGATGTGGAAGAAAACAAAGGGTGGGGAGGGGGGAAAAAAAAAAAAAAAAAAAAAAATAGAGGCACTTCCTATCTCTCCCCAAAAACACTGAAGCTTCCATAAAGACAGCATCCATCTGAAAATAATGATCAGAGGGCTGCAGCACCTCTGCTATGAGGACAGACTGAAAGAGTTGGGGCTGTGTAGTCTGCAGAAGAGGAGGCTCCCAGGTGACCTTCTTGTGGCCTTCCAGGATCTGAAGGGGGCCTACAGAAAAGCTGGGGAGAGACTTTTTAGGCTATGAGGTAGTGACAGGACTAGGGGGAATGGAGCAAAGCTGCAGGTGGGGAGATTCAGATTCGATGTGAGGAAGAAGTTCTTCACCATGAGAGTGATGAATCCCTGGAACAGGTTGCCCAGGTTGGTGGTTGGGACCACATCCCTGGAGATGTTTGCAGCCAGGCTGGCAGAGGCTGTGGGCAGCCTGATCTAGGGTAGGGTGTCCCTGAGCATGGCAGGAGGGTTGGAACTGGCTGATCCTTGTGGTCTCTTCCAATCCTAACTGATTCTACGAAAAGGCACAGCTGATACAACACAGGCTGTGTGCAGCGAGGTTGTCATTGAGGACAGAATAAAGGCTCGGTGCAAATACCCACCCTGGAGTGGAGGGGGAGTTACAGCTGTAAAGGGTTAAGCCCACCTGGAGGCTTCTGACTCCTCCCTAGGGGTGGTCTGACCTTCTCCCAGGTATCATGTTTAGCCCCTTCCCACATCCTGCCAAGGACTGCTATAAAAAGAGGTGGACATTGTCCTCTCACTCTCTGATCCTGTCCGCCCAACTCCTCACTGTTCTGCTGCCAGGCCACCACCTGCTCTCCAGCCAACACCTGGAGAAATGCCATCACTTCCTTTGGAACTTTAACTGCTTTTCATCACCAAAATCCTGCATCCTGCTTCAGCCATCATCCAATCATCAATTCCAGCACTTCAACTCAACTCCATCTCATGCCTTGTATTCAGTTACTGTGTATTTTGTTCCCTTTTCCCTTTTCCCATCTGTAATTCCCCTCATTCGCCATACCCTGTACTCTGTTTCCCTTTTTTCTCCCCCATCTTCTGTAAAACTCCACTTAACTCATAGAATGGTTTAGGCTGGAAGAGACCTTAAAGATCATCCAGTTCCAACCCCCCTGTGCCATAGGCAGGGACACCTCCCACTACATCAGGATGCTCAAGACCTCATCCAGCCTGGCCTTGAACACATCCAGGGAGGGAGGAGACACAACCTCCCTAGGCAACCTGTTCCAGTGCCTCACCACCCTCACTGGGAAGAGCTTCTTCTTAACATCCCATTCAAATCTCCCCTCTGCCAGCTTGAACCCATTCCCCCTTGTCCTGTCATTACAATACTTTGTGAACAGTCCCTCCCCAGCCTTCCTGTAGGCCCCCTTCAGATACTGGAAGGTTGCTATAAGGTCTCCTGGAAGCCTTCTCTTCTCCAGGCTGAAAAGCCCCAACTCTCTCAGCCTGTCCTCATAGCAGAGCTGCTGCAGCCCTCTCCGCATCTTTGTGGCCCTCCTCTGGACTCTCTCCAAGACTTCCATGTCCTTCCTGTGCTGGGGTCTCCAGAAATGCACACAGTACTCCAGGTGGGGTCTGACAAGAGCAAAGGGGCAGAATCCCCTCCCTTGCCCTGCTGCCCACAGCTGCTCTTGCTGCAGCCCAGCACACAGTTGCTGTCTGGGCTGTGTGTGCACACTGTTGGCTCATGTTGAGCTTCTCATCCACCCAGACCCCCAGGTCCTTTTCCTCAGAGCTGCTCTCCAGCCACTCACCATCCATCCTGGATTTGTGCTTGGGATTGCAGTGACCCAGGTGCAACATGTTAAAGTTTATTTTTATATATATATATATATTACATAGAATGGTTTAGGTTGGAAGAGACCTCAAAGATCATCCAGTTCCAACCCTCTGCCATAGGCAGGGACACCTCCCACTAGATCAGGTCGTTCAAGACCTCACCCAGTCTGGCCTTGAACATCTTCAGGGAGGGAGCAGCCACAACCTCCCTGGGCAAATCAAATTGAGTATATATTGGGCTTCTGAGCTCAGGGGTGCCTAGCTTAAAACCCAATACACAGCTCATCTCCAAAGAGGACTGGGGTAAGCTGGTGACTCTGGCTAGAAAACATCTCGAAGGCCAAGTGATTTTATGATCTCATACTTGGAGGTGCCAACCTCATCC
This sequence comes from Psilopogon haemacephalus, assembly GCA_013396835.1. Lineage (NCBI taxonomy): Eukaryota > Metazoa > Chordata > Aves > Piciformes > Megalaimidae > Psilopogon > Psilopogon haemacephalus. Next base: position 112,558 of record VWZI01022899.1, read on the forward strand.
AGCCAAACAATGAGGTAATCTCAAGTAGAGGGAAAGCCATGTGATAAGGGCTTGTCTGGAGCCATACCTGGCAGAAATGGGTCCAGGAGGTGCCTGCTTCAAACCTCATAGAATGGTTTAGGGTGGAAAGGACCTCAAAGATCATCCCGTTCCAACCCTCTGCCATAGGCAGGGACACCTCCCACTAGATTATGATGCTCAAGACCTCATCCAGCCCAGCCTTCAACACCTCCAGGGAGCACACACTGCCAAGTTCATACTCAAGTTCCCACCCTCCAGCACCCCCTGAGTCCTTCTCCACAGGGCTGCTCTCAATCCACTCACCCCCCAGACTGCATCAGTAATGGTGACTACCCCAACACAGGTGCAGAACATTGCACCTGCTCTTGATGGACTTCATGAGCTTCACCTGGGACAGCTTCTGGAGCCTGTCAAGTTTCCTGTGAGTGGCATCCACTCTCAAGCACATCAGCTGCAACGTGCATCTTGGTGTCACCATCCACAGCCTTGCACTCAATTCACCTATATCATTAATAAAGGTATTGAGCAGTACCAACCCCCATACAAACACCACTTGACACTGATCTCCATGAAGACACCGAGACCCTGACTGCAACTCTTTCAACAAGGCTGTCAAGTCAAATCTTTACCCACCAAATGCTCCATCTATCTCTCTCCAATTTACCATCAAAGAAAAGCTCAGGTCAGAAGAGCTCTTCAAGATCATCTACTCCAAGCTCCCTGCCATGGGCAGGGAAGGCCCTCAACTAGACTTGGTTGCCTCATCCAACCTGGCCTTGAACACCTCTAGGAGGTGGGGGCAGTGGAAGGGGCATGCATAAACTCCCTGGGCAACCCATTTCAGGGGCTCACCACCCTCATACTGAAGAGTTTCTTCCTAGTCATAGAATGGTTTGGGTTGGAAGGGAACTCAAAGCTCAGCCAGTTCCAACCCCCCTGTGCCATAGGCAGGGACACCTCCCACTAGACAGATTGCTGAAGGCCTCATCCAACCTGGTCCTCAACACTTCCAGGGAAGGAGCAGCCACAACCTCCCTGGACAACCTGTGCCAGTGTCTCACCACCCTCACTGCAAACAACTTCCTCCTACCATCCAGTTTCAGTCTCTCCTCCACCAGTTTAAACCCATTACCCCTTGTCCTGTCACTACAAGACCTAAGATCCAGTCTAAACCTGCTCTCCCTCAGGTAAAGCCATTCTTCATCCCAAGATCCAGTCTAAACCTGCTCTCCCTCAGCTTAAAGCCATTCCAAACACCCTTACAAAAAGTCTCTCTCCAGCCTTCATGCAGGTTCCCTTCAGGCCTTGGAAGAGAGCTGAGGTCCCTCCAGAGTCTCCTCTTCTCCAGGCTGAACAACCCCAGCTCCCTCAGCCTATCTATCTAGAATAGAATAAGCCAGGTTGGAAGAGACCTCCAAGATCATCCAGTCCAACCTAGCACCCAGCCCTAGCCAATGGCACTCAGTGCCCCATCCAGGCTTTGCTTCAACACCTCCAGGGATGGGGACTCCACCACCTCCCTGGGCAGCCCATTCCAATGCCAATCACTCTCTCTGCCAACAACTTCCTCCTAACATCCAGCCTAGACCTTCCCTGGCACAACTTGAGGCTGTGTCCCCTCCTTCTGTTGCTGGTATCCTTATCACAGAGCTGATCCTGTCCTTGGATCATCTTTGTGGCCCTCCTGTGTACTCACAAGAACATTGCATGGGGCCAAGACAGAGATCTGACAGAGTTGCTCTGCTCTCACCCATCAGCACAGTCACACTACTGTAGAAGACCACTATGAAGGCTGCCTTTGAGCAAGGCATTAAGACAAGGAGGTGTTAATGTCCTTTATCAAGTCCTTTGGGATGAGAAAAATGAAGACAAAAATAAAGAAAGGAGGACTAGACAGGGATCATCATGAACCAAACTGTTCACAAGGTCTTGTAATGACAGGATGAGGAGGAATGGGTTCAAATTGGCAGAGGGGAGATTTGAACAGGATGTTAGGAGAAAGTTCTTCACAGTGAGGGTGGTGAGACACTGGAACAGGTTGCCCAGGGAGGTTGTGGCTGCTCCCTCCCTGGATGTGTTGAAGGCCAGGCTGGATGAGGTCTTGAGCGACCTGATCTAGTGGGAGGTGTCCCTGCCTATGGCACAGGGGGGTTGGAACTGGCTGAGCTTTGAGGTCTCTTCCAACCTAGACCATTCTATGATTCTATGATTCTATTAAACCAAAAAGCAGGATCAAGGCAAAGGCTCCAGTAGCAAACACCGAAACCACCAATCAGACCCCAGTAAAAGGGAAGCTCTCACCTCATGAAGGTGTTTTGGGGTTAGACATTTCCCACCAAGACACAGCTGAGGAGAGACAGAAAAGCTGACATGGGAATGAAAATAAATCTCATTTTGCCTCGTCCTCAGAGCAAACAGCAACGCTGAGAAAATTGCTGAGGTGTGCTCAGCAAGGAAATCTGTGTTCCCCTTCGAGCCTGTTACTGCAGCCCCTCCATTACAAGAGGGCATAAAAGGCATGAGCTAGAAAAACAGATCCTCTGGAAGGTGCAGATCAAATTCCTTCTTTCCACAAGACACAGCACATTCAATGTGGGGATGCACCTGGCCATGCTTAACCTGCGTGCTGAGAGCTCCTACTTCTGCTTGAAGCAATGCTTTGAAAAGAGTCTTCAGACAGCTTGGAAACACTCAGGCTTAATCAATTCCCAATAAAGGAGCTACTGTGGCACGTAGGATTTAAGGACCTGGGGGTGTGAGGTGATGCAAAGCTCAAGATGAGGCTGCAGTGTGAGTGCAGCCCAGACAGCAACTGTGTGCTGGGCTGCAGCAAGAGCAGCTGTGGGCAGCAGGGCAAGGGAGGGGATTCTGCCCCTTTGCTCTGCTCTCCTCACACCCCACCTGCAGCACTGTCTGCAGCTCTGCAGCCCCCAGCACAAGGACATGGAAGTGTTGGAGCAAATCCAGAGGAGGTCACCAAGATGCTGAGAGGGCTGCAGCAGCTCTGCTGTGAGGACAGGCTGAGAGCATTGGAGAAGAGAAGGCAGAAGGCTGCAGAAGAGAAGGCTTCCAGGAGACCTTGCAGTAGTCTCCAATATCTGAAGGGGGCTACAGGAAAGCTGGGGAGGGCTACCCCTTTGCTCTGCTCTCCTCACACCCCACCTGCAGCACTGTGTACAACTCCGCAGCCCCCAACACAAGGAGGACATGGAAGCGGAAGAACCAGTACAGAGGAAGCCACCAAGATGCTGAAAGGGCTGCAGCAGCTCTGCTCTGAAGACAAGTTGAGAGAGTTTGGGCTCTGCAGTATGGAGAAGGGAAGGCTTCCAGGAGACCATGGAGTGGCCTTCCAGTTTCTGAAAGGGGTATACAGAAGGGCTGGGGAGGGACTATTGACAAGGTCTTTTAATGAGAGGATGAGGAGGAATGGGTTTAAAGTGACAGAGGAGAGATTGAAACTGGATGTCAGGAGGAAGTTGTTTGCAGTAAGGGTGGTGAGACACTGGCACAGGTTGCCCAGAGAAGTTGTGGCTGCTCCCTCCCTGGAGCATTTGAGGACCAGGTTGGATGAGGCCTCAGGTGACCTGCTCTAGTGGGAGGTGTCCCTGCCTATAGCACAGGGGGATTGGAACCGGCTGAGCTTTGAGTTCCCTTCCAACCTAAACCATTCTATCATTCTAACTACATTATAAATAAGGTTATTATCACAGCCAGACTCTGATCTGTGTTTAAAGCTCAGCAGCACAAGGAAATTGTTTCACCAGGAATTAAAACCTGCTCACAGGTGCAGCCTTTTGTCTTTCCAGCAAGAACAGAACAACATACAGAGGCTTGAGTTTGCACCAACCCTTTCCAGCACAGAAACACCACCAAGTCACATAGGGTTTGATCCCACACCCCACTTTGACCAACACAACATCCAACACAGCCCACAACCACCTACAGCATCACTTCAGGACCACCACAGCATTAAAGGAGTCACCTGGAAGAGCTCTTTATGAGGAGCCCCAAAAATTGAAAGTGCTGCTCTGCAAGCAGTATCAAACCTCAAAAGCACAATCAAAAGCATCAAAGCCCTCCTGAGGATAGGTGACACTTGAGGCAAAGAGGCACTTGAGGCAATTGAGCCAACCAAAAAAACCACCAAACAAAAAGGGTTTATAAATCCACGTTTTCCTACCTTGTGTCTCTGCAGGGGAGATTCTTCCTCGCAGGCTGAGTTCCAACCCAGCTCTGCGGCTTCCCAAGAGGCAGCAAAGCCTGTGCAGGCATCACCTCCTCCAAAAGGACACCAAAGCTCCTTTTCCAGCAGCCACCATGGACAGACAAATCATCCTGGTGAAGAAGCAGAGCGCTTCAAGTCCTCAAGCCCCTCGACACCATCCAGCTAGAGAAGCCATGTTTGCAGCCCCAGCACTGCACCCACACTCCCACCACAGCAGGCTCCACACAAACAACAAGCCCACACCTGAAACCAATTTATGTTTTCTCAGCAGGCTGATTCAGAACCATTTTCACCTGTGGTTAAGGTTGTTTTTCCCCCAGCGAAGAGGGGAGAACTTCTTGCTGTCTATGACTCCCAGTAAGGAGGCTGGAAGGAGGTGGGGGCTGTTTTCTTGCTGCTCATAGAGTGAAAGGAAATGGCTTGAAGTTGTGCCAGGGGAGCTTCAGGTTGGATATTAGGAAGAATTTGTTGACTGAAAGAGTGGTCAAACATTGGAACAGGTTGCCCAAGGCAGTGGTGGAGTCAGCATCCCCGGAGGCATTCAAGAAAAATATGGAGCTGGTCCTTTGGGATATGGTTTAATGGCTGCAGTGGCATTGGGTTGATGCTTGCAGTTGATGATGGCCATGGTGGAGTTGGGCAGATGTTTGGATTTGGCCGTCTTAGAGGTCTCTTCCAACTCAGAAAGCAGCCAGGCAGAGAGGGAGCTGGGGGTGCTGGGAGACAGGAGCTGAAGATGAGGCAGCAGTGTGCCCAGGTGGGCAGCAGAGCCAATGGCATCCTGGGCTGGAGCAGGAGCAGTGTGGGCAGCAGGAGCAGGGAGGTTATTCTGCCTCTGTGCTCAGCACTGCTCAGGACACACCTTGAGTACTGTGTTCACTTCTGGGCCCTTCAATTCAAGAGAGATGTTGAGGTGCTGGAAGGCATCCAGAGAAGGACACCAGGGCTGGGGAGGGGCCTGGAGCACAGCCCTGTGAGGAGAGGCTTTTTTCTTCTCTCTTTTTTTCTTTTTCCTTTTCTCTTTTTTTCTTTTTCCTTCTTTTTCTTCTCCTTTTTTATTTTTTTCTTTTTCCTTTGTTCTTTTCTTTTTTCATTTTTAAATTTTTTTCCTTTTTTTCTTTTTAGTCTCTTCCCCATTTTTTTTTCTTTTTTCCTTTTTTTCTTTTTTTTTCTTTTTCGTTTTTCCTTTTTCATTTTTTCTCTTTTCTTTTTTCTTTTTCCTTTTTTCTTTTTCCTTTTCTCTTTCTTTTTCTTTTTTCCTTTTCCTGTTTTTTTCTTTTTATTCTTTTTTTGTTGGTATTTTTTCCTTTTTATTCTGTTCTCCATTTTTCCTTTTTTCTTTTTTTTTCTTTTCTTTTCTTTTTACTTTTATTTCCTTTTTTTCTTTCTTTTAATGAAAAAAGCAGGCAAACAACAAATCTATAGGGGGAATAGTGAAAAGAACAGCTTCTGATGGACGTTTTCATAAAATCTTATGAGCAATTCACAGAAGGAAATATTCCCTTAAATAGCAGCTTGATTGCAATTTGAAGAGTCTGACATTCTCCCAAATTTCCTCCTTGATAGAACAAAGCTAAAATGTTCTGATTGTTAAATGCAATCTTAGATGGGGGCTTTGACTGCAGTCCTTGTGTCCATTTTTCCATGTTGCTGCTGCACCAACAGAATCTGAGAAAAGATGAGCTGGGAATCAGAGGTGATGCAGGAAGACCTGTAGCAAGGTGATGTAGCAAGACCTGGACAGACAGAGCTGGGCACAGAGGAACCAAATGAAGTTCAACAAGGACAAGTGCAGAGTCCTGCACCTGGGGAGGAAGAATAAACTGCAGCAGCACAGGTTGGGAGGTGACCTGCTGGAGAGCAGCCCTGTGGAGAGGGACCTGGGAGTGCTGGTGGAGAACATCCATGAGACAGCAATGTGCCCTGGGGGCCAAGAGGGCCAATGGGATCCTGGGGGATATTAGGAAGAGTGTGTCCAGCAGATCAAGGGTGGTTCTGCTCCACCTCTTCTCTGCCCTGCTGAGACCTCATTTTGAGTACTGCTTTCAGTTTTGGGCTCCCCAGTTGAAGAGGGACAGGGATCTGCTGGAGAGGGTCCAGCAGAGGGCTCTGAGGATGCTGAGGGGACTGCAGCACTGCCTGATGAGGAGAGGCTGAGGCTGCTTAGTCTGGAGAAGAGAAGCCTGAGAGGGGATTTAATCAATGTCGATAAATCTCTGAGGGCTGAGGGTCAGGAGAGGGGGGACAGGCTCTGCTCACTTGCAACCTGGGATAGGCCAAGAAGCAATGGATGGAAAATGCAGCACAGGAGGTTGCAGCTCAACACAAGAGGCAAGTTCTTGCCTGTGTGGGTCCTAGAGCACTGGCACAGGCTGCCCAGAGAGGTTGTGGAGTCTTGTCTGAAGCCTTTCCAGACTTGTCTGGATGTGTTCCTATATGACCTGAGCTAGATTGGATGTTCCTGCTGTGTTGGGGGGTTGGACTTGATTTCTTTGGGTCCCTTCCAACCCCTGACATCCTATGATCCTGTGGTTTTGGTCACACCATGCAGTGGCCTTTTCTGGTGCCATACAATTATGGAATCACAGAATGGTTTGGGTTGGAAAGGACATTTCAAGGTCATTTAGTCCAAACCCTGCTGCAGTCAGCAGAGACATCTACATCTACCTCAGGTTGTTCTGAGCCCCAAGTAACCTAACCTGCAATGATTCCACTTCTCTGAGTAGTTTGGGACAGGGTCTCATCATCCTCTGTGGCAAACATTTCCCCCTTCTTTCCAACCCTAATCTTCCTCTTTTAGTTTAACCCATCATTCCTTGTCCTGTCACAAGGTTCCTTGCTCAAAATTCTGCCCCCATCTTTATTCTAGGCCTAATTTAAGTACTGAAAGGCCACAGTTCGGTCTTCTTAATGGCTTCAGAGTTCACCATGACACTGGGTGCAGAAACCAGAGAAAAATTTCCCTCCAAGTGTGGCTCACAAAGAGCAATGGAGCTGCAGGTGAGGGAAGATCACAGAATCACAGAATGCCAGGGGCTGGAAGGGACATCCAAAGCTCATCCAGTCCAACCCTTTTTGCCAGAGCAGCATCTCTTAGACCAGATCACACAGGAATGCATCCAGGCAGGTTTGGAATATCTGCAGAGAGGGAGACTCCACAAATGCCCTGGGCAGCCTCTTCCAGTGTTCTGTCACCTGCACAAGGAAAAAAGTCCTCCTCATATCTACCTGCAACTTCCTATGCCTCAGCTTCCACCCATTGTCCCTTGTCCTGTCTCTGGGCATCACCAAGAAGATGACCTTCTTGGGTGCCTGCATGCAGAAACAGGCAAAGCCACCAGCTAAGGGCACCTGCTCCACCTTGCTCTCCAGTTTGCACCCGGACCCAGTTAGAGAGGAGGACTGGATTCATGAGGAGTGATCTAACAGAGAGTTTTGGGGTCTGTTTAATTCATAGAATCATAGGATGGTTTGGATTGGAAGGGATCTCAAAGATCTAGTTCCAACTAATTCCAGAATAGAATAGGATAGGATAGAATAGAATAGAATAGAATAGAATAGAATAGAATAGAATAGAATAGAATAGAATAGAATAGAATAGAATAGAATAGAATAGAATAGAATAGAATAGAATAGAATAGAATAGAATAGAATAAAATAGAATAGAATAGAATAGAATAGAATAGAATAGAATAGAATAGAATAGAATAGAATCAGCCAGGTTGGACCTCCAAGCTCACCCAGCCCTAGCCAATGGCACTAAGTGCCCCATCCAGGCTCCGCCTGAACACCACCAGGGATGGGGACTCCACCACCTCCCCAGGCAGCCCATTCCAATGCCAGTCACTCTCTCTGGCAAGAACTTCCTCCTAACATCCAGCCTGAACCTGCCCTGGCGCAGCTTGAGGCTGTGTCCCCTCCTTCTGTTGCTGGTTGCCTGGGAGAAGAGCCCAACCCCACCTGGCTACAACCTCCCTCCCAGTAGCTGTAGAGAGCAATGAGGTCTGCCCAGAGCCTCCTCTTCTGCAGGCTGCACACCCCCAGCTCCCTCAGCCTCTCCTCACAGGGCTGTGCTCCAGGCTACAACCTCCCTTTATATTGCCCAGGGAGGTGGTGCATGTGTTTCAGGGTAGTTTGGCTGTGGTGCTTAGGGAGATGGTTGAAGGTGATGCTTGTCACCAAATCTTGAATCTTGAGGAGTAAGGTTCTAGGTTGGGCTTGCTGATGCTTGAGGGGCTTTGCCAAGCTGGATGTTTCTGTGCTTCTGTGATCCTCCCCCACCTCCAGCACAGCCCTCCCAGCCTGCCAGGGCTGCCATCTGTTGTGGCTGGAGGTAATGAGATTTCTCCCTGAAAGAAGCAGTGCCTTGTCAGCTCAGACCTGACAATATCTGTTTAGCTGCGGAGCGAATATAAGTCACTTCAGCCATATCAGCAAGAATGTCATTTTCTGACAATGCACGCGGAGAACAATCATTTCAATTACTGCAGGGAAGGCTGCTGCCACCCCAAGCCAGATGTCAATCTGCTCCAGTACAAATTGCCTTTCTTTGACACAATAATTATGACTGGCTCAATAATGCAGCAAGCGAGAGGCCGGCGAACGGCGCATCGAGCACAGGTCAGCACTTGCCCCCGCCCCCCCCCCCCCA
>VWZI01022899.1:125993-141503 GCA_013396835.1 Psilopogon haemacephalus
CTTTTTTACTGTATATTTCTGTAAATATCTGTTATATCTTGTAAATATTTGCTTGTATGTTTGCATTGCTGTAAATATAAGCTTCATTTATTAACTTCCAGTGTGTTTTTCTGAGTTTTAGCCGGGGTTCTAAAAGGTGGGGGGGCAGGTCACTGCAAACCCACTACATTGCTGCAGGACTTGCCTCTAACGGTAAACTGCAGCCATTGGTGGGAATACCACGGAGCACCCCTGGCTTTCCCCTGCCTTGCTTCATGATCATGGCTTCGGGAAAGCTGTGCCTACAGTGATCTTGGACTCTGGCAGGCACTGGACTCTGGACACTGCCGTGAAAGAGACATCTCCCATCTGTAAGTAGGGCAAAGCTGCTTCATGCCCAAACCTTTCAATTTTTCCTGATTTTTCCTGAATTACCTGGAAAGGCATCCTTGTGAAGACTTTTCCCGACCGAATTAGAACCCAAACTTAAACTAATCTACACACAGATTTTGGGTGGGGCTTCTGGAAATTATAAAAGCTACATAACTTATAATTTCAGCCTCTTCAATCGCCCACAATCAATAGACTGGGGCAATTCCCCAACCTCTTAAGGACTGGTGGGGCTGGATATAAATATGTGTATCTCATCTGACCTTACAGATGCTACCTCATAGAATCATAGAATAGGGACCACACCTGTGGCACTGTGTGCAGTTCTGGAGCCCCCAACACAAGAAGGACATGGAAGTGTTGGAGGCAGTGCAGAGGAGGCCACCAAGATGCTCAGAGGGCTGCAGCAGCTCTGCTCTGAGGACAGGCTGAGAGAGTTGTGGTTCTGTAGCCTGGAGAAGAGAAGGCTTCCAGGAGACCTTGGAGTGGCCCTGGAATGGGTTGCCCAGGGAGGTGTTTGGGGCCACATCCCTGGAGATGTTTGCAGCCAGGCTGGCAGAGGCTGTGGGCAGCCTGATCTAGGGTAGGGTGTCCCTGGACATGGCAAGGGGGTTGGAAATGGCTGATCCTTGTGGTCCCTCCCAACACTGACTGATTCTATGATTCTACAGCAACACTTGTGAAAAGTCCCTCCCCAGCTTTCTTATAGGCCACCTTTAAGCACTGGAAGACTGCTCCAAGGCTCCCTGGAGTATTTTCTTCTCCAGGCTCAACCATGAGCTTTCTTACTGTTTGGCTCAAGGTCTTAGGATGTTTTTGAGTTGTAGATTAATGCCTGGGGTGACATTGTGCCAAAGGCAGCCCTGGGAACAAAGGGCTCCTTGCACCTGGTGCTGTGGAGACCTGGGAGAAAGCTGAGCCTTGGAAGAACTTATGGCCCCTGCGAGCTCTGCTGGAAACTCATCTCCAGGCACATGAAAGATGTAGTTAATCAGGAAAGCTGAATTGCACAGCAAGGCAATATAGCAGCTTATATATAGCTGCTGCTGCTGTAAGGTCTGCAGGAAGACCTTAGAGCAGCCTTTCAGTATTTGAAGGGGACTACAGGAGAGTTGGAGAGGGACTTTTTGCAAAGGCATGGAGTGATAGGAAGAGAGGTAATGGCTTCAGACTGGAAAAGTTTCAATTGTGGTAAGACATCAGGAAAAGAGGAGGCTGAGGGGAGACTTCATTGCTGTCTACAGCTACCTGAAGGGACATTGTAGACAGGCTGCTGCTGGGCTCTGCTCACAGGGAACTGAAGACAGAAAAAGGAGGAATGGCCAGGGACTGGAATGAGATGCCCAGGGAGGTGGTGGAGTCACCCAGCCTGGATGTGTTTCAGGGTGCTTTGGATGTGGTGCTTGGGGCTACAGTTTAAGGTGTATCTTGCAGAGTAGAGTTCTATGTTGGACTGGGTGATGCTGAGGGGCTTTGCCAACCTGCATGATTCTGTGAGATTTATGCTAAGAAGAAGAAATTCTTCATTGTAAGTGTGGTTCTGTAGCCTGGAGAAGAGAAGGCTTCCAGGAGACCTTGCATTAGCCTTCCAGTATCTGAAAGGGACCTACAGAAAGGCTGGGGAAGATATTGACAAGGTCCTGTAATGACAGGATGAGGAATAATGGGTTTAAAGTGGCAGGGGGAAGGTTGAAACTGGATGATAGGATGAAGTTTTTTGCAGTGAGGGTGGTGAGACACTGGAACAGGTTGCCCAGAGACGCTGTAGGTGCCCCATCCCTGAAACCATCTCAGGTCAGGTTGTTTGGGGCTCTTTGCAACCTGCTCCAGTTGCAGATGTTTCTGCTGACTGCTGAGGGGTTGAACCAGATGACCTTGCAAGTCCATTTCAACCCAAAGCATTCTATGATAGCTGGAGGCAGTGGGGAGCTGAAAGCCCCCATCTGCTTATCTGAACCCCTGGCTTGATGGGCTGGACCTGCCCATCCTCCCACCCCCTGTCAGAGACAAGACACTGGAGGTTTTTTTTCTCATTATAGACATTTCCATGCCTTGTGCATTGTTTCTAATTGCTGAACTCAAGTGTTCAAAGTTAGCTCAGTGCTATCATGCACTGTAGCAGGAGGTGTAGACATACACCCATGAGGTTCAGTGGGATTGAGACCTCACTGGGAACCAGACTACGCTCCCCATTCAGCTCCAGATACTACCTGCTGCATTCTAATTCTGCCAATCAGTTTCTTTTTCAATAATAAAACAGATTTTAGTTGGATGCAGCCACAAGCTTGCTCCATCTATCAGAGAAGCCACACTCAGCCTGGGTTTAGGTTGCCTGTTCCTGTTGATAAGGGCAGAAGTCAAGACAATGAAAGATGCAGCACCAGGATTCATAGAACCATAGAACTGTAGAATGTTTTAGGTTGGAAAGAAGCTGAAAGCTAATCCAGTTTCAACCCCTCTGTGCCATAGGCAGGGACACCTCCTACTAGAATGGGTCACTCAAGGCCTCATCCAACCTGGCCTTCAACACCTCCAGGGAGGGAGCAGCCACAATCTCCTGTGCCAGTGTCCCACCACCCTCACTGCAAACAACTTCCTCCTAACATCCACTTTCAATCTCTCCTCTGCCATTTTAAACCCATTCCTCCTCATCCTGGCATTACAAGACCTTGTCGATAGTCCCTCCCCAGCTCTCCTGGAGATCCCTTCAGATACTTGAAGGCCACTCCAAGGTCTCCTGGAAGCCTTCTCTTCTCCAGGTTGCAGAGCCCCAACTCTTTCAGCCTGTCCTCGCAGCACAGCTGCTGCAGCCCTCTCAGCATCTTGGTGGCCTCCTCCCTCCCCAGCCTTCCTGTAGGCCCCTTTCAGATGCTGGAAGAGAACACCACTGGCTTTGTGAAGAGATACAGGAAAAATAGACCCAACCCAAGCTTTTGGAGCACATTCTTTTCATCTGCTGTGACATCAGACACAGGAACCTGCTGACTGTAAAGACTTGTGGCTACTTGTGCTATGAAAGGTCTGAGAATGGCATTGAACCAAACATCAGTTAAAAAAAAAAAAAAAAAAAAAAAAGGTGGGCAGGGGGAGGGAAGGCAAAGAAGAAGGCTGCAATTTCATGGAGGCTCAAACAGAAATTCCTCCTTCCATCTGAGCTGANGAAAGTGAAGCAAGCAGTTTTGTCACATGCAAGGATCTCAAGAACATCCAAGGCCAAAAAAAAACAAAAAAAAAAACCACAACAGTTTTTTTCACCTGGCATTGATGAAAAGCAGTGGGAGCAAAGCCTGGAACAAAACTGTGCCCTAAATAGAAGGCTCCAGATGGATCCTGGATAACAGTGTGAGAGGATTTTCATGTTCTACATCATAAACACAAGAAATTTGCATAGTCCCACTGCTGGCACACTCCTGTCCAGTCCTCCTCTCCCTGGCCATCTCCAGCTGTTGCTGCTCTCTCTGTCAGTGTTAGCAGCATTCCCTGTGGGGCAATCAGCCTGGAAGGAGGCTTTGGTAACAACCAACTAAAGCAAGCAGCACTGAAGTGGACCAATGTCTTAAAAAGTAATTTGAAACCCCTCCTCCCAGAGGGACCTGGCCAGGCTGGGTGGATGGGCAGAGGCCAATGGGATGACACTGAACAAGGCTAAGTGCAGGGTTCTACACTTTGGCCACAACAACTCCAGGCAGTGCTAGAGGCTGGGGACAGAGTGGCTGAGAGCAGCCAGGCAGAGAGGGACCTGGGGGTGCTGGCAGATAGGAGCTGAAGATGAGGCAGCAGTGTGCCCAGGTGGGCAGCAGAGCCAATGGCATCCTAGTCTGGAGCAGGAACAGTGTGGCCAGCAGGACAAGGGAGGTTATTCTGCCCCTGTACTTGGCACTGGTCAGGCCACACCTTGAGTCCTGTGTCCAGTTCTGGTCCCCTCAATTCAAGAGAGATGTTGAGGTACTGGAAGGTGCCCAGAGAAGGGCAGCAAGGCTGGGAAGGGGCCTGGAGCACAGCCCTGTGAGGAGAGGCTGAGGGAGCTGGGGGTGTGCAGCCTGGAGAAGAGGAGGCTCAGGGCAGAGCTCATTGCTGTCTACAGCTACCTGAAGGGAGGTTGTAGCCAGGTGGGGTTGGGCTCTTCTCCCAGGCAACCAGCAACAGAACGATGGGACACAGCCTCAAGCTGCACCAGGGCAGGTTCAGTCTGGATGTTAGGAAGAAGTTCTTCCCAGCAAGAGTGATTGGCATTGGAATGGGCTGCCTGGGGAGGTGGTGGAGTCCCCATCCCTGGAGGTGTTTAAGAGGAGGCTGCATGAGGCACTCAGTGCCATGGGTTAATTAATTAGAAGGTGTTAGGTGATAGGTTGAACTCAATGATCTTAGAGGTCTTTTCCAACCTGCTTAATTCTGTGATTCTGTGAAAAGGACAAGTTGAACAGCAGCAGCATGAGAGCCAAAGATTCTCTCTCTCTCTCCACAGCACCCAGAGCATCAGAGCAACAACCAACACTAGCTCCTGAGGTAGCAGCACAGCTCTTCAAAACCCTGAGCACAACCTGGCTGTGAAGGCACAGCAAAATTCCTCTGTGGATCTTGTGATTCTTAACAGTGCTTCCAGAAATACGACTCAAAACTGGAAGTCAGCCCAGACAATTACTGTGGCAGACACCTTGGCATGGTGGCTCCTGCCTGCCTCAGTCCAAGCACAAATAGGCAAGAACAAAATGTGTATTAAACAGCTACAGCTGCGGAGAAAATCCTGGCACAGGATGCTGGATATTAGCAGAAATTACATCACAAATGGGCAATAAAGGCTACAAATGGGAAAGAGCAACAGGAAGGTTGGGCCTGACCATACAGAGATTGTGAAGTCTTTTCCCTCTGGAGAGACTTCAGACCCACCTGGACGTTGTGATCCTGGGCAAGCTGCTGTGGTGATGCTGCTTTAGAGGGGAGTTGGACTAGATGCTGTCCAGAGGTCCCTTGCAAGCTCTACCACTCTGTCATTCTGAGTTCTGTGCAATGCTGGGTCTGCCATCAACAGCCTGAGGTTGCCAAACCTGCCCAAATCTCTCACACAGGGTCCAATTTTCCCAGGTCTGGAAGAGAAAAGTCACACAGGATGTCAAAGGCCTGAAGAATCACAGAATCATTGAATCATAGAATGGTTCAGGTTGGGGTGGTAGAGTGTCCATTATCAGTTAGCTTCTTAGTTTTGTTTGTTTTTCATGGGTAATGGTACAGCCACAGCACATTCCAGTGAGTGCCTTAAATCTACTTAGACACCTTTTTCCCTATCTCTTTGCTAATTTTATATTGACACGAATGAATGCTTTGTACCACAGAGGGACTATTGACAAGGTCTTGTAATGACAGGGTGAGGAGGAATGGGTTTAAACTGGCAGAGGGGAGATTGAAACTGGATGTTAGGAGGAAGTTCTTTGCAGTGAGGGTGGTGCCCTGGCAGGTTGTGGCTACTCCCTGCCTGGAGGTGTTTAAGGCCAGGCTGGATGAGGCTGTAGACAGCATGATCTAGTGTGGTGAGGTGTCCCTGCCCATGGCAGGGGGGTTTGGAACTAGATGATCCTTGTGATCCCTTCCAACCCTGACTGATTCTGGGATTCTATGGAAGGGATCTCAAAGCTCAGCCAGTTCCAACCCCCCTGTGCCATAGGCAGGGACACCTCCCACTAGAACAGGTCACTCAAGGCTTCATCCAACCNACCAGATCATGTGAATAGTCCCTCCCCAGCCTTCCCGTAGGACACTTTCAAAGACTGGAAGGCTACTACACAGTCTCCTGGAAGCCTTCTCTTCACCAACTCTAACAACCCCAACTCTCTCAGCCTGTCCTCACAGCAGAGCTGCTGCAGCCCTCTCAGCATCTTCGTGGCCTCTTCTGAACTGGCTCCAACACTTCCATGTGCTGCTTGTGCTGGGGGCTGCAGAACTGCAGACAGTGCTGCAGGTGTGGTGTGAGGAGAGCAGAGCAAAGGGGCAGAATCCCCTCCCTTGCCCTGCTGCCCACAGCTGCTCTTGCTGCAGCCCAGCACACAGTTGCTGTCTGGGCTGCACTCACACTGCAGCCTCATCTTCAGCTTTTCATCACCCCAGATCCGATGCAAAGATTTTGCCACCAATGTGACTTTGAGCATCAGTTACAGACACAACTCCTTGTACCAAGTCTGTGCTGAATATGACCTTGGCTGAACATGACTGAGCTCCTGTACTTAAGATGCTTTGGGTGTCCTGTGCAGCTGCACCCCAGTTTCAGCAAGGTCGTGGGCACCTCCACCACAGTAAAGCATTTTCTTTGTGTGTCTTTCTCTAACCTCTTGCTGTAGTGTTGGGAACACCTCAGTGTTCATAAGGAGCAGCAGCAGAGCCTAACAGTGCCATGGTTTTGCAGAACCCCAGCACAGTGTGGGTTGGAAGTGACCTCTGGAGGTCATTCAGTTCAAGCCCCCTGCCAGAGAGCAGGAGCACCCACAGCAGCTTGGCCAGGATCACAACGTCCAGGTGGGTTTGGATTCTCTCCACAAAAACAGTCTCCACAACCTCTCTGGGCAGCTTAGGAACATGGTGGGAAGAGAGGACATTTAGACTGAGTATTAGGAAGGAATTCTTCATGGTGAGGGTGGTGAGGCACTGGAACAAGTTGGAATCTCTCCACAAAAAGAGGCTCCACAACCTCTCTGGGCAGCTTAGGAGCATGGTGGGAAGAGAGGACATTTAGACTGGGTATTAGGAAGGAATTTTTTATGGTGAGGATGAGGCTCTGGAACAGGTTGGAATATCTCTGCAACGTCTCTGGGTAGCTTAGGAGCATGGTGGGAAGAGAGGGGATTTATACTGCATATTAGGAAGGAATTCTTTATGGTGAGGGTGATGAGGCACTGGAACAGGTTGGAATCTCTGCACAAAAAAAGGCATCACAACCTCTCTGGAACATGGTGGGAAGAGAGGTGGGAAGAGAGGACATTTAGACTGGATAGTAAGAAGGAATTCTTCATGGTGAGGGTGGTGAGGCACTGGAACAGGTTGGAATCTCTGCACAAAAAGAGACACCACAACCTCTCTGGAACATGGTGGGAAGAGAGGTGGGAAGAGAGGAGGGAAGGAATTCTTTATGGTGAGAGTGATGAGGCACTGGAACAGGTTGGAATCTCTCTGCAACCTCTCTGGGCAGCTTAGGAACACGGTGGGAAGAGAGGAGATTTAGACTGGATAGTAGGAAGGAATTCTTCATGGTGAGAGTGGTGAGGCACTGGAACAGGTTGGAATCTCTCCACAGAAGCTCCACAACCTCCCTGTGCAGATTAGGAACATGGTGGGAAGAGAGGTGGGAGGAGAGGAGATTTAGACTGGATAGTAGGAAGGAATTCTTCATGTTGAGGGGTGTGAGGCAGTGGAACAGGTTGCCCAGGGAAATTCTGAATGTCCCCTCCTTGGAAGCATTCAAACCCAGTTTGGATGGGGCCTGGAGCTACCTAGTCTAGTGGGAGGTGTACCCTGCCCATGGAAAGGTGGCTTGAACTGGGTGACCTTGCAGGTCCCTTCCAACCCAAACCATTCTATGATTCCATGGTCTAACACTTGTGTAGAGAGAGATGTTAGACTATGGTTGGTCTCAAGGCCCAACCAGAAGATGTGATGAGGCTTTGGCCAGCCCGATCTAGGGTAGGGTGTCCCTGCCCATGGCTGGGGGGGCGTTGCAACTGGATGATCCTTGTGGTCTCTTCCAACCCTGACTGATTCTATGATTCACTTTTGAAGGGCTCAGAAAAGCAGAGCCCTGTCTGGAGAGCAGGCTCTCCTCACTTACATTCCGATGGGAATTCAAGGTTAAAAATCAAAACTTGGGAAAGAGAAGCTGAGAAATCATCTTGGCAGCAAGGGCCGGAGCTGCTGATGTCACCAACCAAGCATCTTGTTGGTAGCAAAGTCTCTCTGGGCTCTGTTCAAAGCCCTTTTTTTTTTTTTTTTTCTTTCCTTTTTTTTTCTCCTTCATTTTCTCTGCAAATGAGCCAGCCCTACCCTTCCAGAGAGTTCATTTGCATTTTTATGGGGACGAAGCCATTCTGCATGCCAGTGGGTCTGCTCCAGACAGCCACTCTGCTTAACTTTCTAGAAGGCATTTAGCATAATGAAGGGTAGGGCTGCCGAATGCATAAATCATAGAATGGTTTAGGTTGGAAGAGACCTCAAAGCCTTCCTAGAGGACATGGATGTGTTGGAGAGAGTACAGAGGAGGGCCACGAAGATGCTGAGAGGACTACAGCAGCTCTGCTATGAGGACAGGCTGAGAGAGTTGGGGCTCTGCAGCCTGGAGAAGAGAAGGCTGCCAGGAGACCTTGGAGTGGCCTTCCAGTATCTGAAGGGAGCCTCAAGGAAGGCTGGGGAGGGACTATTGACAAGGTCTTGTAATGACAGGACGAGGAGGAATGGGTTTAAACTGGCAGGGGAGAGACTGAAACTGGATGTTAGGAGGAAGTTGTTTGCAGTGAGGGTGGGGAGACACTGGCACAGGTTGCAGAGGGAGGTTGTGGCTGCTCCTTCCCTGGAAGTGTTGAGGACCAGGTTGGATGATGCCTTGAGTGACCTGTTCTAGTGGGAGGTGTCTAAGATTCTATGATTCTAAGATTCTTAGATTCTAAGATTTTAAGATTCTAAGATTCTATGATTCTATGATTCTAAGATTCTGTTTCTAAGATTCTATGATTCTAAGATTCTTAGATTCTAAGATTCTATGATTCTAAGATTCTATGTTTCTAAGATTCTAAGATTCTATGATTCTAAGATTCTATGATTCCATGATTCTAAGATTCTATGATTCTAAGATTCTATAATTCTAAGATTTTAAGATTCTAAGATTCTATGATTCTAAGATTCTATGATTCTAAGATTCTATAATTCTAAGATTTTAAGATTCTATGATTCTAAGATCCTATGATTCTAAGATCCTATGATTCTAAGATTCTATGCTTCTATGATTCTATGCCTTTGAACCCCTTGGGCTGTATGCATAGGATAATGCTCACCAGTTTGGGGTCTGACTTCCCACAGCCTCTGTGTCCTTATGGAAGGTGGCCTGGACATAGACAATCACAGAATTCCAGCATGGTGAGGTTTGGAAGAGACCCATTATGGAGTCTCCTTCTCTACAGAGATTCCAAACCCAGCTGAAGATTGTGATGCTGGGCAAGCTGCTGTGGGTGAACCTGCTTCCAGCAGGAGCATTGGACCAGATGATCTCCAGAGGTCACTTCCAACCCCTACTAGTCTGAGACTCTGGGATTCTACAATAGGCATGAGCCAGAGGTGGGTGGTGTCTGAAGCTCTAGCTGGGCACATAGCATAGTGGAGTGGCACAAACCACTGGCAGAAGAAGGTAACAGGTACATTACTTAATCATCTATTATCACTTTAGCCACTTTTGAGGGATTCTAGACATTTCTGGACACTGTCATTCTGAGCAAACTTCCTTGGATGACTCCACCTTAGCAGGGGGGGTTGGACTGGATGATCTTTGATTTACTGTGTGCAGTTCTGGAGCCCCCAGCACAAGAAACACATGGAACTGTTGGAGAGAGTCCAGAAGAGGGCATGAAGATGGTCAGAGGGATGGAGCACCTCTGCTGTGAGGACAGGTTGAAAGAGTTGGGGCTTTTCATCCTGGAAAAGAGAAGGCTTCCAGGAGACCTCATAGTAGCCTTCCAGTATCTGAAGAGGGTCTACAGGAGGGCTGGAGAGGGACTGTTCACAAAGTCTTGTAAAGACAGGATGAGGGGGAATGGGTTCAAACTGGCATAGGGGACAATTAAACGGGATGTTAGGAGGAAGTTCTTCACAGTGAGGGTGGCAAGGCACTAGAACAGGTTGCCCAGGGAGGTTGTAGCTGCTCCCTCCCTGGAGGTGTTCAAGGCCAGGCTGGATGAGGTCTTGAGCGACCTGATCTAGTGGGAGGTGTCCCTGCCTATGGCACAGGGGGGTTGGAACTGGCTGAGCTTTGAGGTCTTTTCCAACCTAAACCATTCTATGATTCTATGATTCTAGAGGTCCCTTCCAACTCCTACCACTATGTAACTCTATGATTTATATTTTATTATTGCTTTGGCATGATGCAGAGTGGTTATAGGGGGACCCAGAAGTTCATCACCCCAGGAGTGGAGTGCTGCCTGCCAGACATCTTACAGGCAGCAAGGTCAAACTATTTGACAGAATCATAGAATCAGTCAGGGTTGGAAGGGACAACAAGGACCATTGAGTTCCAGCCCCCCTGCCATGCCAGGGACACCCTACCCTACATCAGGCTGCCCACAGCCTCTGCCAGCCTAGCCTTAAACACCTTAATAGCTAAATGGTGGCTGCAGAAACACTTTCTGATGGTGCAGTGCAGACCTGACAGGGGCAATTATCAGCTCACCTATGCTTGAGCAGTGTGTCATAGAATCACAGGAAGGCTTGAATTAGAAGGGAACTTTAAGATTACCTAGTTCCACCCCCCCGATACAGGCAGGGACATATCCCACCAGAGAAGGCTGCTCAAAGCCTCTTCCAGCCTAGTCTTAAACACTTACAGCATCAGTCAGGGTTTGAAGGGGCCACAAGGATCGTCTACTTCCAAACCTCTGCCATGCCCAGGGACACCCTATCCCAGATCAGGCTGGCCAGAGCTCTGCTATGAGAATAGACTGAGGGAGTTTGGGCTCTGCAGACTGAAGAAGAGAAGGCTTCCAGGAGACCTTGGAGTGGCCTTCCAGGATCTGAAGAAGTCTCCAGGAGGGCTGAGGAGGGACTATTGACAAGGTCTTGTAATGACAGGATGAGGAGGAACGGGTTTAAAGTAGCAGAGGGGAGATTGAAACTGGATGTTAGGAGGAAGTTGTTTGGAGTGAGGGTGGTGAGACACTGGCACAGGTTGCCCAGGGAGGTTGTGGAGCACAGAAGCACTGAATGTGATCAAAGATCCCTGGAGGTGTTGAAGGTCAGGTTCCATGAGGCCTTGAGTGACCTGTTCTAGTGGGAGGTGTCCCTGCCTATGAGGAGGGGTTGGAACTGGCTGAGCTTTGAGCTCCCTTCCAACCTAAACCATTCTATCATTCTCTGATTCTATAATTCTAAGATCCTATGATTCTATGATCCTAAGATTCTATGATACTATGAGCCTATGATTCTATGATTCTATGAAGGGATGCCCAGGAAGATGGTGGAAGCCTCATCCCTGGAGGTGTTTGCAGCCAGGCTGGCTGAGGCTGTGGGCAGCCTGACCTAGGGTAGGGCGTCCCTGGGCATGGCAGGGGGTTTGGAACTGGATGATCCTTGTGGTCCCTTCCAATCCTGACTGATTCTATGATTCTATGATGTAGTGTGAAGTGTCTCTGCCCATGGCAGGGAGGTTGGAACAAGATGATCGTTGTGGTCCCTTCCAACCCTGACTGATTCTATGCTCTTGCTTCAAAACCAACCCACGGATAACACAGTCCCTACGTTTCTAAGCTGCAGTTTTGCAGCAGCATTGCAGAGCGTGGCCTCTGACTGCATTTCAGGACACTGCTCCTTGCTTCTCCTCCTTAAAGCTGATCAATGAGTGCTGCTTTTCCTGCTCTGATGTGTTAATTGCTAGAAAACAGCCCAAAAGTTTGTTTAATTCCAACTCCAGACTCGGTGGATAACTTCTCCAGGAGAACAGAGGAAGGAACGAGAACACAATGGGAAGCTTCTGGGGGCTTGCAGGTTGTTTGTTCATCTTTGAACCTTGTGCCAAAACAATAAAACACAAATTATCCTAATTTTTTCCCCCTTTTTTTTTTTTTTTTGCACGCAGTTTCCAGCACTGTAAATCCTTTATATGAGAACACATCAACCCCCTTCTGCCTGCCAATCCCCTCCCGTTGCTAAGGAACCAGGCAGGCAGAAACCCTGAGCTGGGAGACTTGAAAGTCCTCATTAAAAGGCTTTGTGCATCACTATCAGTGAAATGCTAATTCAGGAAGGCTGATTGATACCCCTGTGCTATCGAGTTCCAGCGATGAGGAAGCTGCTCTGGCTCACCTTCAGTCACTTTTGTTAACAGCAATAAAAAAAAAAAAAAGAGGAGAGAAAAAAAAAAAATAAAGAAGGTTTCTCCCTTAAGCAACTGGAAACATTTTAATCCTAAAAAGCAGGCAAAGTTTTCATCTCCCACATTCCTCATTTAATTTTTTTTTTTTTTTTTTTGGCCCAGCACTCACAAGGCTCTGGGAAAATGATTTGCATGCATTTTAAATTCACTTAGCAGCCCGGGCTGCAGCACTTAATTAAAATGTTTCCAGTTGTGTAATCACAGGACATCCTTTTGAGCTGCCTTCTGAGCAGCATCCCTTCTTTTCCTGTGTCCTATCAGGCTGATCAGCATTGGCTCAGAAAGAAAGAGTCAGACTCAGAAAGTTTCCACCAAGCCCACGTCCCAGAATCATAGAAGAGGTGGAAGGTTGGAAGAGACCTTTGAGTTCTGGGCTGCATCAGGAGCAGTGTGGCCAGAATCAAAGTCAATCAAAACTACCACCTCCTACCGAGGACAGAGGTCACTTCTTTCCTGGGAGAGCTGAGGGTGTTCCTGCACTCCCCTAACCTAGTACACTTGCAGCCCAGAAAGCCAAGCAGAGGCTGGGCTGCAGCAGGAGCAGTGTGGCCAGCAGGGACAGGGAGGTGATTCTCCCCCTCTACTCCACCCCACCTGGAGTACTGCATCCAGTTCTGGAGCCCCTGGGAAAAGAGGGATGTGGACATGCTGGAGTGTGTCCAGAGAAGGGCCAGGAGGATGCTCAGAGGGCTGCAGCACCTCTGCTATGAGCACAGACTGAAAGAGTTGGGGCTGTTGAGTCTGGAGAAGAGGAGGCTCCCAGGTGACCTTCTTGTGGCCTTCCAGGATCTGAAGGGGGCCTACAGAAAAGCTGGGGAGGGACTTTTGAGGCTCTCAGGTAGTGACAGGACTAGGGGGAATGGAGCAAAGCTGGAGGTCGAGAGATTCAAATTGGATGTGAGGAGGAAGTTGTTGAGCATGAGAGTGGTGAGAGCCTGGAATGGGTTGCCCAGGGAGGTGACTGGAGTTACCATCCCTGGAGGTGTTCAAGAAAGGACTAGATGGAGCACTTAGTGCCATGGTCTAGTTGATTGGATAGGGCTGGGTGATAGGTTGGACCGGAGGATCTTGGAGGTCTCTTCCATCCTGGCTGATTCTATTCTGTTCTGTTCTATTCTATTCTATTCTATTCTATTCTATTCTATTCTATTCTATTCTCAATCAGGTGTTTAAGGTAAGGCTGGATGAGGTTGTAGACAGCCTGATCCAGTGTGAGGTGTCCCTGGGCATGGCAGGGGACTGGAACTGGATGATCCTTGTGGTCCCTTCCAAACCTGACCATAATTCTATGATTCTATGATTCATCAAGTCCAGCTGCTCACTTAGATCTCATAATCCCACCACTGCTGCTAAGTCAACACTATCAAACCACATCAATCTGTTCTCAGAAGGAACAATGAATAGAATGAGAGGAAACAGCCTCAGGTTGCACCAGAGGAGGTTTAGCTTGGACACTGGGAACAAAGACTGGATGGGCCACTTAGTGCCATGGTCTAGTTGATTGGAAAGGGCTGGGTGATAATCATAGAATCATAGAATGTATTAGGTTGGAAGAGACCTCAAATCTCATCCAGTTCGAACCCCCCTGTGCCATAAGCAGGGACACCTCCCACTAGAACAGGTCACTCAAGGCTTCATCCAACCTGGCCTTCAACATCTTTAGGGAGGGAGCAGCCACAACCTCCCTGGGCAACCTGTGCCAGGGTCTCACCACCCTCACTGTAAAGAACTTCCTCCTAACATCCCATTTAAATCTCCCCTCTGCCAATTTAAAGCCATTACCACTTGCCCTGTCATAACAAGACCTTGTGCTAGGTTGGACTGGATGATCTTGGAGGTCTCTTCCAACCTGCTATTCTATTCTATTCTATTCTATTCTATTCTATTCTATTCTATTCTATTCTATTCTATTCTAAGCTCAGTTCCATGATTAGAGCCCCATCTTTGCTTTCAGAGGTTCAGACCTGGCAGTGTTGGGTTAATGGCTGGTCTTGATAAGCTTGAAGGTCTTTCTTTCAACCAAAAAGGCTTTTGAAGGGGAGGGGGAGGCATCCTGGCACCTCTCTGCATGCTTACCTCACCGTTTCCAACTGTTAAGGTTTATTAATATTGCTATTTACTCTGGCTTTTCCCATCATCTGTTGATGCATAAAAAAAAAGAAAAAAAAAAAAGAAGAAGAAGAAAAAAGAAAAAATGATTAATATTTACCTTGGTGTAAAACCCAGAAAGCTGTTTACTGAGTTCTTAATGCACAGCAATAGTTCAGCTGGGAACCCTGAGCTTGGGCGCTCTGCATATATATATCTGGGCTGTTCTCCATCCACTCAGTGACAGTAGTTGGAGAGGAGCAGTAATAAAAATAATTATTTTTTTTTAAATTGAAGAAAAGGGGAAAAAAAAAATAAATCAGAGGCAAATATTCCCAGCCAGCAGCTCGCTGGAGTCGTCTGCTGCAGCTGCAAGTGCCGCAGAGCAAATCACTCGTTAGCAACAGGCACAAAAGGAAGGTTTATTTGAGGCAATTAAATAACAACAGCAAGATCTGCTGCTCAGAGCCTCGAAACACATTTAATTAAATGTTTTTATGGAGGAGGAGAAATCAGATCAAGCCAAGGCAGGGAGGTTGTGTCTGCTCCCTCCATGGATGTGTTCAAGGCCAGGCTGGATGAGGTCTTCAGTGATCTGATCTAGTGGGAGGTGTCCCTGCCTGTGGCACAGGGGGTTTGGAACTGGCTGAGCTTTGAGGTCTCTTCCAACCTAGACCATTCCATGATTTTATGATTCTATGCTTCAGAACCCACAGAGTCACAGAATGGCAGGGGTGGGAAGAGGAACTCTGGGGATCATCCAGTCCAACTGCCTCCCTGGCTGAAGCAGGGGCACCTACAGCAGCTTGCCCAGGGTTATAGAATCACAGAATGGTTTAGGTTGGAAGGGATCTCAAGGCTCATCCAGTTCCAACCCCCCTGTGCCATAGGCAGGGACACCTCCCACTAGAACAGGTCACTCAAGGACTCATCCAGCCTGGCCT
>VWZI01022899.1:141563-157181 GCA_013396835.1 Psilopogon haemacephalus
CTTCCAACCTAAACCATTCTATGATTCTATGTTAGGAGGAAGTTGTTTGCAGTGAGGGTGGAGAGACACAGGCACAGGTTGCCCAAGGAGGTTGTGGCTGCTCCCTGCCTGGAGGTGTTGAAGGCCAGGTTGGACGAAGCCTTGAGCAGCCTGTTCTAGTGGGAGGTGTCCCTGCCTATGGCACAAGGAGGTTGGAAGTGGCTGAGCTTTGAGCTCCCTTCCAACCTAAACCATTCTATGATTCTATGTTAGGAGGAAGTTCTTTGCAGTGAGGGTGGTGAGACACTGGCACAGGTTGCCCAGGGAGGTTGTGGCTGCTCCCTGCCTGGAGGTGCTCAAGGCCAGGTTGGATGAGGCCTTGAGTGACCTGTTCTAGTGGGAGGTGTCCCTGCCTATGGCACAGGGGGATTGGAACTGGCTGAGCTTTGAGGTCCCTTCCAACCTAAACCATTCTGTGATTCTAGTCTATAACACCACACAACCCTTCCTACCTAAAAATTTTACACAACCATGATTCTATTCCCCAGAACCACTCCAGTCCAAGCTTGATGGGTCTCTGAGCAACCTGCTCTAGTCAAAGATGTCCCTGCTCACTGCAAGAAGGTCAGGTTAGATGAGCTTTAATTCCTCTCTGACCCAAACCCTTCCATGATTCTGCCACCTTAAGGCCTTCCTCAGCTGCCTTGCCTGACACCTGCAGGAACAGCCTTTTCCCATCCCTCGAATCCCTCATGGAAATCTGAGCTGCAGACTGACTTTGCAAACAGGTTAGTGAAAAATCTATATGTTAGAATAACGCTGAGGGTAATGAATGACTACTTAATAGCTGGGAAATCAAGCTACAGCTGGCTAAGTAAAGCTTTGTGGCACTGGATCCTTGCCTTGTTCTACCACGGGCTTTTAAAATCGACCATCAATTCTTTTCTTTGAGTTTTACTGCTGAGATACTCAACTATTCAAGCAGGAAAACTGAAATATATACATATATATGTATATGTATATGTTTTATTGGAGGAAAATGAATGCCTGAGCTGTCTTGATGGCTGGAGCGAGACTGACTGTGGCAGGCTATGGGAGGAAAATATTCATCTGCTGTTTAACTCAGTACCCAATGCATCAGGAGCAGCTTCTGGTGGTTGTTGTCATAATTTCTCCTCCACCAAAAAAAAAAAAAGTGTCAGGAAGGCTTGAAAAATAGCTGAGACCCTTCTCAAAAGTTTTATTCAGCCAGTGTTGTAAAATATTTTCATCCCCATGTGTCTCGTAGCTTTCCACTCCCCGGACTTCAAGTCACCACTTTCAGGGACTGTGTTATGTATGGTTTGGTTTTGAAGCGAGATCAGAGAATTATAGAATCAGTCAGGGTTGGAAGGGACCACAAGGAGCAAGATCATAGAGTCAGAGAATCAGTCAGGGTTGGAAGGGACCACAAGGAGCAAGATCATAGAGTCAGAGAATCAGTCAGGGTTGGAAGGGACCACAAGGAGGAAGACCACAGAACTATAGAATCAATCAGGACTGAAAGGGACCACAAGGAGCAGGATCATAGAACTATAGAATCAGTCAGGGTTGGAAGGGACCACAAGGATCATAGAATCTCAGAATCAATAAGGATTGGAAGAAATTACAAGGAGCAAGATCATAGAACCATAGAATCAGTCAGGGTTGGAAGGGACCACAAGGATCATCTAGTTCCAACCCCCCTGCCATGCCCAGAGACACTTCACACTAGATCCGGCTGGCCACAGCCTCATCCAGCCTGGCCTTAAACACCTCCAGGGATGGGGCTTCGACCACCTCCCTGCACAACCCCTTCACAGAATCACAGAATCATAGAATGGTTTAGGTTGGAAGGGACCTCAAAGCTCATCCAGTCCCATAGGCAGGGACACATCCCACTAGAACAGGTCACTCAAGGCCTCATCCAACCTGGCTTTCAACAGCTCCAGGCAGGGAGCAGCCACAACCTCCCTGGGCAACCTGTGCCAGTGTCTCACCACCCTCACTTCAAACAACTTCCTCTTAACATCCAGTTTCAATCTCCCCGGGGAAACTCCGGGTTGAACTCTGTGGCAGTTGCCTTCCTGCTGTACCTTGTTTATAAGCAAAAGCACTGCGTGTTTGGGGTGCCTAATTAGTCATGGCCACAGCAAGGGAGCCCAACGAGATGGAGAGCATGTGCATGGAGTGATGGAACACAGCTACAGCAGTGCCTCCACCTTTGCCTGCCTGGAATCAATTAGTGTTTTTGTAAATATCACTGCTCCAGCCCCCACCCTCCCCAGCCTTGCTGCCCTTCTCTGGATACGTTCCAGCACCTCAACATCTTTCTTAAATTGAGGGGACCAGAACTGGACACAGTACTCAAGGTGTGGCCTGAGCAGTGCTGAGGATGGGCAGAAGGACTTCCCTGGTCCTGCTGGCCACACTGTTCCTGATCCAGGCCAGGATGTCATTGGCCTTCTTGGCCAGCTGGGCACACTGCTGGCTCATGTTCAGCTCCTATCTATCAGCACCCCCAGGTCCCTCTCTGCCTGGCTGCTCTCCCCAGCCTGTAGCACTGCATGAGGTTGTTGTGGCCAGAGTGCAGAACCTGCCACTTGGACTTGTTAAAACTCCTGGCATTGCACTGTGCCCATCTGTCCTGCCTGTCCAGGTTCCTACCCTCTACCAGATCCACAGATGACCCCAACTTGCTATCATTTCATTTTTCAGAGCACCTATGGCAAGCCTTTCTGCAGAGCCTTCCTGCCCTCTACCATATCCACAGATGCCCCCAGCTTGTTATCATTTCATTTTTCAGAGCACCTATGGCAAGCCTTTCTGCAGAGCCTTCCTGCCCTCTACCAGATCCACAGATGCCCCCAACTTGTTATCATTTCATTTTTCAGAGCACCTATGGCAAGCCTCTCTGCAGAGCCTTCCTGCCCTCTACCAGATCCACAGATGCCCCCAGCTTGCTATCATTTCATTTTTCAGAGCACCTATGGCAAGCCTCTCTGCAGAGCCTTTCTACCCTCTACCAGATCCACACATGCCCCCAGCTTGCTATCATTTCATTTTTCAGGCACCTATGGTGGCAAGCCTCTCTGCAGAGCCTTTCTACCCTCTACCAAATCCACAGATGCCCCCAGCTTGCTATCATTTCATTTTTCAGAGCACCTATGGCAGGCCAGACAATAACCTTCCCCTCTGCAACATCCCAGCTGCAGACTTCCACCTTAAAGCTCCCCTGCTGAGCCCCGGAGCCCGCAGGGGCGTAGCAGGAGCGGAGCCCCCGAGCAGCCCAGCTGAACTAACGCATTTGTCTCCCAAAATCTGGCGTGAAAACGGATCGCTGAGGGAAGGGGGGAGAGGCAAGGGAAATTACAACCTTTCCACAAGCCTCTAAATCCA
This sequence comes from Psilopogon haemacephalus, assembly GCA_013396835.1. Taxonomy (NCBI): domain Eukaryota; kingdom Metazoa; phylum Chordata; class Aves; order Piciformes; family Megalaimidae; genus Psilopogon; species Psilopogon haemacephalus. The sequence goes on from VWZI01022899.1 coordinate 144,960, forward strand.
CCGTGCAGCCTTCCTTCAGCCTGCTGCCTGGCAAAGTCCATTTGGCTGCGGCGGGAGCGTTAAATCCTGCCTTTGGCCGGGAGGCTGCAGGCGGATCCAAATATCCTGTTGGAACAGAACTCTTAAATGGTAGACTGGAACCTGTCAGCTTCTTTAATAAAGGTCACTCAGCAGGGAGAATTGGAGGTTTGCAGATTGGAGGGAGCAGGGAATTGTTGGCAGGGGAGAGGAGCGGGGCTGCTGTTCACCATCCCAAGGTGAAGGACCTGGGTTGAAGCTCAGCCACCCCTGAGCCCAAAAGCCCAACAATACTCAATAATATTAAGTAAATATCAAGTAAATACTTGAGAATCAAATAATTACTTGATCCCTGGAGGTGTTCAAGGCCAGGCTGGATGAGGTCTTGAGCGACCTGATCTAGTGGGAGGTGTCCTTGCCTATGGCACAGGGGGTTTGGAACTGGATGAGCTTTGAGGTCTCTTCCAACCTAAACCATTCTGTGATTCTATATCAACAAATATCAAGTAAAAAGCTATAGAATCAATCATAGAATGGTTTAGGTTGGAAGAGACCTCAAAGATCATCCAGTTCCAATCCCCCTGTGCCATGATACCTCCCCCTAGAACAGGTCACTCAAGGCCTCATCCAACCTGGCTTTCAACATCTCCAGGCAGGGAGCAGCCACAACCTCCCTGGGCAACCTGTGCCAGTGTCTCACCACCCTCACTGCAAACAACTTCCTCCTAACATCCAGTTTCAATCTCCCCTCCGCCACTTTAAACTCATTCTTCCTCATCCTGTCATTACAAGATCTTGTCAATAGTCCCTCCCCAGTTGATTAGTTGGGTTACATGGATCCAGCTAGAAGCCAAGGAGAGGGAGAGAGAACAACAGCCAGAGCCCAGACCAGTGTGACTGTCTTATCTATGTCTTTGCTTTAGTACATCTCAGCAAACCTATGAGTGAAGTGGACATCATCATTGTTTTTCTTCCCACACCCTCCCTGTGCAACCTGTGCCAGTGTCTCACCGCCCTCACTGTTAAGAACTTCCTCCTAACATCCACTTTCAATCTCCCACCTGCCACTTTAAGCCCATTCTCCCTTGTCTTGTCATTACAAGATCTTGTCAATAGTCCCTGCCCAGCCCTCCTGTAGGCCCCCCTCAGATACTGGAAGGTTACTATAAAGTCTCCTCAAAGCCTTCTCTTCTCCAGACTGAAAAGCTCCATCTCTCTCAGCCTGACCTCAAGAGCAGAGCTGCTGCAGCCCTCTCAGCATCTTGGAGGCCTCCTCTGGACTGGCTCCAACACTTCCATGTCCTGCTTGTGCTGGGGGCTGCAGAGCTTCACTCAGTGCTGCAGGTGGGGTGTGAGGAGAGCAGAGCAAAGGGGCAGAATCCCCTCCCTTGCCCTGCTGGCCACTCTTCTCTTAATGCATTGGCTACATTGGCTAAGACTCCTTAAGTGTAGTTATATTTTTCCCCTGCTTTCATGCTCCTGTTATCCAAGTTCTGATTGCTTAAACTGTTTTATTCCCTGTTTATACATACTCTTCTTGCAACTACTTCTTGTCAACTGAAGAGCCAAAGCATCTCAGGGAATTTTCCCAATTTTTAAAAATATTAATAGTAAAAATTAATATTAATGATGAAATTAATTTCAGAATTCAGAATTTCTTCCTAATATCCCATTTCATTCTGGTTTTATCCCCTGTTCCATGGAGAAGGGTCTGGCAGTGGTGGTGGATAAGTTAACCACGAGCCAGCAATGTACTTTTGTGGTTGAGAAGGCAAATGGTCTCCTGGGGAGCATTCAGATGAGTGTGGCCAGCAGGCTGTTGAAGGTTCTGTCTGTGAACCTATGTCCTGTTTTCACAGAATCATAGAATGGTTTAGGTTGGAAGTGACCTCAAAGCTCAGCCAGTTCCAACCCCCCTGTGCCATAGGCAGGGACACCTCCCACTAGAACAGGTCACTCAAGGCATCATCCAACCTGGCCTTCAACACCTCCAGGGAGGGAGCAGAAACCACTAGCAGAAACCTTCTAGAAACCACTGCAGGCTTGGGGCAGTGTGGCTGGAGAGCTGCCTGGCAGAAAGGGCTCTAAGGTTCTAACAGACAGGAGCTGAATATGAGCCAGCAGTGTGCCTAGGAAGCCAAGAAGGCCAATGGCATCCTGGTTGGGATTTAAAATGCTGTGTCCAACAGAGCAGGGAGATGATTGTCCCCTTGGACTCAGCTCTGTTGAGGCCACACCTCAAGTGCTGTGTTCAGTTTTGGGCACTGCAATGCAAGAGAGATGTGGAGGTGCTGGAGAGGGTCCAGAGGAGGGCAACAAAGCTGAGGAAGGGCCTGGAGAATAAATCTGATGAGGAGTGACTGAGGGAGCTGGGGATGGTTAGTGTGAGGAAGAGAAGGCTGAGGGCAGACCTCATTGCTGTCCACAGCTACCTGAAGGGACATTGTGGAAAGGCTGCTGCTGGGCTCTGCTCACAGGGAATTGGAGGCAGAACAAGAGGGAGTGGCCTCAAGCTGAGGCTGGGCAGGCTTAGATTGGACATTATGAAAAAGTTTTTTTCTGGAGAGAGTGGTGAGGGAGTGGAATGAGCTGCCCAGGGAGGTGGTGGAGTCACCCAGCCTGGATGTGTTTCAGGGTGCTTTGGATGTGGTGCTTAGGGCTGTGGTGTAAGGTGAATCTTGTTCTAGGTTGAACTTGGTGATGCTGAGAGGCTTTGCCAACCTGCATGTCTCTGTGATTCTGTGTAAAGCCATCCAAGAAAGGAGATTTAACTGGGATATTTTACTAACAGCACAACAGGAAGTCATGTCTCGGTCACACCAGGTGTGATGAGTCACCTCTCCCCACCTACTCACCCCCTGCTCAGGCCAGTGAGAGCAACGAAACTGAAGGAGATAAATTAAGAACAGCAAATGGTTGAGAAATCCATTCACAGCCAGAAGCATGGCAGGGAAATGGTGTGGCCATGTTTATGTTTACTCTGCTCTAGTCAGATCCCACCTGCAGTACTGTGTGCAGTTCTGGAGCCCTCAGCATAGGAAGGACATGGAACTGTTGGAGAGAGGCCAGAGGAGGGACACAAAGATGATCAGAGGGCTGCAGCAGCTCTGCTATGAGGACAGGCTGAAAGAGTTGGGGCTTTTCAGCCTAGAGAAGAGAAGGCTTCCAGGAGACCTTATAGTAACCTTCCAGCATCTGAGGGGGGCCTACAGGAGGGCTGGGGAGGGACTGTTCACAAGGTCTTGTAATGACAGGACGAGGGGGAATGGGTTCAAATTGGCAGAGGGGAGATTTGAACTGGATGTTAGGAAGAAATTCTATTGAGTACCTGCCAAGCTCTGGTTAGCAGAAGGTTGTTCAGTCCCAAGGCAAGAGGTAGGAAATTCTAGCTGGGAGGCCTCATTCATGCACCCACTAATAACAAGACACCAATGGATGGACTGGTTTCCAGGATGCATGCCAGACCTCCTCCTAGCCAGGCTCATGCTGCTCAGGGTATTTTACATCTCTACAAGCCACTCCTGACACAAAGTTGCAAAAGGTTTGCTTCTGTCTTTCTAAATACCCCAGCACGTGGGTCAGGTATCTCTGGAGCATGATACAGAAGGCAAAAGCTGCTCTGCTGCCCTCATAAATCAAGTTTGTTTCTTTTTCTTTCAGCAGCAATATGATCTGTTCTCATTTTAAATGCCTTGGACCTAAAATGCTTATTTTCTCTCCATGTGCTGCAGCCAAAAGCCTCCAAGAACCCTATTTCCACTCTCATTACTTTACCTCCCTTCATGATTCCCACAGAGATGGAAAATTAGCACTTTTCCACCTCTTTGTGTGTCTCTAGGAGGGGAGGGCTTGCAGGAAGGCCACAAAAGCTCCCCGGCAGCAAGATAGGGTGGCCCACACTGTGAAGCTAAAATCACAAAGGGAGGGAAATTGCAGAACTGAAGGAATTGCCTCCATCCATCCCTCAAGGGCTCCAGATCTGTGCAGATGCCCTGCCTGATCCCAACTGCAGAGATAAGAAATCAAGAAAACGATGCTGAGATGCTTCTGAAGTTGAAATAAGCGGCTCTAAATCTCCCCAGCTCTAAATCAAATCCACCATGTCCCACTGAGCAGAGAGATGACTTCACTCTTGGGAGGGCTGAGGAAGCAAGCAGGTCTTTCTGCCCAGGAGTCAATCAAAACCACCAACTCCCACTGAGGACAGAGGTCACTTCTCTCCTGGGAGAGCTGAGGCTGTTCCTATGCTCCCCTAACCTAGTACACTTGCAGCCCAGAAAGCCAACCAGGAGAGGAAAACACAAATAAAAAGCACCAATCCAGGCTGGGCAGTGATTGGCTGGAGAGCAGCCCTGAAGAGAGGGACTTGGGGGTGCTGGTGGAGGAGAAGCTCAACATGAGCCAGCAGTGTGCACTTGCAGCTCAGAAAGCCTGGGCTGCATCAGGAGAAATGTGGCCAGCAGGGCAAGGGAGGTGAGTCTCCCCCTCTGCTCCACTCTGCTGAGACCTCACCTGGAGTACTGCATCCAGTTCTGGAGCCCCTGGGACAAGAGGGCTGTGGAGATGCTGGAGTGTGTCCAGAGAAGGGCCAAGAGGATGCTCAGAGGGCTGCAGCACCTCTGCTATGAGGACAGATTGAAAGAGTTGGGGCTGTTGAGTCTGGAGAAGAGGAGGCTCCCAGGTGAATTTCTTGTGGCCTTCTAGTAACTTAAGGGGTCCTACAAAAAAAAGCTGGGGAGGGACTTTTGAGGCTCTCAGGGAGTGATAGGACTAGGGGGAATGGAGCAAAGCTGGAGGTGGGGAGATTCAGACTGGATATGAGGAGGAAGTTGTTGAGCATGAGAGTGGTGAGAGCCTGGAATGGGTTGCCCAGGGAGGTGGTTGGGGCCAGATCCCTGGAGGTGTTTGCAGCCAGGCTGGCAGAGGCTGTGGGCAGCCTGATCTAGGGTAGGGTGTCCCTGGGCATGGCATGGGGGTTGGAACTGGCTGCTCCTTATGGTCTCTTCCAACCTGACTAACTCTATGATTCTATAATTCTAGTATCAGGTGGTAGAAATGGCCTGGATTTGTGCAAGGGGAGGTTCAGATTGGAGATTAGGAAAAACTTCTTTGATGAAAGGGTGGTCAGGCATTGGAACAGGCTGCCCAGGTGAGGTGGTATAGCCACCATCCCTGGAGGTGTTCAACAAATATGTGGACATGGCACATCAGGACATGGTTTAATGACCATGGTGGTGTTGGACTGACAGTTGGGCTTGATTATCTTAGAGGTCTTTTCCAACCAAAGCGACTTAACCAAGCCAAATCAAGTCAACCTCTTAAAATTCAAGAATGTCAAATGTAAGGTCCTGCACATGGGTGGGTGCAATCCCAAGCACAAATCTAGTCTGGGTGGGGAATGGCTGAGAGCAACCCTGAGGAAAAGGCCCTGGGGGTGTGGGGTGATGAAAAACTCAAGATGAGGCTGAAGTGTGAGTGCAGCCCAGACAGCAACTGTGTGCTGGGCTGCAGCAAGAGCAGCTGTGGGCAGCAGGGCAAGGGAGGGGATTCTGCCCCTTTGCTCTGCTCTCCTCACTCCCCACCTGCAGCACTGTCTGCAGCTCTGCAGCCCCCAGCACAAGCAGCACATGGAAGTGTTGGAGCCAGTGCAGAGGAGGCCACCAAGATGCTGAGAGGGCTGCAGCAGCTCTGCTGTGAGGACAGGCTAAGAGATTTGGGGCTCTGCAGCCTGGAGAAGGCTTCAGGAGACTTTGGAGTGGCCTTCCAGTATCTGAAGGGGGCTAGAGGAAGGCTGGGGAGGGACTATTGACAATGTCTTGTAATGAAAGGATGAGGAGGAATGGGTTTAGACTGGCAGAGGGGGGATTGAAAGTGGATGTTAGGAGGAAGTTCTTCACAGTGAGTGTGGTGAGACACTGGCACAGGTTGCCCAGGGAAGCTGTGGCTGCTCCCTGCCTGGAGGTGTTGAAGGCCAGGTTGGATGAAGCCTTGAGCACCTTGGGAGGTGTCCCTGCCTATGGCACAGGGGGGTTGGAACTGGCTGAGCTTTGAGCTCCCTTCCACCCTAAATCATTTTATGATTCCATGACTGTATGACAGAAAACACTCTGCGTTCCTTTCCACCAGACCTTACACCTGTGCTCCTTCCTTGTGGAGTTCCTCATTTTCAGCTCACTCCTGAGTCTTCTCACAGGGCCCACAGGTAATTGTTAATCTGTCTGTCTGTAATTGCAGCAAATGCTCATTAATCAATAAGACACCAGGCAGAAATCTGCTGATGAGATGTTGGCTTAGCTGTGCACCTGGACTTGTGAATGGCTATGAGACAAACCTAATTACCTCCTTGGCTAACAGAAACCACACACTTTGGACGTGAAAAGCTCCAGAGTTTAGATGAGCCCATTTTAGCAGTGGAAGCTGGCAAGCTGTGATGAAAGACCCAGACACAACACCTGAGACCACATCTTGATGCCTTTATAGGAGGTAAAGCATGGCTTAAGCATTTCTAAGCCAAAGACTGGTCCAGTGATGACAAAAAAAAATACCAGATGGGGAAGGTTTTTGCTTGAGAGCTGTTTGATGATAATGATGCCACCCAGAGGAGACTGATTTTGCTTGTGGAAGCATGAGATGCCTAGAACAATTGAGCTTGTGTCACACATTATGGGGGAGATTTTGGGGCCACAAGAGCTAAAGGGTAGAGAAGCTGAAGTCCCTACACAATCAGAGTAGTGGGGGTTGGAAGGGACTTCTGGAGATCACCTAGTCCAATCCCCCTGCCCACAGTAGCTTGCCCAGCATCACAGAATCTCAGAGTCCCAGCATGGTGAGGCAGTTGCAAAAGGCCTCTGGAGAACAAATAGTCCAACTCCTCTGCTAAAGCAGGGGCACCTACAGCAGCTTGCCCAGCATCACAGAATCTCAGAGTCCCAGCATGGTGAGGCAGTTGCAAAAGGCCTCTGGAGAACAAATAGTCCAACTCCTCTGCTAAAGCAGGGGCACCTACAGCAGCTTGCCCAGCATCACCATGTCCAGCTGGCTTTGGAATCTCTACAGAGAAAGAGACTCCACAATCTCTCTGGGCAGCATGCTCCAAGGCTCTGCTGCCCTCACAGCAGAGAATTTTCTCCTCATCTTCAGATGATGAGAATCCTCCTGTGTTCCAGTTTGTGCCCATTGCCCCTTGTCCTGTTGCTGGGCACCACTGGGATGAACCTGGCCTCATCCTCTTGTCCCCCAAAAGTCCTTTAGCATTGACCAGATCCCCTCTCAGGCTGCCCTTCTCTCGTCTCTATGATCTCACACCTCCAGCTCCATGATGTCACAGCCTGGGCTACATCAAACCTCCATCTCTATGGTGTCACACAACCTTATTATGTGTCACAGTCTAGCCTGTGATGTCACACAACCTGCTCTCAGGTGTAACACATCCTGTAACACATCATGTAGTGCTCCACAACATCACAAAACCCACTCTATGATGACACACATCCCCCTCTCTATGATTTCACACAGCCAGCTCTATGGTGTCACACATCCCACTACATGATGTCACTAAGCCTGGTCCTTGATGTGACAGAATTCTAGTTCTAGTGGGAGGTGTCCCTGCCTATGGCAGGGGGTTAGGACTGGATGAGCTTTGAGGTCCCTTCCAACCTAAACCATTCTATGATTCTATGAATCTGCTCTATGATTTCACATAACCTGTGTCAATCACAGAATCACAGAAACATGCAGGGTGGCAAAGCCCTTCAGCATCACCAAGTCCAACCTAGAACCCTACTCTACAAGATTCACCTTAAACCATCTCCCTAAGCACTACATCCAAACCACCCTGAAACACAGCCAGGCTGGGTGACTCCACCACCTCCCTCGGCAACTCATTCCACTCCCTCCAGGAAAAACTTTTTCCTAATGTCCAATCTAAACCTCTCTCCAGCCTCATCTTGAGGCCATTCCCCCTTGTTCTGTCTCCAATTCCCTGTGAGCAGAGCCCAGCAGCAGCCTCTCCACAATGTCCCTTCAGGTAGTTGCAGACAGCAATGAGGTCTTCCCTCAGCCTCCTCTTCCTCACATTAACCTTCCCCAGCTCCCTCAGACACTCCTCAAAAGATCTATTCTCTAGGTCTCTAGCCTTGTTGCCCTCCTCTGGACCTGCTCAAGCACCACACAGTGCCAGCTCTATGATGTCACACAGTCTAGTCTATGATGTCACACAGTCTGTTTTATGATGTCAAACAACCCACTTTATGTCACAAAAGAATCTCTGTGACATCACACAACCTCTACAATGTCACACATCCCTCTCTATGACGTTATGCAAGCCTAAGCAAGATATCACACAAGCCTCCCTATGATGTCACACCGTGTGCTGTATGTCATACAATCCCCAGGAAGATGCTGAGAGGGCTGCAGCAGCTCTGCTATGAGAACAGCCTGATAGAGTTGGGGCTCTGCAGCCTGGAGAAGAGAAGGCCTCCAGGAGACCTTATAGTAACCTTCCAGTATCTGAAAGGGGCCTACAGGAAGGCTGAGGAGAAACTATTGACAAGGTCTTGTAATGACAGAACGAGGAGGAATGGGTTTCAAGTGGCAGAGGGGAGATGTAAACTGAATGTTAGGAAGAAGTTCTTCAGCATAAGTGTGGTGAGACACTGGCACAGGTTGCCCAGGTAAGTTGTGGCTGCTCCCTTCCTGCAGGTGTTGAAGGCCAGCTTGGATGAGGCCTTGAGTGACATGTTCTAGTGGGAGGTGTCCCTGCCTATGGCACAGGGGGGTTGGAACTGGATGAGCTTTGAGGTCCCTTCCAACCTAAACCATTCTGTGATTCTATTCTATGATACTACACAACCCTCCCTATGATGTCACACAACCCTCTCTACGTAAAAATTTTACACAGTCTATCCTATGATGCCACACAGTCACCTCTATGATGCCATACAACCCCCTCTATGATGTTGCACAGCCCTTTCTGTGTCACACAGCCTGATCTGTGATGTCACACAGCCATGCTGTCATGCCCCCCACCCTTTAGCTTTTCCTGAGCGTTGATCAGATCCTCTCTCTCAGCCTGCTCTTCCCCAGGCTCAAAAGCCCCAGGGCTCTCAGCCTTTCCTCCTCACAGAAATGCTTCAGGCCCCTCAGCATCTTTTGAGCCCCCACTGGACTCTCTGTGGTAATTCCACTGCAATGAAAAACTTCATCTCCAACCAAGAGGATTCCATGGTCCTATTCTGCTGATTTAATCAGCTGGAGTGTGGGACACAAGAAAGAAAGGAGGGAGTTGATGGGGGGAAACTATGTGTCTGATTGGGAAGAAAATGTCAGTGCAGCATTTTAAGACACCTCCCTTGGGGCAGAGATGAAATTCTCAGCCACCTCATCACCAGCTGGACACATACAGGGTTGTGATATGTGTGCTGGTGAAGCCACAAGCACAGACTTGGAGGACAGGGAGCAGCGGAGCCTGCTCAGCAGCCATGAGCCTGTGAATTCACCCGTGTAACATAAAGAAGCCCAGGTTCAAGGAAGACACATCAGTTCCCAGCAAGGGCAGGAGGAACTGGACTGCAGTTTGCTTTCTTTTTGACACCATCACACCATGATTCATTTTGTGTGCATTACCTAATACAGATGACTGAGAAGCTTTGATTCACTGACCTAGACAAAGAAATGAAAGAGCTGAGCCATGGGAGGAGATGCACAGCTACTTGTCCTCTGCACAGACATGTAGGCACCTGTAAGATATAGATGCAGAAAATGGAAGCGATGGAGAGAAGGTGAAGAAGGCTCCCAGGTGACCTTATGTGGCCTTTCAGTATCTTAAGGAGGCCTACAAGAAGGCTGGGGAGAGACTTTTCAGGCTGTTAGGTAGTGATAGGACCAGGGGGAATGGAAGCAAGCTAGAAATGGGTGGTTTCAGACTGGATGTTAGGAAGAAGTTCTCCAGCATGAGGATGGTGAGAGCCTGGAAGGGGCTGCCCAGGGAGGTGGTGGAAGCCTCATCCCTGGAGGTGTTTAAGGCCAGGCTGGATGAGGCTCTAGACAGCCTGATCTAGTGTCAGGTGTCCCTGCCCATGGCAGAGTTGTCGGAACTAGATGAGCCTTGTAGTCCCATCAAACCCTGACTGGTTCTATGATTCCATGATTCTAAGAAAGAGCTCCAGGAAACATGCTAACTGGAAGCTTTTGGAAAATCTAGGCTGTTGTTAGTGCATGTGAACTATCAGTGTGGAGAAGAAGGTGTAAATAACACTGTGGCATTGATTTCAACAGTGATGGAGCAGCTGTGGACAGGTTAACAGCTGACTGAGGAGACTATGGAGAGCCTGCACCTTAGATTCATAGAATCATTTTGGTTGGAAGAGACCTTTAAGATCATCTAAGCCAGCATTGCAAAGTCACAACCCAAGTCACAACCAAACCACATCCCTCAGCACCACATCCCTCAGCACCACATCCACACGGCATATAAACACCACAAGGGAAAGTGACTACAACCAGAAGTCTTCTTTGCTTGACCAAGCAGGGAATGAAGAAAACAAGCAAATGCCTTGTCACCATCCAGAATTCAAGAAAGAAAAGCAGTGAAGATACTCTGAGGGCTGCAGCAGCTCTGCTATGAGGACAGGCTATGAGAGTTGAGGCTCTGCAGCCTTGACAAGAGAAGGCTTCCAGGAGACCTTAGAGTGGCCTTCCAACATCTGAAGGGGGCTATGAGAGGGTTGGGGAGAGACTATTGGCAAAGTCTTGTAATGACAGGACAATGAGGAATGGGTTTAAATTGGCAGAGGGGAGATATAAACTGAATGTTAGGAGGAAGTTGTTTGCAATGAGGGTGGTGAGACAGTGGCATAGGTTGCCCAGGGAGGTTGTGGCTGCTTCCTCCCTGAAGGTGTTCAAGGCCAGGTTGAATGAAGCCTTGGGTGACCTGTTCTAGCGGGAGGTGTCCCTGCCTATGGCACAGGGGGGTTGGAGCTTGTGTTGGTTTGAGCTAATTGGAGAATTTGAGTGAGAAATTAGACTATTGGCTGAGAGAGAGTTAAACAACACAGTGTCACTTCACCAAGATCCACTGAGAGAGGAAAAAAAATTGTTTCGAGAAATGTTCTCAAAACATCCAGATAGGCAGTGTGCTTGCAGAGGGCCAGTCTGGCTTGGGTCTATGCTGGCTCCAGCAGCTTTTTCCTTTGTCTCTCGGGCTTGCTGCCTGAATTCAGAGTTAAATCACTAAAATGACTAATTTCTGCTCCTATTACTAATCTCCCTGATCTTCAGCTTATCTGCAGCATCATCAAGTGGTGAGATAAGGCTGGGGAAGGGGGGAAAGGTAGTAGGGGGGTTTGGTTACCCTCTTCTGGGGATTTTGGTCTCCGGGAGGGGTGTGGTGTGTTTATTACCTTTTTTATTGTATATATCTGTATATATCTGTTATATCTTGTAAATATTTGCTTGTATATTTGCATTGCTGTAAATATAAAGCTTCATTTATTAACTTCCAGTGTGTTTTTCTGAGTTTTAGCCGGGGTTTAAAAAGGTAGGGGGGCAGGTCACTGCTTAACCCACTACAGAGCTGGATGAGCTTTGAGCACCCTTCCAACCTAAACCATTCCGTGATTCTATGATTCTATTCTGTGAAAGACATGAGAAAAGTCATGATATGATTTAATGGCCATGGAGGTGTTAGGTCAGCAGTTAGACCTGATGATCTTAGAAGTCTTTTTCCAATTAAACAATTCTATGATTCTGTATATATTCCTGAGTCTGTGGAACAGTAACTGTCTCTACTTTCGCTCTGCAGGAGGCATGGTTTAGGCATTCAGCCTCCATTTTCACACCCTCTTATGTTTCTACAAAAATCTTCTCCTGAAGCAACCACCACAGTTGGTTTTGGACATTAGGAAAATGATTTTTTGTAGAGAGAGTGGTGAGGGAGTGGAATGAGCTGCCCAGGGAGGTGGTGGAGTCACCCAGCCTGGATGTGTTTCAGAGTGGTTTGGATGTGGTGCTTAGGGCTATGGTTTAAGGTGAACCTTATAGAGTAGGGTTCTAGGTTGGGCATGGTGATCCTGAGGTGTTTTGCCAACCTCCATGTTTAGAGTAGAATTGGAATAGAATAGAATAGAATAGAATAGAATAGAATAGAATAGAATAGAATAGAATAGAATAGAATAGAATAGAATAGAATAGAATAGAATAGAATAG
>VWZI01022917.1:0-10431 GCA_013396835.1 Psilopogon haemacephalus
GATGAGAGGGAATGGGTTCAAATTGGTGGAGGGGAGATTTGAACGATATGTTAGGAAGAAATTCTTCACAGTGAGGGTGGTAAGGCACTGGAACAGGTTGCCCTGGGAGGTTGTGTCTGCTCCCTCCCTGGATGTGTTCAAGGCCAGGCTGGATGAGGTCTTGAGCGTCCTGATCTAGTGGGAGGTGTCCCTGCCTGTGGCGGGGGGTTGGATCTGGATGATCTTTGAGGTCTCTTCCAACCTGGACCATTCTATGATTCTATGATTTCAATCATGGATTTCCTTGAGAGAGTGTGCTTCAGAAACTTACATATTTAATTTTTACCTTCTTTCAAAGAACATTTTTTGTGATTTCCTTCTCCTTAGTACTTCAACGGTCTTTTGTATCTTCCTGCATCTTTCAGATTTATTGTCCAGATTAAGCATTTTTGTCATGGTATTAATTTTTTATCAAATATGCAAGACCAAACTGTTCTAATTGTGGGCCAGTGTTGGAGTTTGGTCAGGTAATTATAACAATTAATATATAACCTACCTCAGTTATTTTCTGTTATTTAGTAACTAAGTTTCATCTTTTCATCTGTTCTAAGCATGAAGTTTTACCACAGAATCATAGAATCAGTCAGGGTTGGAAGAGACCACAAGGATCAGCCGGTTCCAACTCCCCTGCCATTGGCAGGGACACTATACCCTAGATTAGGCTGGACAGAACCTCATCCTAACCACCTCCCTGGGCAACCCATTCCAGGGCCTCACTACTCTCATGCTGAAGAACTTCCTCCTCACGTCCAATTTGAATCTCCCCACCTCCAGCTTTGCTCCATTCCTCCTAGTCCTATCACTCCCTGATACCCTAAAAAGTCCCTCCCCAGCTTTTTTGTAGGCCCCCTTCAGGTACTGGAAGGCCACGGTTAGATCACCTGGGAGCCTCCTCTTCTCCAAACTGAACAGCCCCAACTCTTTCAGTCTGTCCTCGTAGCAGAGGTGCTGCAGCCCTCTGAGCATTCTCGTAGCCCTTCTCTGGACACGCTCCAGCATGTCCACATCTCTTTTGTAATAGGGCCTCCAGAACTGGATGCAGTACTCCATGTGGGCGTCTCACCTAGGTGGAGTAGAGGGAGAGAATCACCTCCCTCAGCCTGCTGGCCGCACTTCTCCTGATGCAGCCTAGCATCTGGTTGGCTTTCTGGGCTACAAGTGCGCGCTGCTGACTCATGTTGAGCTTCTCGTCCATCAACACCTCCAAGCCCTTCTCCATAGGGCTACTCTCCAGCCAGTCACTGCCCAGCCTGTATTTGTGCTTGGGATTGCCTTGACCCAGATGCAGGACCTTGCGCTTGGCCTTGTTGAACCTCATGAGGTTGGCTTGTGCCCACCTCTGCAGCCTGTCCAGGTCCCTCTCGATGGCATCCCTGCCCTCCACTGTGTCTGCTACACCACACAGCTTGGTGTCATCAGCAAACTTGCTGACAGTGCACTCAATGCCTTTGTCCATGTCACCCACAAAGATTTTGAACAAGACTGGTCTTGGGACTGATCCCTGAGGGACTCCGCTTGTCACTGGTCTCCACTTGGACATGGAGCCATTGACAGCCACTCTTTGGTTGCGGCCATCAAGCCAGTTCTTTATCCATCTGGTGGTCCATCAATCAAACCCGTGTTTCACCAGCATGGAGACCAGGATGTGGTGTGGGAACAAAGGCTTTGTTCAGGTCCAACTAAATGACAACAGTTGCTCGCCCCTCATCTATTAATGTTGTGACCTGTTCATAGAAGGCCACCAGGTTTGTCAGGCTGGATCTGCCCTTGGTGAAGCCATGCTGATTGGACCCAGTCACCTCTTCACTATTCTCCTGACTCAGTAGTGCCTCCAGGAGGATCTGCTCCATGATCTTACCAGGCACAGAGGTGAGACTAACTGGCCTGTAGTTAATGAATGGAATCTTTCCTCCAGCTGATGTTTGTAGTTCGTTCTGGTTTAAATTAAATTTTTCTCTCTCTTTTTTTTTTCCATATGTATAGACAGGGAATATCTCTTCTGGTATGTATTGCCCAAAGAATAATATAAAATAAGCAAATTCTGTTGTAGGATGGCTGTATGCTACCACAAACCAAATGAATTATATGTTAGTTTCCGAAAGCATGCAATAGTTGCATCCCTTCTTTCTGCAGTTCAGAATATTTTGATTTGGGCATTTCAGTTTCACAGGCTTTCTTGCTCTGTAATTTGAGAATTTCAGCATCTGTGGAATACTGATTCATATTTAATGTAATAGATCTATGACTCTGCTATCCACTGCTTACGGATATCTATTTCTGCAGTGCTAATAGAGTTGTTCTCAGTTTACACATCTGTTGCTTTGGCTTTCTAGTAGCCAGTGGATTGATTAAAAACTTGCTGAATCTGATTTATTATAATCAATTTTTGCACAGTAGAATGATGCCTTGTACTACATATGGTCACAAGACATTAGGGGTTGGAAGGGACCTATGGACATCAAGTCCAACCCCTCAGTGCCAGAGCAGGGCTGTAGAATCTAGCACAGATCACACAAAAACACATCCATACAGGACTCCACAGTCTCCCTGAGGAGCCTGTTCCAGTGCTCTGTGACCCTTACAGTAAAGACATTCTTCCTTCTGTTGAGGTGGAACTTCTGTGCTGCAGTTTCCATCCACTTCCCCTTGTCCTGTCCCAGAGCACAAGTGAGCAGAGGCTATTTCAGTCCTTTCCTTCTTCACCCCCAGCCTACAGACATTGATCAGATTCCTCTCAGCCTTCTCTTCTCCAAACTAACCAGCTCCAGGTTCCTCAGTCTCTCTTTGCAGGGGAGATGTTCAAATCCCCAAATCATCCTTGTGGCTCGCCACTGGCCTCTATCCAGCAGGTCTTTGTCTCTCCTGAGCCCAGAACTAGATGCAGTATTCTAGGTGGGGCAGAGTAGAGGGGAAGGAGAAGCTCCCTCAATCCTTTTCACTAGTGGTTTTTTGGGGTTTTTTTTGTTTTACTTTGTTTTCGGTGGCTTTTTTGTTTCACTTGTTTGTTTGTTTTTTGTGGTGTGTGCTATTATTTTTTCCCCTGAGGTGTGAAGGAAGGTTTCCAAAAGTTTGGCTATTTTAGTGTAAGGTGTGTGTTTCACGGTGGTAGAAGGCAAACCAACAATTGTTTAGAAAATAAAAATATGCAGCTCAGTTTTTCTTACTGCAATAATGAGAAGCTAGACTGTTCTTCTTCCCATACATATCTCCTTGTTAAAATTGTAATGGTTTTCTGGTTTTGGCAGATAGATCAAACTAGGCTTACATTTTAGTGCTTAGGTGGTTAAAATACTTTTTTTTTCCCCCCCTCTTTTAAGCAAGTCACTTAAATGATTATCACTGTGGTGGCTGACATTCCTAATGTTTTAGTAGCTGGGGTTTTTTTCCTTCAGGAAAAAAACTTCATTATGCATGTGAAATATAATGCAATAATGGTTGTTTCCGTGGGATGACTTGGGAGTCACCTTCAAAAAGATAGTAGTATCTAACCTTGAATGTTATTCATATTCTGTTGTATGATATTACATAAGCAAGATACATTATCTTTAACGCAGATGAACTGAAGTATTTAAAATATTTTCTCTTTCCATCTCCCCCTCGTTATCTGAATTAGGGGTTGATATAGAGGCAGCTCGAAAAGAAGAAGAACGAATAATGCTAAGAGATGCAAGACAGTGGCTCAACAGTGGTCATATAAATGATGTCAGGCATGCAAAATCTGGTGGTACAGCACTTCATGTAGCTGCTGCTAAGGGCTATACAGAAGTCTTAAAGTAAGTGTGGTTTAAATCGAAATTTTTCATATTTGATTTTCCTGTTGTAATGCTGATTGGAATTGATGGAATTGGACAGAAATTCTAGAAAATAACTAACACTGGAAAAAACACTCTCTAGAATTCTCCTCAAAGTTCATTTTCAAGTACTCATTGACCATGATGCTGTTACTTTCTGCGTTGAGTCATTAAAGATAAGAAAACAGAGTAGATATTGAGCCTGAATACTTACTTACATTCTCTGTAGAGATATCTAGCTAACTATATAGAAGTAACACTGGACTGGATGATCCTCAAAGTCTCTTCCAGCCATATCTATTCTGTGAACAGACTTTGAATGGAGAGAAAGCAAATAGGAAAATAGGAAAGGCTACTTTTCTTGAATATTCATTAAAAAATATATTTCTTCATAGAAAAATATATATATATTACATATATTTTATCAGTTTTCAACATCCAAACTAAAACGTTTATGGTGGAAAAGAAGAATGTTATTGTAGAATAATTTTCTGATTTCACAATTTCTCCTGCTAAGTGTTAAGTTCTAATCCCTTTAATTTCTTCAGGCTTTTAATTCAAGCTCGCTATGATGTAAATATTAAAGATTATGATGGCTGGACACCACTTCATGCTGCTGCTCACTGGGGTAAAGAAGAAGCATGTCGCATTTTAGTGGAAAACCTATGTGATATGGAGGCTGTCAACAAAGTGGTAGGATTTTTATGTAATCCTTGTCAAGATACAAAGTTCTGGTCTCTAAAGTGACTTTAGAAGCCAGGGTAAGAAAAGTGATGATCAGCTGCTGTTTACTGTACATGGATTGTATAATGCATGCTATATCAAAACAGCATGTTTGTATCCAAAACTAAGTTCTCCGCCTAAATTAATATTTAGACTCACTTTATGCCTAGTTCTAACTATCCATGTAATCTTTGACATGGAAATTCAAAATAGAATGGGTTTGTTGACATTTCAGAGGTGCAAAATTAATAACTTGATGGATTGCACTTGATTGCTGAAATTATCATTGAAGACCATGCCTTTAGGTAGTGTTTTAACTTTTACAATCAGCTTGTGAAGCATACTAAAGAGAGATCACCATATGCTGTTTTGGGCCTGCTGGAAGAAATGTGTAGGAATCTCTGGACTCCCTATACACAACTTGAATGCTTCCTAAGCTATATTTCCTTGACTTTTAAGCAAAGATGTGTGTAGCTTGTTGGCTTTGCAAGGTCTTGCTCTTGACTGATACAAATGTGTTGATGATTCACATCAGCAGCACAAGAACCCAAAATTTTTCATTCATCTGTGAGTGCTCTTTTGTCTCTTTGCAGTATATTTTACAGTAGTTTCTGATCTGCTTCCAGTTTCTGTCAATAGTGGGTATGTGAAGTACCTGCCCAATGTCTAAGACAGTCTACACTTAAGTTTTTCATAAGACTTTTAAAGAAAAGGTTGGGAAATAGACTTCATGAATTAGCAAGGATATACTCGATCTGAGGGCAAATCTGTCTGCATAAAATGTCTAAACTTTGACTTTTTCTTTCGTAGAAACTGAAGCGACTTATAATAAAAATACATGAAACCTGGAATTAAATTTCAAGTAGCTTTTACTGTATTTCTGCATAATGCTTATAGAACCATTGAATATCAGTTATATGCCTTGTATTTTGCATCAGGCAGTCAAAAGCTGATGTAGTGAATTGAATCCAGTTTATCAACTTCTTTGTTACGCATTCTACTGGAGTTGTGAAAATGTGAAGGGCAGTGTTGAAGAGAGCGCTGCCATGACAGTATGTTCATCTCAGCTGGTGCAGGAATAAGAATGAAAAAGGGACAGAGCGATAGAAGATGTTTTATTTGATGTATGGGTTGGTCTGTGCAAGCTAGGAGAGTCTTACGTGTTGTAAATGCTAGTATGCATTTTGCTTTTGGAGATAGGAAAACTGAAAACTCCAGATGTGATTTCAAATATAGGTGCTTAGCATCCATGAGAACTCAGCCATTTTTGTGTAGGAAGTTGACTTCAAGTATTAAGTTCTATGATTTGGGATTAGCTGTGACCTTCCAACTAAAAGAGATTTTTTTAAATGGACAAGGTAGGTCTAACTCAGTTTATTTTTTTAAACCCACTTAACGACCTAAAAATAGAAGGCCAGGTTAAAAACTGTAGTCATAATGCAAATATAAAGATGAGATAATTTTGTTGTTCAGTTTCCAGGTTAGTGCTGTGTTATACTAAATGGAATATTTCAAATGTCAGAGAACATCAAGCTGTTTTGTCAGTGTTTTGCTGTAAAAATGTGAAAGTATGACTACTTAAATTTAATATGGCTTGCTTAAATAACTGAAACTTGAAATAACTCAAGCTGTATCTGACAGTCCAAGATGAATAGGATAATGAACTGCTCAGGAGCCATACATCCAACTCGTAATGGTTGTTTGGAGCTAGGAGTGCAGTGTTCTTTCAATCTACTCTTTTTTTTTTTCCTTCCAAGGACAGCAAAATTTTACGTATTTTTACCTCCTAAAACTCTTGTTTTCTGATTGGCTGTAGATTTATTTTTTCTTCAAAAAAAGTAATACTGCAAAATTGTTTCCAACTGCTGACAGACTAACAGTTTGTCATAGAGCTTGGCTTACTCTTTATAATTTCTCTCACTGAATGGACTCCTTACCTGCATTACCACGTGTTAAGGCATCAAAATCTGTTATATTTAAGTTTTGCTGTACGATTCTGGTGTTCTGCTTTTTTCCCTCCTGCAGGGACAGACAGCATTTGATGTGGCAGATGAAGATATTCTAGGATATTTAGAAGAATTACAAAAGAAACAGAATCAGGTAGGTCTTTTGCATATGAAGAAACATTTTTAGTAGAGGTGTGGTTGTGGTATACAGCTGGGAGCGGCATGTGAATTAGAAACAAAGGTTTGATTTTGGGCTTCAGTTGAGGTGATGCCACAGTCATCTCAAAAGATTACTTACGCCCTTACTTGGTCGAATCTAGTGACCAAAAAGCCTAGGAGGAAATAACATGGTCTTCTGCTTGCCTTTTCCAGTAGGTATATTATGATCTGAAGAATCAATGATGAGTAACATAGTGGGAAAAACAGTTTCGAAGATCTTAGATTTTTGAACTTTATCATTCTGAAAACTTACACCCGTTTTAGGATTTATAGTAGTTAGAGATAACTCTCTCATCTGTAATCATGTGACACTGGTACAATTCTGTCAATTTAACTTCACTATTCTATTCTGTTTCGAAGCTTCACAGTGAAAAACGAGAAAAGAAATCTCCCTTGATTGAATCCACAGCCAACATGGATAATAATCAGACACAGAAGACATTTAAAAAGTAAGTAAAATAGGAAAAGTTACAAGCTTTTAATAAAGAAAAGATAACTTGACAGACTGTCGCAAAGTTGTACTTGACAGGAATTAGCAAATTTTTCAGGACTTAGTATTTTTCTTTTCAAACTCAGTAAGGAGACGTTGATTATGGAGCAAGATAAGATCACATCTAGTACAGAGTCCCTGGAGCAAGAAAAAGCAGATGAGGAGGAAGAGGGAAAGAAGGATGAATCCAGTTGTTCTAGTGAAGAGGAAGAGGATGATGACTCAGAATCTGAAGCAGAGACAGGTAAGGTATTTGGAGCA
Source organism: Psilopogon haemacephalus (assembly GCA_013396835.1). NCBI lineage: Eukaryota > Metazoa > Chordata > Aves > Piciformes > Megalaimidae > Psilopogon > Psilopogon haemacephalus. The sequence goes on from VWZI01022917.1 coordinate 7,470, forward strand.
TTGTCTTTCATATTTTACTTCATAAATTACTTTGCTCTGTATCATGTGATATTTAATATCTAAAATGTTGGTTATTCTTTTGCATTTCACTAAGCTTCACACCGTTCTAAAGCAAGTCTATATATGTATGAAATTAAAGCATTACGGAGGTATCTTTACTGGTGCTTATTTAGGTTAGAGCTGTTAACCTACTTATCAGTTGTTAAGTAGCCAAACAAATAATTTTAATTAAATAGTTGCAATAATATAAACCTTCAGTAGCATGTTAGAAAACATTCCAAAAGTTGGAAGTTCAAATCAGAGGCTTCATATCACTGTTTGCTTCTGGAACTGGTATAGGGATCAGAACAGCAGAAGTGCAAATATTCTCATTTGTTCTTGTTGTCCTGAACTAATTACCAATTAATATGGCAGTCTTGGCTCAGGTATTCATAAAGCAATGGTGCATATATTTTCAACATGTACTGAAACTTCTGAAGGTACTATTCTAATGTGCACAGTTACTTCATATATAACTTCATTTCAAGAGAAGTGGACTTCAGAGAGTTTGCAAGTCCGAGCAAAGAACCACGCTACTTTGCATTGGCGTTTATGTGGGTTTGTTCTTGAGTGCTGATCAGGGCCTTAAAGCAAATAGTGATGGAAGAGCAGCAGACCATCTTTTCCTTACAAATTAGAAAAACAAATGTCAGACCACCAGTGATTAAAGATATATGTTCAACCCTTATAAAGAGTTGTACAAATACAGTAGAGCAATACAGCACATAGAAGTCATTAGAAACATCTTGGTAGTATTTTATATCACTGAATCACAGAACTTTAGAGGTCAGAAGGGACCTCCAGATCCAAGGGAGGATCACCCAGGGTAGTTCACACAGGAATGCATCCAGACAGGCTTTGAAATTCTTCAGAGGAGGACACTCCACAGACTCTCGGGGCAGCCTGTTCCAGGGCTCCATCACTCTCACTGCAAAGAAGACTCTCTTCATGTTGAGGTGAAACCTTCTGTGTTCCAGTTTGTAGCTGTTGCTCTTAGTCTTATTGCTGCTGACCATCAAAAAAGGATTGGCTCCATCCACTTGACATCCACCCCTCAGATATTCATACACATCGATCAGATCTGCTCTCAGCGTTCTCTTCTCCAGACTAAACAGCCCCAGGTTTCTCAGCCTTTCTTCATCAGGGAGATGCTCAAATACCCCAGTCATCCTCATGGCTCTCTGCTGGTCCCTGTCTCTCCTGAACTGGGGAGCCCAAAACCGGATGCAGTATTCCAGGTATGGTCTCACCAGGGCAGAGTAGAGGAGAAGAACCCCCCCAGACCTGCCAGCCACACTTTTTCTGATGCACCCCAGGATGCCATGTACACTTTCCAACTTTTGGATGAGTTCTCACTTTAAAACTTTCTAATTTCTTCACTTAGAAAATTAGGGATGGATTTTAGAGCTGACCTATATATATCATAAATTCTTAAGGAAGGCTGAAATTAAAATAAGTTGCAAAACTAAAGTGTCTGTTATGGCTTAATTTTTATTAAAAAAAACCTTTTGCATTTTGGTGTTAAGCTGGAAAGAAGTCCATCAAGCCTTGCAGTTAAGTCTTTCACATTAGTATACTTGTATCCCTAACTTACACAGACTGGGCTTTGATGGACTCAAAACACAAAACACATATAACGTGTAGTGATTTCTCACTCACTGAGCTAGCTGTAGTATCTCCAGAGTCTTCTGATTCTGGTAACTGTCTTCTCTTCATTACTGATAGTTCATGCCAGGAAAATTTGACTGTGACACAAGAATTAATTTATATAAACTTTAGGGGTTTTAATATCAACAAAACTTTATCATACTTTATTTGGCAAGCTAGACCTTTAAGCTCTTTTCCTTAGAGGTGGTTCTCTACATTCCAAGCTTCTGCTTTCTCTTTTTTCCTCCATTATTCAGCTTAAGGTAGTTTTCTAGTGAAAAATCTTGAGATTGTAAGGGCCATTGTAAAATTTAAGTGTTGAATATTTTGAAGTACTGGAAACTCTGATTTCTATTCTTTTGGGATATTTGAAATACTTTCCTAAAACTTAACATTGTGTCATTGATGTTAGAATACAGTTTAAATTAATATGAAGCTAACGTCTCCTAAAGGACTTAGAAACACACTCAAAAATTAATACTTTCTGCAGTTCAGGTGTTTGAACTTAACTTTATCTGAGGTAATTTAATATTTTTTGAAAGTTAGTCAATACTGGCTCAGCCATACAGAATAACAGAATATATCTAGTTGGATGAGACCTCACATCTCATCCAGTCCAACCTTTGACCCAGCACTGAAGAGCTAACACTAAATCATGTGCCTAAGCACCAGGTCCACACAGCACTTGAACATCTCCAGGGATGGTGACTTCACTACCCTGGACAGACAATTCCAGTGTTTAATGGCCCTTTGAGTGAGAAATAGTTCCTAATACGTAGCATAAACATTTCTGACCATTTGCTCTAGTCCTGTTGCTTGTCATCAAGAAGAAGAGACTGGACCACTCACTCCAATCTTCCTTCAGGTAGATGTAGAGAGCAATGAGGTCTCCCCTCAGCGTGCTCTTCTCCAGACTGAACACCTCCAGCTTTCTCAGACAGTCCTTGTAAGCCAGGTGCTCCAGGCCCTTCACAAGCCTTACTGCCCTTGTCTGGACGTACTCCAGCACCTCAGTGTCCTTTCTGTAGACAAGGGAACACAATACTGGAGGTGGGGCCTCACCAGCAATAAATGCGCTATATGTATGCCACTTGGGGTCCCTGAAATAATTTCAGAATACAGTCCTTATAACCTATTATTATATATTTCACAGGGGAAGGAGAGACCCCTCCCAATGTTCTCGGTCTTACCAGCTGCCCTTGCATAATAGATACGGGGTGCTAATAACTGAGCATCAGGCAGAGGAGAATGGGGGGGAAATTCCACATACTCAGTT
>VWZI01022921.1:8685-18812 GCA_013396835.1 Psilopogon haemacephalus
GGAACGAGTTGCCCAGGGAGGTTGTGGCTGCTCCCTCCCTGCAGGTGTTCAAGGCCAGGTTGGATGAGGCCTTGAGCGTCCTAGTCTAGTGGGAGGTGTCCCTGCCTATGGAGGGGGGTTGGAACTGGATGATCTTTGAGGTCTCTTCCAACCTAAAGCATTCTATGATTCTATATTTATCCTTTTAGAGAATATGTATGCTTAATTTATTTCTTTCTTTAAATCATAGGAGAATTAAAAAACAAAAAAAGGAAAAAAGTGATGAGGTTTTTCCCATTGCTCTACTGTTGCAAATTATTTTCCCTTTTACAATATACAACTGGAGCAATTGGACAAAATTATAACTAAAAAAATATTTGAACAAAATTTAGCTCTCTGGGATGTATTTTCATGTGGGAATGCTCTATGAGTTTAGAGAGTAATTTACCTAGATTCCCACAACATTCAAGGAGTAATTCCATGGGCGTATAATTGTTTAAGGATGAGGAAGAATGTGGGCATTTCTTAGTACTTCTCTGTGCAGTTCTAACAAACACATTAAAACCACAAGCTTATTTGTCAAGGAAATGAATGGGAAAGGCTTTAGGTTTATAAGGTTCTGAAAATTTGGTTTATTTACACGCTCCATGGAAACTGTATCCTCTAAAACTTCATCCTAACTACAAATGTGCACATATCTATTCAGTGTATTGCCAAAGGGACTAAAAAGAGTGAAAGAATGCTAAGCTTGCGAAGTCAAACATTCAAAATTTAGCAAACACCAGAATTCAGATTGCCCAGGCAACCTTGCTTCTGACAATACATGATGATAGGTTTAATCACAGTGTCATCTACACATCTGACCACTCCTTTGCTTGCTATGATTTTCCTCCTAGAGATGTAAAATCTTCTTTCCACTTGGTAAAATATGCTTTCTACTTGATAAGAGTTTCTTCAAGCAAGGACCCGAACCTGGAGTAGGCTGCCCTTCACATTGGTTCTGATCAGAGACATCGTATCACATCTATTCAACATAGTCATAGAATTACAAAATGTTTTTGTTTGGGAGGAACTTGTAAAGCTCATTCAGTGCAACCCATCTACAGTGAACAGGGTCATATTCTACTAGATCAGGTTTTTCAAAGCCCCTAAATGATTACAGAGATTAGACATCTTCCACCTCTCTTGGCAACCTGATCCAGTATCTCACCACCCTTAGCATTAAAAAATTCTTCCTTACATTTAGTCCTCATGTCCATTTGGTTTTATTTTCCCATTCCAGCCTTTTCTGTTTGTTTGTTTTGCTTTAGTTTTGGTGTGTTTCTGTTGGTTTACTGCATGATCTATGTTTTGGTTGTTTTGGTTTTTTTGGGGGGTTTTTGTTGTTTGATTGTTTGGCTGGTTTGGTTTTGTTCTGTTTTGTTTTGTTGAACAAGTGTAGTTAAAGCCATGCTCTCATTTTTGAGTGGAGATTGCCAAGTTAGCTTTTTAAAGAATAACTTCAGCTGTGGGTATCTCAGTGAGGCACTTCCTTCTCCCTGCCCACCCACTGTTTTCCTGAGACATTGTGGATGTGCCTTTACACACTCCTTATACCTTCAACCTCTTCTCTGTTCTGGGCTAAGAACCTCTGGGTGAAATTTTTTTGGGAGCCCAACATGTTGAGAGCTTGGAGAGTAAGAACATGTACTACATGTTCTTACTCTCCATGTAGTACCATGTACTACATTCAGGAATCACCCAGTAAATTAACCCTTCTCTGTACAAACAAACAAAAGATTTTGTGAAATTGCATTTTTCAGAAACTTCCTAAAGAAAACTCCAGATCTGTCAAGCCTATTGGATCTTCCTCTTTTGCTTTGCTGAGTTAACAACAAAGATGGTATTCTTTGGATGGGCAACTCCTCAGTATTTAACTTATTTTTCTCATTCTATTGTTTGCCTTAGTCCTTATGTGTTGCAAAGGATAGAAACCCTGCTCAGATTACAAAGTTATTAGTCTGCTGATACCCTCTGGGTCATTGCTCAGAGGAGCTGCTGAGTGAATCCCAGATATTAAAGAATGTACTTTCATAACGTACCCTCAAAAGATACACATACAGATTTTATGTGCCATACAAAAATGATATATGCTGTACTCACGTTCTTTGTAGAGTAGTTAGATGTATAATCTCATCAGAACAAAATATCTGCTTGTAAGAGAGCACACTCATTTTAGAAAAAAATATTCAAAGAACTTGATTGCTAACTTGAGAGATCTGCACTGAATTTTCATCAGAAACTAATTTTTATAATTTTCTTTTTTTTTTGACATGGCTTTAAAATTGTCTTAATTTGAGCTAATATGCATGAACATTCATGAGCACTCCTCAGTGCATATCACTTGTACTTAGGAAATTTCAGGCCATCTTTCAAACAAGTGTCTTTCTCACATGGCCAAATCTGTGAACCTTTTCAATCTGTATTCTTGGCAGCAGCCAAATACTTTTAAATCTAAAAAGCAATGGTGTACATCTTGCTGAACACAACATTTTTTATGAAAGGATAAAAATTGAAATTCTCATTCTCAGTGTTTACATCAAAGAATAGATGTGGGATTTTTTCTTTTTCTTCCTAGCAAAGACACCGGTGCTTTGCCCAGTGAAGCAAATTAGTCTCATACTTGTCACATGCCTTTGTTAAACACAGAGCATATGATATTACCAATTTTTTATATATATTTAATATTTTTATAATTCTGGCAGCAAATAACTTGGTAAGAGGGAAAGCACAAAGAATCCATTTATCAGGTGTCTCTTGTCAAATACTGAGTTTTCAATTATGAAAATTACATCTTTACATTCTCCCTGCTAACAAGGAGACTAAATTCCAGCTTTGGGAGTGGCAGAGAATGACTTAAGTTGACATTATTTTCCTATTGTCTTTTTGTGTTGTTTCTACACTGTGGCCAGACACTTCATTCACATAGAGCTGACTTCAAAGGTGCTTAGCCTTTGCTAAAGATCAGGGGTAGTCACTTTTCACAGGATGGTAGAGATATGAAAAAAACTCTGGTGTGAACACAGGCCCTGCTCTAATGGCTAGGGCAGATGGCCTCTCTGTTTTTCAGTAGATTCAGAAGGACAGCATCTAGCCTTTGGGTTTCCCCTGCCTCCAGCCCTCAGCGGGGTTCTTCTCCAGCCTTCCCATCCTGACCCTTTCATTTTTAAAGGGAAATTTGCTGAAGATTATGTGAGGAGATACTCTGCACCTTATGGGCCTTGACTGAATGCTCTTGTGACCTGTATTTATTTACTCTTGCTGACCAACAAACCTGAAACTTGGCCTCTGCAGCTTTGCTGCCACCCAAACCTAATGACATGGCTGATCAACCTCGTCATCTGAGATGACCCAGAGAAGCAACCAAAGCTGTTGAAAACGAGAGGATTTCCAACTGAAAGCCTGTTTCTTGACCTTCCTTGTTGGGCTGTGGATAGAGATAGTTATAATTAACTGAAGGAAAAATAGATCCTCATAGATGTACTAATTGAAGTGTTTCCAGATAAAGCAAGCAGCAAGGACAATGCAATTTGGAGCAGAATCCACATAATTTCTGCTTTTATTCAGGGCAACTAATTGAAGACCTGTGAACCTTCAGCACTTTGTTTACTATGGGCTTTCTCATCTTTGAATTTCAGTGTTACATTTTTTTTTATCATGCAGACCATGCTCTGAAATAAAAAACCCCTCATATACAAACATTATTTTAATTTGAGTCAGCTGCTTGTGATAATCTATGGACAATATTCATCAGAGGGTGGTTTCATCCATTATCTATTTCTGTCTATGGGATGCACTGAAATACACATGAAGAGTATGCAAAAATTGTTTTGAATGATTGAGTCCTAAGAAAAAAAAAAGGGGGGGAGGGGAATTGCTAAGAACAGACATCTTTTTAGTAAATTTTTTGCTGAAATGTATCTCTTCAAACTCCCTAAGCCTGATGTCTTCCCAGTTGGTGGTGAATTTTTTTTTTAGTATTGATTTGAATTCAACAGAGCTAATTTCATTAAGACTTTAGATAATTTTTGTTTTCTTCCTTGAATTATTTTAATACTCTTGATGGGCAAATGTGCCAAATATAAAACTGGGATGAAAAAAAACAAACCAAAAAACAAAACAAAACCGAGGAGGAAATCCAAAAACCATAGCAATGATGTTGTAAAGAAAGCATTTATTTACACTTTTAAAATAGAAGTTATTTATCTTACCTCATATTTTCTTAGAAAACAGAAAACTGGTGCTACAGCTATATGAATGGAGACAGATTCATATTTAAATGCATCTATAATATATAATCATAAAACATATGTAACATCATCTGCTGGCTTTATGAGGAAAATCCTCCTTTAGCTTGCCTTTGTTTGGCTAGCATCATCCAGTGTCTTCCATGGATCATCCCCTGAACTCTATGTATCAGTGTGAACAGAGCTAATAAAACCCACACCCTATATGGAAGTGGTGTGATTCAGAATTATGTTAAGCTCTGTTCTTTTACCAAAGCTTCAGTCTGTTTTGTAATACACTGGGAGCAAAGAGTAAATGAGAAAAAATTCCCTTTCTCACTGCCCCCCTCCCCCTTTCTATTGCCAGCAGCCACCAGTCTTTGACAGAAATATCTCATGTCAAGCTATCAAGTGCTTTGAAGTGGCTAGCATCTCACTAGTTGCATGTTGACCACCCTTTTGGAACTCCTGGTATGTGGATGCCAACTAAGCAATGTGATGACAGGCTGGGGATTTTCTATGGGCTGACAGAAAAAGTGTTAAACGTGAAATTAAGCTTTACAGGAGTTAATATTGGACTGCTTTCTTGTAACCAAAACACTGTGTTCTTCACTTGAAAGCAGGATTTAAATAGTGCAGCAATGCCCACAGCTCTCTGAGTCATGCTAGCTCTAAATTCTGTAGCAAATTCAAATGAATTAAGCTTTCTAAGATTTTCATTAACTGAAAAGTGACAATGAGTGAAAGAATTATGCAACTGAGACATGTGAGGCTACAAAATAGGAGTTGCTAGGGGTGAAGACTCAGATATGTCATAGCAGAATGGGAAAAAGTTGAGACTTCTGCTAACTAAAAAGAGGTTAGAGAGTTTGGGATTTAAAACTGAGATGACTGATGTCTTCAAGCCCAGCATAGAGCTACACTATCATCTTTCGGCGGCTGCACAGGAGCGTGTAGAACAAACATAACATTCGGGGACATTATTTTCTCACTTTGTCAACAGCCACCTTCTCTCATGTCTTGCATGTATCATAAGCATGTTAGAAACACCATCCTATTACAATCACAGCATAAACATACACATTTGTTGATATTAGGCAATACAGAAGTAGACGGGACCTCCTCAATCACCAATACCACTTCCCTCTTGTCATAAGTAAACAAACCATATAATCACTTTCATCAATTGATCTAGCTACAGCAGGCACTAATTAAATCTTCTGCTCCTATTAAATTCAGCATCAATGAAGAAGAATGTAGCTGAATATTTCAGCTAAAATTTTTAATGTTGACATGTAAATATTCATCACCAAGCTTCAGATTTAGCAGCTGATTCATAGACTGGAGTTTATAGTCTCTCTACATTATTGTTGATAGCAGAGGTATTTTCTTTATTTTGGGGTTTGGAAGGGTCTCCTCATAGTTCGTAAAGCCTGGAAACACAGCTGTTTAAAAAGAAAAAAAAATAATTCTTAACATTGTTGGCTGGTAGGTGATTTAAATATAAAAAGCTAGTGCTTTCTGCATTTAGCTCATTAGTAATCATTCAGTAAATAGTCTCTGCCTACAGAAATTAAGTTATGAGGCAAAATAGCTACAAAGTTACACCTGGAAAGTGAAACTAAGGAAGGAAACAAAGTGTTTTTCTCAGCACTTAGAAAGAATCCTTTTATTGCTTGCTTTTCTTTGTGGCAGAACCATCTTGGTCTTTATTTGTGTGGGGTTGTTTTTTGTTTGTTTGTTTCTTCTACAGCAACAGTGACAGAGCTTCAGAGCTTTCCTTCATTTGGTCTTTTTCCAGCTGCATTGAAATGATGTAGTTATTCAAATTGTTGAGGTTTAATGGTAAATATATTTAAGATAAGGGTTAAATTAAGGTCATTAGTAACTACTCTGAATAAATAACCTCTAGTTATAGCCTAAATGACTCAGAGAGAGACTGTGAAGTCCATTGTGGTGCAGAGGGACACATTAATACACTGTAGCTCTAGGGACATGTCCACATTGCAGTTGGAAGTGTCTGCAGCATAATCTAGAGATTCTCAAATTGGCAAACTAGCTTGAGGTAATACTAGAAGTCTAATTGCGGTAACACTGATCCTGTGCTGTCTAATTTACTTTAGTTTCACTGTGGCTGTAGTGCAACACTTGCTCTGAGTAAACATTTGGCTTCTTGTTTAATTAAATTAAATAACCAGGTACATTTCTTGCTTATCTTGATTAAAAATAAAATTCAGAAGCCTACAGAAAATTAATTTATTTCACCCTGTGGGTGCTCCAGTGTATTGCTAGGTTACCCCTCACCACTTCCTCATCTCAGGATCGAGTTGAGAGGTGACTGAGACAGCATTAACCAGCCTTCATGGTGCCTGCTTGAAGGGTTAATGAAAAATGCAGATCTGTTTTCTATAAGGAGGTCCATCATTAAAACTCAGAATGACAGAGTAACATCTTGCAATAAAATGCAATATTGCCAAAGTCTATCTCTACATTAATGACTAGGAGGTAGGTGTCTTCTCCCTGTGGGTTCTACAAATGACGTAGGACTCACGAACAGTTACTTAAAATGAAAAATTGCTTTTATAGAACCAATTTTTTTTACATCTTTAGCTGCTCTGTAGCATTCAATAAAACTTTTCTTATTTGTCTATGCACAGCTTATCTAATATGAAACTAATTTATTTTCTTATCCTTTGTTCAACTGTAGCTGCTCTAAAAACAGTAGAGAGTGTCCCCATGGCTATTTGAAAAAAGTTCAGTCAACAAGAGCTCGGCATATTTTTACAGGGCTGTCAGATAAATCTTTCTATGGAAGTTGCCATGCTCACAGAAATTCAATAGAGCACAGCTTGGTAGCATACACCACATGGAGTCTTCCCAAGGATTAAACCCATGTCTAGTTAAAATGTAAAGTTAGTTTTAGAAAATATGCAAAAAAGTGATTATTAAAAAAAAAAAATCAGATCAAGAAGAATCAAATTATATTGGTCAACAAGTGTAGATTTGGTTTCTTTAACATAAGTATCTTATATTACATATACATGAACAGAGGATCATGAGAAAAGAGGAGAGGAATTTTAACTTCATGATTAAAATAAATCAGTATTTTGTGAGCACTGTTGCATTTCTTTTAATGCTTGTAAATGTGCATTTTAATATGAAACTCACACACTGGTATTTTAAATTATGTTTTTCAAATATGAGCACAAGGATATGCCTTAAAATTGTGCTCACTCACTGTGATACAGAGAGGGGAAATCTGGTGCAACTTCAACAATCGAGTAACTGTGGATGTAAGTAGGTCACAAACAATCCCAACCTACACACCTTCATGCAAGGAGTTATGTAATTTGAAGACATCTTTGTGCTGCATTAAATTTACTTTCACTGTGTTTATAGAAGCAGATGTTTAATCACTCATAAATCTGTCCCATTCATATATTATTGATAATTCTGGCTTCTATGGAGACAGGAGTCCAAGAGAAGGTGCACATTTCTAAATCATAGAATCACAGAATTCTTTTGGTTGGAGTAGGCTTCTAAGACCACTGAGGCCAACCATCAACCCAACACTACCATGGCCATTAAACCATGTCTCCACGTGCTATGTCCGCATGTTTCTTGAGCAATTCCAGGAACAGTGACACCACCAACTCCCTGGCCAGCCTGTTCTGATGTCTGATCACTCTTGCAGCACACAAATTGTTCATAATCTTCCAACTAAGCCTCCCCTGGCACAATTTCAGGCAATTTCCTTTTATTTTATCACCTGATACTTGGGAGAAGAGACAACCCCCACCTAGCTCCAACCTCTTTTCAGGGATATGCAAGGAGCAACAAGGTCTCTGCTCAGCCTCCTCTTTTTCAGACTTGCAGTGGTTTAGCAGTTACCTGTCCCCCCCCCCACCTTTTGATATAAACCCCAGCTAGGACTCAGAAACACTGGAAGTTGATAAATGAAGCTTTATATTTACAGCAATGCACAATATACAAGCAAATATTTACAAGGTATAAAAGATATTTACAGATCTATACAATGAAAAGGTAATACAGAAACACCACACTCCTCCCAGAGACCAAAATCCCCAAGAGGGGCAATCAACCACCCCTACCACCTCTCCCCCCCTTCCCCAGTCTTATCTCAGAGGTAGATCAATCAGGGGAATTAGCAGTAGAAAGAAGTTAGTCGTATTACTGAGAATTAGCTACCAAGGCAGAGACGAAGGAGATGATGCAAGAGAAGCAGCCACAGCCAGAGTGGTTTGAAAACATCTGATATCTAATTTTTGAGTACAATACCTAAAAACAATTTTTTTCTTTCTCAGTAAAGCTCTGGTGAAGTGACATACAGTGTTTTCCTCTCTCAGCCAATAGTCTCATTTCTCACTCAAATTCTCCAATTAGCTTAAACCAGCACAAGACTAAACAACCTCAATTCCCTCAAATGCTCCTCATAAAACTGCTCGTCCAGACCCTTCACCAGCTTTGTTGCCTTTCTTTGGACACTCTCCCAGAGCTCAATGTCTTTCTGCCAACAAGGGGTCCAAAACTCAACCTAGTATTTGATGTTTAGCTACAGTACACATCATACCTGGTGATGCAGAGAGCACTGACAGACAATGTGCACAGTGGAGTACATATTGTTTGCAGCATAAGAACAATGCCTTTGAAGACCAGCCTTTTTTTGTTCACATTACCTCTAACGGTAGTATCACCTTTGACAATCATGCAATTACAGAGAACTAGGATAAAAAAGAGTAGATTAGTGGTGGGTTACCTCATCTGCAGCATTCATAAGCTTTCAGTCTACATTGTTCTGGTTTTCTGACCACACAGCTGCAAAAACATTTTTTTTTCCTATTAAATCATATAATCATTTTGGCTAATAAAGACCTTTAAGATCATTGACTCGAATAATTATCTGACTCTGCAAAGTCTGGTGCTAACCCATGTCCTTCAGCACCACATCTCTGCCCATTTTAAACTCCTTCAGGGGTGAGTGTTCAACCACCTACTTGGGAAGACTACTGCAGTGTTTGATAACTCTTTCAGTGAAGAAATTCCTTCTAGCATCCAAATTAATCCATCCCTGGTGCAACTTGAGGCCACTTCCTGTTGCCTTATGATTTGTTACCAGGGAGAAGAGACTAATCCTTATCTTGCCACAGTCTCCTTTCAGGGATTTGTAGAGAGTGAGAAGATCCCCTCATTCATTTGGGGTTGATAAAAATGGCATTAAACTTCTAGTTTTTGATGTTGTGATCCAGTCCAGGTTACAGCAGCAAGTATTATCTCTTTCTCTGTTTGAACATTCTGAGAGCTCAATTTTTTCCGTTTCTATGCATACCTTTCTGGTTGACACAGAATCATCGAACGGTTTGAATTGAAAGGGACCTTAAAGATCATCTAATTTCAACCTTCCTGCCATGGGCAGGGTCTCTTCATTCTAGAACAGGTTGCTCAAGGTCCTTTCCAACCTGACCCATCCAGTCCATTCACTATTTACTAGACAGCTTGGACAGGTTATTTTTTACTGTCCAAGATGGAGAATCTTTTCTCCAGCACCCTGTTCCTGGGATGTTAACTGTGCATTTACAGATGCCACTGGTGTTAGAGGGGTATAATGAATCCTATCTGCTATCTTGTCTCCATATGGAATAAACCAGAAATCTTGGTAAACTTAAGGACTTTATATAGAGAAAAACAGGGGGTATGGCTGGATCACTGACACTTGAGATTTACTTTTCTGAGAAATGAGGGCTCAGCTACTGGAGAACAGCTGAAACTTTTTCCCTGTTCATCTCTCACTTTTTTGCTTTTCCTTGGGACATATGCACCCTGCTCCAGAAATACCAAGAGGAAAAATGACTTTTGTATATGCTA
>VWZI01022943.1:6765-17550 GCA_013396835.1 Psilopogon haemacephalus
GTGTGTGTGTGTATTACCTTTTTTACTGTATATTTCTGTAAATATTTGTTATAGCTTGTAAATATTTGCTTGTATATTGTGCATTGCTGTAAATATAAAGCTTCATTTATTAACTTCCAGTGTTTTTTTCTCTGAGTTTTAGCTGGGGTTTAAAAAGGTGGGGGGGCAGGTAACTGCAAACCCACTACAGGGGTTAGTAGCAGGAAAGTAGTTAGTAGAATTACTGAGAATTAGCTACCAAGGCAGAGACAAAGGAGACCATGCAAAAAGCAGCCGCAGACAGAGCAGTCAGAAACTGTCTGATATCTAATGTTTTGGGTACAACACTTTAAAAACAATTTTTTTTTCCTTTCTCAGTAGAGCTCTGGGTGAAGTGACATCCTGTGTTTTCCTCTCTCAGCCAATAGCCTAATTTCTCACTCAAATTCTCCAATTAGCTCAAACCAGCACAGGATGCTTCTCTTGCCTGGTTCCTTTTGTCTCTCTGAGACTTATCTGTAGATTGCAATGTGAACAGAACTGGAAGTGTATATAAGTGTACAAGTCTTGCAAATAAATGTCTTCACGGGCTGGGGGGGGAGGTCCTGTGACGTCCATTCCTGCTCCTTCCTGCCAGCTGTCCCCAGCTGCTACAAAGAACTTGATTGTACTTCTATGCCTTTACTTACATTGGGGCATAACACAATAAAACAACCAAGCTTTTGTAATAAAGAGTGATTCCAAATCCAGATCACAGGATGTTAGGGGTTTGGAAGGGATCTCTGGAGGTGAAGTTCAAGTCCTAACCCCCTGCCAGAGCAGGACCATTACCATCTAGTGCAGGTCACAGAGGAACGCATCCAGACGGGGCTTGAAAGCCTCCAGAGAAGGAGACTCCACAACCTCTCTGGGCAGCCTGTGCCAGTGCTCTGTGATCCTTCCAGTAAAGAAGTTCATCCTCGAGTTGAGGTGGAACTTCCTCTGAGCCCAGATTGCTACCAAATTCTGAACAGACTTTTATTTCTTACCTGCTATTGCTGCCTTGGTTTCTGCATGCACAGCCAGAAGCGCATCACAGACGCTGTCTCCCACTAAGCCCACACCATGCAGGAGCAACTTCAAATCCAGGCTGTCCAAAGCATTTCCATCGTTCTCCCCAGGAATGTAAATTTCAATCCCCCGGTTCCGCATGGCTCTGGATATCTCCCCATGAACTGGATCCATGGAGAGGAAAAGCCTGTGGGATAGCAGAACAGCTCAGCTTAGACACACAACGGAGGGGGAGACACAGCAGAAGGGGACATAAAACAACCATCCCATCCATTTAGCGTTCTTAAGCTATAACTTAGGGCTTTGAACTATCGCTCTGGAACCACCAAATCTGCTCCTTCCACAAAGTAAACGATTCTTTACCCAAACCAGGACACATCTATCTAGAAAGCCAGAGACATTTACTGCATTTAAATGAGAACCCTGTGTGAACGATTAGACTTTGAAATTAGGCACAGACACAGGGCAGGATTTTAAACTCAGTTACAGCTGAGCTGTGTCGATTCCACCATTTGCCTACTCACAGGAGAAAAAAAAAAATAGTCAAACTATGCCTCTGAGCTATAAAGGAGACTTTTAAACGTCCTAGCAACAGCTTCAGATAAATCTGTGCTATTTAAAAAGCAGAGGATTCAACAGCCTACTGCTAAGCAGGCATCTCTTAGAAGCAAGGAGCGGGAAAAATACTTCTGAGACACAATGCAGCAAAACACATTCCTGAAAAGTCAAAGGTCTGCTTTCCAAGTCAGAGGAACCAGAGCACATTGGTCCCAATATCTTCTTAATGAATTTACATCCTCTTAATGAACTTATGAGAGGCAGGAATTATACAGAACACTCTGCATATGCTCCTCCCATCTCCCTCAGAGACTACTTCAGGTCTGAGAGGACACAGACTGCCTGTTTGGTTTTGTGGGTTTCTTTGGATTTGTTTGGTTTTGGGGTTTTTTTTTGCGGGGGGGGAAGCCTTTTATGTTCTGGCACTGTGGGAAACTCAAGAGTTATGGATAATGTGGAAAAAGCTGGGAAGAAAACAATTATGTCCATAGGCCAGCTTTCATTACCAACATATCTGACTACCCCACCACTTTCACCACATCTATCCTCAACTCCTGCACAGTGACCAAGGAGGAGTGCTGAAATCCTAAATTAGAATAGAATACAACAAGGCAGGCTGGAAGAAACCTCCAGGATCATCCAATCCAACCTAGCACCCAGCCCTACCCAATGGCACTAAGTGCCCCATCCAGGATTTGCTTGGACACCTCCAGGGATGGGGACTTCACCACCTCCCTGGGCAGCCCATTCCAATGCCAATCACTCTCTCTGCCAACAACTTCCTCCTCACATCCAGCCCTGGCACAACTTGAGGCTATCCAGCCTCATTCTGTTGCTGGGTGCCTGGGAGAAGAGACCAACCCCACCTAGCTACAACCTCCCTTCAGGTAGTTGTAGAGAGCAATGAGGTCTGCCCTGAGCCTCCTCTTCTCCAAGCTGCACACCCCCAGATCCCTCAGCCTCTCCTCTTGGGGCTGTGCTCCAGGCCCCTCACCACCTTCATTGCCCTTCTCTGGACACCTTCCAGTACCTCAATATTTCTCTTGAACTGAGTGGACCACAACTTGCCAAAGCACTTAAGGTATGGCCTGACCAAGCACAGGGGCAGGATAACCTCCCTGCTCCTGCTGGCCACACTGTTCCTGCTCCAGGCCAGGATGCCATTGGCTCTGCTGCCCACCTGGGCACACTGCTGGCTCATCTTCAGCTCCTATCTCCCAGCACCCCCAGGTCTCTCTCTGCCTGGCTGCTCTCAGCCACTCTGTCTCCAGCCTGTAGTGCTGCCTGCGGTTGTTGTGGCCAAACTGTAGAACCCTGCCCTTAGCCTTATTAAATCTCATCCCATTGGCCTCTGCCCACCCATCCAGCCTGTCCAGGTCTCTCTGCAGGGCTCTCCTACCCTCCAACAGCTCCACACCTGCTCCTAGCTTGGTGTCATCTGAAAACTTACTGATGATAGACTCAATCCCCTCACCCAGGTCATCAATAAAAATCTCTTTAGGTGAGCTGGATGTGGATAGTCCCTTTACTGTTAGTGGAAAGAGACAATTCTAGGGCACAGTGTATGGTCCTGGTGCTGGACTCAATCCCCTTGTCCAGGATATCAATAAAGATATTGACCAGGACTGGGCCCAGCACTGATCCCTGGGGCACACCACTGGTGCCTGCTCACCAACTGGATGTGGCACCATTCACCACCACTCTCTGGGCCCAGCCATCCAGCCAGTTCTTGACCCACTTCAGAGCAGATCTGTGCAAGCCACGAGCTGCCAGCTTGGCCAGGAGCTTGTTGTGGCAGGCAGTGCCAAAGACTTTGCTGCAGTCCAGGCAGACTCCATCCACAGCCTGCCCCGCAGGGACCAGGCAGGAAACCTGAGCGTAAAAGTAGATGCCTACTAGGAAGGACTGGATGCCAGATCCTGAACAGGATCAACGAAGGCAGAGGTACATTACTATGATTTTTGCAGTGTTCTGAGTCTGTGCTGCAACAGGGACAGACAGCCAAGCCCCTCAAACTCTCTGTCACATCCTTCCTGCAGTGCAGTTTTCCTCCTTGCCAGACATCAACGCAGCACACAGCAAACCGAACAGCACTCAAAATGCCAAGAGGCTGACTCACTGCTGGCATTTTTTTCCTAAATAAATGAGTGGGGGGAAAAGAAAGAGGGGAAGCAGGAAAGAAATGCAAAGTACCTGAAGTTTGGATGAGGAGCTATTGTAGGAATTGTGCCATCTATCACACCTCTCTCGCTCATGGTAAGAACACCTCCTGGTTCCAGCAGGGCGTTCAAACGATCCAGCACAGAAGGGCTGCGTTGAAAAGAAAGTGGTGTGGTTATAAGAAGCTTAACAATTTGCTTCCTTTCTAGCCCCAGACCAGTGCTGTTTAAGATCTTTGTCGGTGACACGGACAGAGGAATCAGTGCACTCTCAGCAAGTTTGCAGAAGACACCAAGCTGTGTGGCACAGTTGACTTGCTGGAGGGCAGGGATCCATCCAGAGGGACCTGGACAGGCTGCAGAGCTGTGCCCAGACCAACCTCAGGGCATTCAACAAGGCCAAGTGTAAGGTCCTGTACCTGGGTGGGTGCAATGCCAAGCACAGCTCCAGGCTGGGTGGTGAGTGGCTGGAGAGCAGCTCTGAGGAAAAGGACCTGGGGGTCTGGGTGGATGAGAAGCTCAACATGAGCCAACAGTGTGCACACACAGCCCAGACAGCAACTGTGTGCTGGGCTGCAGCAAGAGAAGCATTACCAGCAGGGCAAGGGAGGGGATTCTGCCCCTTTACTCTGCTCTCCTCAGAATCCACCTGTGCAGTTCTGGAGCCCCCAGCACAAGAAGGACATGGAACTGCTGGAGAGAGTCCAGAGGAGGGCCACGAAGATGATCAGAGGGCTGCAGCAGCTCTGCTATGAGGACAGGCTGAGAGAGTTGGGGCTCTGCAGCCTGGAGAAGAGAAGGCTTCGAGGAGACCTTATAGTAACCTTCCAGTATCTGAAGGGGGCATACAGGAAGGCTGGGGAGGGACTGTTCACAAGGTCTTGTAATGACAGGATGAGGAGGAATGGGTTCAAATTGGCTGAGGTCTGGTATCTCTTTACAAAGCACTCCAATTACCATCAGATTTCTTACTGAGACTGCAGAAAAACCCAACCCCAACCTACCCCAAAAGAGCTTTGGGAGTGACAGAACTTTAGCAGGAAACAATGGTAAACCTTCTAGGAGTAGATGGTAGATTAGATAAATGGAAGTGTGAAGGGAAGGTATGGGACCTAGGTCTGATTTAATTAACCAATGTAATTAGTATGCATAGGGAGTAAAAGGTGTGATCCTGACCAAGAGGGCAAGGGAGGGGATTCTGCCCCATTACTTTGCTCTCCTCAGATCCCACTTGGAATACTGTGTACAATTCTGGAGCCCCCAACACAAGAAGGACATGGAAGTGTTGGAGTGAGTGCAGAGAAGGACCACAAAGATCACAGAAACATAGAATGCTTTAGGTTGGAAGAGACCTCAAAGATTATCCAGTTCCAACCCCTCTCTGCCATAGGCAGGGACACCTCCTACTAGATCAGGACACTCAAGGCCTCATCCAACCTGGCCTTGAACAACTCCAGGGAGGGAGCAGCCACAACCTCCGTGGGCAATCTGTTCCAGTGTCTCACCACCCTCACTGTGAAGAACTTCCTCCTAACATCCAGTTTCAATCTCCCCTCTGTCACTTTAAACCCATTCCTCCTCATCCTGTCATTACAAGACCTTGTCAATAGTCCCTCCCCAGCCCTCCTGTAGGCCCCTTCAGATACTGGTAGTAAGGTCTCCTCAAAGCCTCCTGTAGACGCCCTTCAGACACTAGTAATATGGTCTCCTCAAAGCCTTCTCTTCTCCAGGCTGCAGAGCCCCAACTCTCTCAGACTGTCATCAGAGCAGAGCTGCTGCAGCCCTCTGATTATCTCTGTGGCCCTTCTCTGGACTCTCTCCAACAGTTCCATGTCCTTCTTGTGCTGGGGGCTGCAGAACTGCAGACAGTGCTGCAGGTGGGGTCTCTATTCACAAGGTCTTGTAATGACAGGATGAGGGGGAACGGGTTCAATCTGGCAGAAGGGAGATTTGAATGGGATGTTAGGAGGAAGTTCTTCACAGTGAGGGTGGCGAGGCACTGGAAAAGGTTGCCCAGGGAGGTTGTGGCTGCTCCCTCCCTGGAGGTGTTCAAGGCCAGGCTGGATGAGGCCTTGAGCAACCTGATCCAGTGGGAGGTGTCCCTGCCTATGGCACAGCAGGGTTGGAACTGGATGATCTTTGAGGTCTCTTCCAACCTAAACCATTCTATGAGAGCAGAGTAAAGGGGGAAGGACCAGAAAGATGGTCAGAGGGCTGCAGCAGTTAAGAAGGGAGATACTCCTCCAGAAAATAGCAGTTACTGCTCCTGTGTATCGGTCCCAAATGCAAAAGGTTCAGCTGTAAAGCATGCAGTAAGTGTAAGAGGCTACCAAAATGCCTTACTTGCAGAAGTTCACATTGTCCATCAACAGCCAATCTCCAGACTGCAGGGCCTGCACCAGCATCCCATCCACCCACTCGAAAGTGCCACTGCTGTTAGGGTCAGCAGCCTGAGCCTGCTGCAGCTTGAAACGCCGGAACTCTTCCACCAGCTGAGCAAACTCTGCAAGGGAAGTGTAACCTTACATCAAGACTTACATCCCTGAGTCGTCAGCCTCCTCCTCCTTCCAAGAAAAACAGCAGGTGTGTTGTTAACAAACAGGCTGCTTCCTAGTTTGTGAGAGAACATAACAACTCTTCAAGTAGGAAAAATCCCCAAGGGCAGAGGGAGTGTTCAGAAGCACAGAGAAATATAAACCAGGCTGACACTTTTCCTCCTTGAACAGACTCTTTCCCCCCATCCCTTCTCCCCTATTATACCAAGTTTGATGGATATTAATGCCATATTTAATTTTTTTTTTCAAACAAGAAGTAAAAACAGCCCCCACATTATTATGCTGGTGTTTGTAAAGCTTGGCTGATCAATGCTTCAGAGAACAAATGCAAGAGGGATGTGGACTGTGCTGTTACAAGAGGGATGTGGACATGCTGATACAAGAGGGATGTGGACATGCTGATACAAGAGGGATGTGGACATGCTGTTACAAGAGGGATGTGGACATGCTGATACAAGAGGGATGTGGACATGCTGATACAAGAGGGATGTGGACCTGCTGGAGCGTGTGGGCTGCAGTGTTTCTTTGATCTGGGACTTTGACTCCTGTGTGATTTGCTATAGGTGATCCTGCTCTGGCAGGGAGGTTGGACTGGATGATCTAGTCAGAGGGATGTGGACATGCTGGAGGTGTCCATAGAAGGGCCATGAGGATGCTCAGAGAGCTGCAGCACCTCTGCTGTGAGCACAGACTGAAAGAGTTGGGGCTGTGCAGGCTGGAGAAGAGGAGGCTCCCAGATGACCTTCTTGTGACCTACCAGGATCTGAAGTGGGCTACAGAAAAGCTGGAGAGGGACTTTTTAGGCTATCAGGGAGTGACAGGACTAGGGGGAATGGAGCAAAGCTGGAGGTGGGGAGATTCAGCCTGGACATGAGGAAGAAGTTGTTCAGCATGAGAGTGGTGAGAGCCTGGAATGGGTTGCCCCTGTAGAGAGGTGGTTGGGGCCAGATCCCTGGAGGTGTTTTTGTCCAGGCTGGCAGAGGCTGTGGGCAGCCGATCTAGGGTAGGGTGTCCCTGGGCATGGCAAGGGGGTTGGAACTGGCTGATCCTTGTGGTCCCTTCCAAGCCTGACCGATTCTATGATTCTAAGCTAGCCTGCAATGTAAGGATGAAGCAACCTGCAATGTAAGGACGAAGCAACATAAAAAGCCTATTAAAAAAAACCCCAATTTCCTCCCAAGCTTTCACTGCAGATATACAGATTACTCTTATTTTCTTCAGAGAAACTTCAAAGCCTCCCTTCAAAGTGTCCACCACACCTACCTGCCTTTGAGTAAGAATTGATTTTGTTGTTGAGTCGCTGGGCCAGCACAAGTATTCCCTCCAGTTTGCTCACTAGCTCAGCTGTAACACCTCTGCTTCCTTCACCCAGAGACTTGGGCTTGTAGTTCAGGATGAAACTGCTCCAAGCACGCAGCACAACTTCAGCATCATCTGCACAGATTTCTGCCAGGAGAAGGCTGTCCCTTACCAGGGTGCTCACAGCATTGCCTGCTTTCTCCAAGAGCTGCTGCCACGGCCTGTTGATGTCAACCTGCGAACGTGCCATGAGAAAATCAGTTCATCTATGGAGCCTGAAGCTCCATTTGGTGTTTAAAGACCAAGATGCCAGTGGGCTGGCCACTCCCATGCCCTCACCAGAGCATTCACCTGTTCAAATCCCCCCAGCAGCTCGGTGGTATCCATCGCGCTGTTCATTGCCATGATTTTCAGTCGGTGGCCAGTCAGCTGGGCCAGCAGCTCAACGAGGCTGGTTTTGCCCACAGCTGCTGGACCCACCAAGATGACCATCCAGCTCATGTGCACACACTTCATTATGGACTCGAGGGACTGCAGAGAGTGGTGCAGAAGCGTGAGGTTTCGGCCAGGATGAGGAATGTAGGTGCCCCGAGAAAGAACCGAGTAACCGATCTGGAAGGGATGAGGCACACATGGGTGAGTTACACATGGGTGGTGAGTGGCTGGAAAGCAGCTCTGAGGAAAAGGACCTTGGGGGTCTGGGTGGATGAGAAGCTCAACATGAGCCAACAGTGTGCACACACAGCCCAGACAGCAACTGTGTGCTGGGCTGCAGCAAGAGAAGCATTACCAGCAGGGCAAGGGAGGGGATTCTGCCCCTTTACTCTGCTCTCCTCAGACCCCACCTGCAGTACTGTGTGCAGTTCTGGAGCCCCCAGCACAAGAAGGACATGGAACTGCTGGAGAGAGTCCAGAGGAGGCCATGAAGATGATCAGAGGGCTGCAGCAGCTCTGCTATGAGGACAGGCTGAGGGACTTGGGGCTCTGCAGCCTGGAGAAGAGAAGGCTTCCAGGAGACCTTATAGCAACCTTCCAGTATCTGAAGGGGGCCTACAGGAAGGCTGGGGAGGGACTATTCAGAAGGTCTTGTAATGACAGGATGAGGGGGAATGGGTTCAAATTGGAAGAGGGGAGATTTGAATGGGATATTAGGAGGAAGTTCTTCACAGTGAGGGTAGCGAGGCACTGGAACAGGTTGCCCAGGGAGGTTGTGTCTGCTCCCTCCCTGGATGTGTTCAAGGCCAGGCTGGATGAGGTCTTGAGCGACCTGATCTAGTGGGAGGTGTCCCTGCCTATGGCACAGGGGGGTTGGGACAGGATGATCTTTGAGGTCTCTTCCAATCTAAACCATTCTATGATTCTATACTCAGAGGCAGACAGGAGCTCAGCCCTGTAAGTGGCTTCCTTTTCTCCTCACTGACAAAACCTCTTGTCAACAGCTTACCTGAACATTGTATGGAGTGATGTGAAACTCTCTGGTTCCCGTATACACTTCAGCTTCCTGGCCAAAGACGTCTCTAAATACGGATATAACCTGAAAAAGTTGAAGGAATGAAAAAAGAGAGTTGTCAGTCCTCACCCTTCCATTGCTCTAAAAATTTCCTCCTAAGGTAGCCTTCCCTCTCAGCTCCACAGCAGTGTGATGGTAACTAACACAGCTCAATCACAAGGGTAATTTATTCAGAGGGCAGCAAGCAACAGCAGTGAGTGTGAGCTGCCCACGGCAACCTCTTCATCAACCAAGCTTCCCTGTGACTTGAAATACTCTGGAATAATGTTTCTTTCTCCTAAAAGAAGTCACCCCATAAAAAAGCTCCTTTACAACACACAAAAATCTAACACTACTACAGAAGAAGAAAGTAAACTCATGAGGAAAATAAACATTTTTTCTTGTTTGTAACAGCTAATGCCTAGGAGTGAATTTCCAGGCAGCCTCAAATGCACATTTCTATTTCTCGAAATACCTCCTGGCAGCCAGGAAGAAGAGAACACACAGGGCAAGGAAGAAGAGAACACACAGGGCAAGGAAGAAGAGAACACTCAGCTCACCTTTTCTTTGTCTTCCCTGGTTCTCATTCTCTCTCCATACACCAAAAACACGTGCTGGCCTGGGTCATAACATCCTGGCGACTGGTCAACCAGCATGAGCTGGCACCAGCGGAAAAGGTCGCGTAAGTTGAACTCCCAGGGGCCACCTTTCTGTCCCCACTTCTTTTCAGCCATTACTTCTTTGTCAATCTGGAAAAAAAAAAAAAAAAAAAAAAAAAAAAGGGTTTTTTTTCAACNGGAAAAAAAAAAAAAAAAAAAAAAAAAAAAAAAAAAGTGTTTTCTTTACCCATTTGTTTAAGATTTTTAGATTTTTTCCGCCTTACAAGACAGAGGACAAGAAAAAGAGCAAATTGTAGCAGCTTTATGGAAGATGAGGATGATCAGAGGGATGGAGCAGCTCTGCTATGAGGACAGGCTGAAAGAGTTGGGGCTTTTCAGCCTGGTGAAGAGAAGGCTTTGAGGAGACCTTATAGTAGCCTTCCAGTAGCTGAAGGGGGCCTACAGGAGGGCTGAGGAGGGGCGATTCACAAAGTCTTGTAATGACAGGATGAGGAGGAATGGGTTCAAACTGGCAGAGGGAAGATTTAAATGGGATGTTAGGAGAAGTTCTTCACAGTGAGGGTGGTGAGACACTGGAAGAGGTTGCTTCTTCTAATACAGAAGGTGTTTCTGTATTACCTTTTCACTGTATATATATGTAAATATCTGTTACACATTGTAAACATCTGCTTGGATATTGTGCAAAGCTGTAAATAGAAAGCTTCATTCCTTAACTTCCAGCTGGCTGAGTCCCAGCCTGGGTTGTTTCAAAGTGTGTGGGGGGACAGCTAACTGCTAAACCACCACAGTTGGTTACCGCTCTTGAGGATTTTGATCTCTGGGAGGGCTGTGGTGTTTCTGTGTTACCTTTTCACTGTATATATCTGTAAATATCTGTTACACATTGTAAATATCTGCTTGGATATTGTGCATAGCTGTAAATATAAAGCTTCTTTCCTTAACTTCCAGCTGGCTGAGTCCTAGCCTGGGTTATTCCACAGCGTGGCGGGGGCAGGTAACTGCTAAACCACTGCACCCCACCAACACACCTCTCTATAAAAATGCTTCCAAATCATAACCTCAGACTTTTTTTTTTT
>VWZI01022943.1:17583-34445 GCA_013396835.1 Psilopogon haemacephalus
TTTTAATCTCACTGCATTCTACACTAAAAGAAACAAAAGATTCCTTTACCTTGTTGTTGAAAGCAACCATTTTAGCAATGATGCTTTTGTCGATGGCAGGGAACAGCGTGTTCCCGATAAACTCCATATCTTCTGCTGCCAGGGGATCAACATACACCTGGGGAATCAAGAGCAGGCCAAGTGTTGATACAGTCAGAAAAAAACTACAAGACAGGATGGCAACGGAGTTTGAACCAAACAATTAAGCTTGCCTGTGTAAATCTATTAAGGAAGGACTTGGGCAGACCCTTTCTCCCGCCTCCTTGTCTGTACGGGTTCTGGCATCCAAAAATCTTAGTTGTCTTGTGCTGCACCTGAAAATTCATGCCCAGCTCTGGAACATAAATCTCTGCTCTGTGGTCAAAGCACGCATTTAGACCTTCCAGTACAGACTGAGAAGCCAGATTCAGCTGAGGAGAGAAGTAAGAATACAGTATTATTGCTCTACAAAACACTTTGGCTTCATCTGTAGTTTAACGGTTACAGAATAGAACAGAACAGAATCAGCCAGGTTGGAAGAGACCTCCAAGATAATCCAGTCCAACCTAGCACCCAGCCCTAGCCAATGGCACTAAGTGCTCCATCCAGTCTGGCATAGGTTGCCCATGGAGGTTGTGGCTGCTCCCTCCCTTGAGATGTTCAAGGCCAGGTTAGATAAGGCCTTGAGTGACCTCTTCTAGAGGGAGATGTCCCTGCCTATGGGAGCGGCTTGGAACTGGATGATCTTTGAGGTCCCCTCCAACCTAAACCATTCTATGATTCTATATGCTTGAAAGCATTTGCTACACCAACCTCTGGTGGCAGGACAGCTTATATTAGAAAAATGGACTTCTTCCTCATCTCAGTTACATCAGTACCCAATGCAGTGTGTTAGTCCCAGCAAAAGGTCTCCTATTCAGTGACATTATATCCATATAAAAGCATGTGTACCAAAAACTCTGCTGACACTCTTCCCAACACCATTAAAACGTAAATCAAACCTATCCTGGGCTTCAGGCAGTAATGCAGGCTGAGATTCAATCTTTGTTCTCTTGCCTAAGGGAGGTCTAGTCAATGTCTGTCTTTCACACCCTCTATAGAGGGCCATTGGGCAGCCACTTTGCAGAGGGAGATTCATTTTCTGAATTGGAAGGATTGTTTTTAATGCAGCACTGGGTGCACGTATGAATAAGTAAGCAAAATCACTTTTATTCATTAGCCCTTGAAGGTATTTAGCCAAATCATCACCCTTGCATTCCAATTCATTTGTGCCCTAAGCTTGAACTTACCTCGTCCAACACAATCCAGTGACCAGCTTTCAGTGCTGCTAGTAGTGGTCCATCTCGCCAGGCAAATTCTCCTCCCTTCCCACCTTCCACAGGCAAGTCTGCCCCAAACAAGTCTGTCACATCCTTTAGGAGAAAAGAAAGGTGAGGTTGGGGGAGGAGGGAGATGTAGTGGAAGGCTAATAGGCTTATTAGATGTCCTGGCTTGCCCCACCCTTCTGCTTGATGGGGGGAAGCAAGGGTGGGAGCCTTGGGCCATCATGTCCCCTCCCAAAGTGATTAACAGGTACCCAGGAGTGTTTAGGTACTTGTTAGTGTCTTGCCCAAATAAGGGTAAGCAAGCCCTGGGGTTCACCTAATATGGTCAACTTTACAAATGCCATTCTGATTGGTGAATCTCTGTGGCCAAAGGAGCCATTGCACTCGGGCAAGTAATATAAACAGAGCTGCTCTGAGCTGCTCTGATCTGCCTCTGCCTCACAACTCTGCCCTACGGATTGCTCAGCTTGGAAGACATGGTCTGCCCTGCCTCCTGCTTCAGACCACCTTAGCCCTGATGTTTTGGGCTTGAACAACCTGGAAACTGAAGTGCCTCAAGTTTCCCAGGAGAAAGCATTAAGTGCCTCACACCATGGTGAGAAGTGTCACCAACACTGTGCTCTCTGCACATCTTCAAGAGCTCCTGCCTGCATTTCTGCCAACCTCTGTGCCAAGAGGAACCAGGATCATGTCAGAGCTCATCTGCCTCTTTCCCAGCATCCTGCTAAAGTCAGGGAAGATCTGGAAGCCCCTCAATGGCTACCAAGATGCCAAGCAGCTCCAACACTGCCACAAAGGAGCAAGGGACTAGCTCTGAATTCTACTCCACTGCTGTGAGTAAAAAAGACTTTCCCTAGGGCTCCAGGCTGCCTGTTTATAAGTGGGGCAAAGCCATTTGCAGCTAAACTTTTTCCAATATTCTGATTTTCCTAAACTACTAAACTGCCTGAAGTCATCCTTTTGATCATTTTTCCCAACCGAATTAGGACCCAAATTTAACTAGCTGATACACAGTTTGTGAGCAGGGCTTTCAGAAATAAAAATAACTACTTATTTTCTAATTCCTGCTTTGTTAATTGCCCACAACCAACTCAGGGGACGGTGAAAATTACAAAACATAGAAGTTCATAAACAATCTGTTCGGATTTTACTTCACATTGCTGAAGTAGCTCTATGGTTAAAAAATAAAATAAAATCAGTTATTACAAGATGCTAAAAGCTTTTCCCTCATAGGGCTCCAGTGACCAGCTACTTATACTGACCAACAAAACGTTCAGTTGGAACATGTCCCAGGTTGGGAATTATGGGGTTAAAACTCCTCTATGGACTATGAGGAGAATGTTATTCAATCCCATAATTCTGCTACCTCCTCATAAACTCACGTCAAGGGCAGTTCATTCTCCTTTTCCTCCCCCTCCAGCCGTGTTTGGGTATGTAGTCGGGTAGGCCTGTTTGGGGGCCTAAAGGAATGGCAAAAGCATGGCGGGGGGAGGACTTGGAGCACGGGGATTTGTAGATTTAGTTATGGGTGGGAATAAATTCATGGGGTTGCTGCAACTTTCACATCTGCTTTGTAAGTCTTTCGTGTATCTCTCTATCTAAAATACAATTCTGTTATTTTTCTCCAATTCGTTGAAGAGTTTTCATTCTGTCGGTGATAAAACCACGACAGAACAGAACAGCTAAAAAGCCATAAAACTGTTTCCAAGTAACTTTCCAGAAGCCTCCACTTGAAAAGAACAGAAAAATCTGGGAACTGGCATTCGCCCACAGAAGCTCTCTGCTCCTTCTGCTTCCCCCTTCCCATTTAGTTTTTATCCTGAGACCAAGAAGGGAAAAACTGACATCTCAGACTTGCTGCCAAAGCTAAGAACACTTTTTAAGCTCAAACAAACCTCCCCCCCTGCCATAAACACCAAGTTACGAAGGGAGTGTTTCGTTCTACCGTTTGCTCAGACAGGTTGATTCGAACGAGATAGTTTCCTGAGGCTTTTGCCAGGGCAGCAACCAGGCTGGTCTTGCCCACTCCTGGTGATCCTTCCAACAAAATAGGTTTGTTCAGCTGTAGGGCTCTCAACAGTCTTTGTGCATTCACTGCTGTAGTGCCAGCATTTAAAGCATAATCAGTAATGCTGCTCCTCTGGAGGATGGGGCCTAAATCAAAAGGAAAGGCAAATCAGAACACAATTAAACCAGGATGTTCATGCTGGAGACACTGAGGGTGTGCTTCTGTACAAGTTTTTTTTTCTGCCTTTTAATTGCTGGTCTCATTACAGCAAGCTCCCATTCTCAGAGAGCAGGCACAGGCCCTTTCCTTGTGACCCACAGCTGTGCCACAGCCTGCCTCCAGATGTCACAGGATTGCAGGGGTTGGAAGAGAACCAAAGAGATTATTGAGTCCAATCCCCCTGCCACAACAGGACAATCAAACTACCTTATGTCACAGAGCAACACATCCAGACAGGCCTTGAAAGTCTCCAGAGAAAGAGACTCCACAACCCCCCTGGGGAGCCTGTTCCAGTGCTCTGTGACCCTTACAGTAAAGTTCCCCCTTGTGTTGAGGTGGAACCTTCTGTGCTGCAGCTTACATCCATTGCTCCTTGCCCTATCCCAGGGAGCAAGTGAGCAGAGCCTGTCCCCCCATCCTGTTCCCCAGCCCTCAGATATTTATAAACATTTATTAAATCCCCTCTCAGACTTCTCCAGACTAAACAGCCCCAGGTCTTTCAGCCTCTCCTCATCAAGCAGTGCAGTCCTCTAATCATCCTCATAGCCATCTGCTGGACCCTCTCCAGCAGATCTCTGTCCCTCTTAAACTGGGGAGCCCAAAACTGAATGTGGGGAGCTGGAACTGGATGAGTTTTGAGGTCCTGTGCTGGTTTGAACTAATTGGAGGATCTGAGTGAGAAATTAGACTATTGGCTGAGAGAGGAAAACACAGGATGTCACTTCACCCAGAGCTTTACTGAGAAAGGAAAAAAAAAGTTGTTTTTAAGAATTGTACCTAAAACATTAGATATTAGACAGTTTCTGACCACTCTGGGCTGCAGCTGCTTCTCTTGCATGGTCTCCTTTGTCTTTGCCTTGGTAGCTAATTCTCAGTAATTCTACTAACTTCTTTCCTGCTACTAACCCTCCCTGACTGATCTACTTCAGCTTATCTGCAGCATCAACAGGTGGTGAGATAAGACTGGGGAAGGGGGGAAAGGTGGTAGAGGGTGGTTGGTTACCCCTCTTGGGGATTTTGGTCTCTGGGAGGGCTGTGGTGTTTCTGTATTACTTTTTCATTGTATATATCTGTAAATATCTGTTATACCTTGTAAATATTTGCTTGTCTATTGTGCATTGCTTCATTTATCAACTTCCAGTGTTTCTGAGTCCTAGCCGGGGTTTATAAAAGGTGGGGGAGCAGGTGACTGCTAAACCACTACAGGTCCCTTCCAACCTAAACCACTCTATGATTCTAAATGGCATTTTTCTAAGAGAGAAGAAACTATAAATTCTTCTGTCACAGTTCAGGTGTCCTACGTAAGATGTAGCGAGCAACAGAACCATTGGGAATAAACCCCCCAGAGTAAATGTCCACCCACTCCCACGAAGACACTTGCCTCGTGGAATAAAAAAGGGGTGGATTCCTGTGAAGTTATCCATCCACACAAACTCTTTCTCCTTTCCTCTGTCATAAATCTTCAGTTCATTCTTCTGGTAATCAGTCAGCTGAAGGAACTGACTCAGTTTCTCGCACAGGAACGTCAGGCATTTTTCTCGTGCTAACAAAGCTGTATCAGCAGAGGAGGACGTTGTACCTGGAATTAGAAGAGTTATAAGCACTTCACAAACACAACCAGGCAAATTCAGCTTACCAATAAGAAATTCATTTACTTCCCAGATGCACTTTTGTGTCATGTTCATGTTTCAGGCTTGTATTTCATGTTAGTGATCTTAATTATCATCACTTGTACTGCAAAGTGTCCAGAGAAGGGTGACAAAGCTGGTGAGGGGCCTGGAGCACAGCCCTGTGAGGAGAGGCTGAGGGAGCTGGGGGTGTGCAGCCTGGAGAAGAGGAGGCTCAGGGCAGACCTCATTGCTGTCTACAACTACCTAAAGGGAGGTTGTAGCCAGCTGGGGTTGGGCTCTTCTCCCAGGCAACCAGCAACAGAATGAGGTGGGACAGCCTCAAGTTGTGCCAGGGCTGGATGTTAGGAGGAAGTTGTTGCCAGAGAGAGTGATTGGCATTGGAATGGGCTGCCCAGGGAGGTGGTGAAGTCCCCATCCCTGGAGGTGTTCAAGCAAAGTGCCATTGGCTAGGGCTGGCTGCCAGGTCGGACTGGATGATCTTGTAGGTCTCTTCCAACCTGTCTGATTCTATTCTATTATTGTATTCCATTCCATTCCATTCCATCCTATCCTATCCTATCCTATCCTATCCTATCCTATCCTATCCTATCCTATCCTATCCTATCCTATCCTATCCTATCCTATCCTATCCTATCCTATCCTATCCTATCCTATCCTATCCTATCCTATCCTATCCATTTCCAGTACCATTTACCATGGAAAGTGTTCTAATGGTGACAGGATTAAGGACACCTTATTTCCAACTCCCTTTATTCTATCCTTACTACCATTGTGATCCCTTCTCACAGTCCCTCCAGGCCTTCTTTCCCTACATTTCTTAAGGGCTTTCATTTCCTCCCCCCCCTCCCCGACTTCCTATAGCTCACATTTATAAAATGAGCCAAGCATGCAAAGATGAATTCGTGATACAGCACAGATGCTGACATGTGGAGTGGGAGAGAAAAAATAATATATGGTAATTAAGTAACTTACCAGCTCAGAAGAGGCAACTTGAGAACTTGAATGAGGCTGAATATGAATTTGTGCATTTTGTATTTCTCTGTGTATTTGTAAATAGCATTTCTACTTAAACCTCCAGTCCAGTGTGGAGAGTTTTACTTTTACTCCTTTGGGAAGGGGTGAAAGAGCTTTCTGTCCACTCAAAATCAAGACAAACTTCTATTGCTTTATGGATTTGTCTGCTAACCTTTGTAATATTGCAATTCCTACCTTTAATTCAAGCTGGAAGAGGGGAGATTTAGATTCGATGTTAGGATGAAGTTCTTCAGTGTGAAGGTGGTGAGACACTGGCACAGGTTGCCCAGGGAGGTGGTGGAAACCCCATTCCTGGATGTTTTTAAGGCCAGGCTGGATGTGGCTCTGGGCAACCTGACCTAGTGGAAAGTGTTCCTGCCTGTGGCAAGGGGGTTGGAACTGGATGCTCCTTGAGGCCCTTTGCAACCCTGACAATTCTGTGATTGTGTCATTCACTTAAGCTTGCTGTAATATTATTCAAACTCTTACTACTGAAACTCAAAGAAGGCAAATTAAGGACAGGACATTGTTAAATGGAAGTGAAAACTTCTCCCAGAAGAGTTCCATGCAGCCACAAAGCATTCTGCTTACAAAATACTAAAAAAAATTAATATGGATTACCCTGAAATATTAATAATTTAAAAATTAATTACCAAAAATTACTATCAATTGCTAAAATATTAATGTTAATTACCTTAAAAGTAATGTCAATTAATAAAACATTGATATCAATGACTAAAACAGTACTATTAATTACTAAATCACAGAATCACAGAATCAGAGAATGATTTAGGTTCGAAGAGACCTCAAAGATCATCCAGTTCCAACTCCCCTGTGCCATAGGCAGGGACACCTCCCACTAGATCAGGACACTCAAGACCTCATTCAGCCTGGCCTTCAACACCTCCAGGGAGGGAGCAGCCACAACCTCCCTGGGCAACCTGTTCCAGTGCCTCACCACCCTCACTGTGAAGAATTTCTTCCTAACATTCCGTTCAAATCTCCCCTCTGCCAATTTGAACCCATTCCCCCTCATCCTGTTACTACAAGACCTTGTCAATAGTCCCTCCCCAGCCCTCCTGTAGCCCCCCTTCAGAAACTGGAAGGCTACTATAAGGTCTCCTCAAAGCCTTCTCTTCTCCAGGTTGAAAAGTCCCAACTCCTTCAGCCTGTCCTCAGAGCAGAGGTGCTCTGAGCATCTTCGTGGCCCTGCTCTGGACTCTCTCCAGCAGTTCCATGTCCTTCAATGAATTAATTACCTAAAAGTATTAATACCAATGCAGTTTTCTGCTACCAAATAGAGCACTGAAGACTTACCTGATCCTATTCCATCAATGTAGACCAGGCATGCAGCGTGGATGAAAGACATCAGTGGAGAAATATAAAGGAGGTTGTATTCCTTGGCAGAACTGGACTCTTCATCCCTGACCATGACATTCATGAAGTTAACCCAGGACAACACATCTCTCACGCTGAGAATACACTGGCGACCAAACTCTTGATCAGTCAGCCACTCCACGAAGTCCATCATCAGCTCTGCTATGTCTGCCCCTAAAAAGACCATAATAATAATAATAATATCAGTGGAGTTATCAAATAATTTCATTGGTCAAATCTATTACGTTGCTGTGTAAGAAATTAAAGAAGGCAAAGATCTGATGTAAAAAATTAAGAGCAGCCAAGCACAGAGGGAACTGGGGGTGCTGGTTGACAGCATCTAAACATGAGCCAGCAGTGTGCCAAGGTGGCCAAGAAGTCCAGTGGCATCCTCTCCTGTACTGGGAACAGTGTAGACAGCAACACCAGGGAGGTAAGGTCCTGCACCTGGGTCAGTGCTATCCCAAGCACAAATACAGGCTGGGTGGGGAGTGGCTGGAGAGCAGCCCTGAGGAAAAGGACCTGGGAGTCTGGGTGGATGAGAAGCTCAACATGAGCCAACAGTGTGCACATGCAGCTCAGACAGCAACTGTGTGCTGGGCTGCATTAAGAGAAGTATTCCAGCAGGGCAAGGGAGGGGATTCTGCCCCTTTACTCTGCTCTTGTCAGAGCCCTCCTGGAGTACTGTGTGCAGTTCTGGAGCCCCCAGCACAGGAAGGACATGAAACTGCTGGAGAGAGTCCAGAGGAGGCCATGAAGATGATCAGAGGGCTGGAGCAGCTCTGCTATGAGGACAGGCTGAGGGACTTGGGGCTCTGCAGCCTGGAGAAGAGAAGGCTGCCAGGAGACCTTATAGTAACCTTCCAGTATCTGAAAGGGGCATACAGGAGGGCTGGGGAGGGACTATTGACAAGGTCTTGTAATGACAGCAGGAGGAGGAATGGGTTTAAACTGGCAGAGGGGAGATTGAAACTGAATGATAGGATGAAGTTGTTTCCAGTGAGGGTGGTGAGACACTGGCACAGGTTGCCCAGGGAGGTTGTGTCTGCTCCCTCCCTGGATGTGTTCAAGGCCAGGTTGGATGAGGTCTTGAGTGACCTGATCTAGTGGGAGGTGTCCCTGCCTATGGCACAGGGGGGTTGGAACTGCATGATCTTTGAGGTTTCTTCCAACCTAAACCAGTCTATGATTCTGTGATTATATATATATATATACACATAAGACATTGGTGCTTCCTTTATTTGTTCTCTGAACACACTGCAACCCTTCTTGGGGAATATGTGCAACAAATCAAAGGCTGAACTCTGCCTATATGCTGCATTTATTGCAAAAAGAAGTAACAGCAAAGCCATTCCTGCTGCCCAGAACTGCAAATGCAGCAATTCAAAGCATTGGAATGAGCTGCCCAGAGAGGTGGTGGAGTCACTGTCCCTGGAAGTGTTCAAGCAAAGACTGGATGTGCCACTTAGTGTACTGGTTTAGTTAATTAGAAGGTGTTAGGTGATAGGTTGCACTCTATGATCTCAAAGGTCTTTTCCAACCTGGTTAGTTGTGTGATTCTGTAAGACTGGATGTGGCCTTCAGTGCCATGGTTTAGTTGATTAGAGGGTGTTGGTTGACAAGATTGGACTTGATGATCTCAAAGCCCTTTTCCAGCCTGGTTAGTTGTGTGATTCTGTATGTGCAACATGTATGGGTACTCTACCTCCTAATAGGCAGGATAATGGAAGAGCAAGTCATAGAATCATAGAATCATAGAATGGTCTAGGTTGGAAGAGAACTCAAAGATCATCCAGTTCCAACCCCACTGTGCCATAGGCAGGGACACCTCCCACTAGATCAGGTCGCTCAAGACCTCATCCAGCCTGGCCTTGAATACATCCAGGGAGGGAGCAGCCACAACCTCCCTGGGCAACCTGTGCCACTGTCTCACCACCCTCACTGTGAAGAACATCCTCTTAGCAATCCATTTAAATCTCCCCTCTACCAGTTTAAACCCATTCACCCTCATCCTGTCATTACAAGACCTTGTGAACAGTCCCTCCCCAGCCTTCCTGTAGGCCACCTTCAGATACTGGAAGGTTACTGTAAGGTCTCCTCGAAGCCTTCTCTTCTCCTGGCTGAAAAGCCCCATCTCCTTCAGCCTGTCCTCGTAGCAGAGCTGCTGCAGCCCTCTGATCCTCCTCGTGACCCTCCTCTGGACTCTCTCCAGCAGTTCCATGTCCTTCCTGTGCTGCGTAGTCTACACCTATGCTTTTGTTAGAGATTATCTTAAGTTCAAGTAACAAGAGAGAATCAACTCATATATACTAAAAGTGAATCTGCTGTAAAAAAAAATTGTCAGTCCTTTCACCACCTTGCACTGAAACTAAAATTAGGCACTGAAGAGCTGGGCATAATTCAGCTTTGTGGTGAAGAAACTACAGCCTCGATCTTCTGTCTATCCTCATAACATAAACAATGAGGTGAAAGCAGCTACAAATATTTCATAACTGTCCTCACAGAGGGATGTACTTAAAAGAAAAAGGGATACAGCGGTGTAAATTCTGAGGAAAATTTAGAAGCCTCCAAACTCACTTATGTCCTGGCTTTGTGGGATAGCAACACGCAGAGAAATAGAATCATAGAATCATAGAATGGTTTAGGTTTGAAAGGGACCTCAAAAGTCATCCAGTTCCAACCCCCCCGTGCCATAGGCAGGGACACCTCCCACTAGAACAGTTCGCTCAAGGTCTCATCCAACCTGGCTCTGAATATCTCCAGGGAGGGAGCAGCCACAACCTCCCTGGGCAACCTGTGCCAGTGTCTCATCACCCTCACTGCAAAGAACTTCCTCCTAACATCCGGTTTCAATCTCCCCTCTGTCACTTTAAACCCATTCCTCCTCGTCCTGTCATTTCAAGACCTTGTGAATAGTCCCTCCCCAGCCCTCGATGGTGAATAGTCCCTCCCCAGCTCCCACCTTGATGGCTGATTCCACCCAGAGACAATCCTGGATGAAGGTTGTGTTGCACAATCTGTATCAAATCCTCACGGCCATTGCTCTGTGGACACCAGATTTCTGTGAACCTGTTGCGCAATGCAGGAGAAAGCTGCAAAAGAGCAGAATGACAACAGTGAGGTCAACATTGCATCACATTGCTTATTCAGAGAATCACAGGTTGGTTGGAAAGGACCTCGAAGACCATCCACTTCCAACCTCCCTGTGCCATAGGCAGGGATACCTCCCACTAGAACATAGAATCATAGAATGGTTTACATTGGAAGTGACCTCAAAGATCATCCACAACCTACCCTGCAGTCACCAGGCAGGGAACCTGATCTCTAGTCTCTTCTCCCAGGCAACCAGCAAGAGAATGAGGGGACACAGTCTCAAGTTGTGCCAGGGGAGGTATAGGCTGGATGTTAGGAAGAAGCTCTTCACAGAGAGAGTGACTGGCATTGGAATGGGCTGCCCGGGGAGGTAATGGAGTCACCATCCCTGGAGGTGTACTGGATGGGGCATTTAGTGCCACTGGCTAGGGCTGGGTGATAGGATGGACTGGATGAGCTTGGAGGTCTCTTCCAACCTGGCTTTATTCTACTCTATTCTATTCTATTCTATTCTATTCTATTCTATTCTATTCTATTCCGTTCTATTCTATTCTATTCTATTCCGTTCCATTCTATTCTATTCTATTCTATTCCGATCCATTCTATTCTATTCTATTCTATTGCGTTCTATTCCGTTCCGTTCCTTCTAGTCCATTCCATTCTATTCCATTCTATTCCATTCCAATCCATTCCATTCCAATCCATTCCATTTTATTCCATTCCGTTCTATTCTATTCCGTTCTATTCCATTCTATTCTATTCTATTCTATTCTATTCTATTCTATTCTATTCTATTCTATTCTATTCTATTCTATTCTATTCTATTCTATTCTATTCTATTCTATTCTATTCTATTCTATTCTATTCTATTCTACTCCATTGTGTTCAATTCCATTCCATTCCATTCCATTCCATTCTGAAAGGCTTCCTGGAGTAGACGCCTACTAGGAAGCACTGGATGCCAGAATTGGCATGATGCACTTTTGCATCACTGCTTCAATCACTGAAGAGTCACTAAGTCATTCTGACTAAAAGCAGTGTGCTCTAATTCCAGTTCCCTTTGCCATTTACCTCTTTTTTCCCAAAGTCACCTCCTGGGTTCATGGTTGCAAGGATCCGGAATTTCTTTCCTGCAACTAATAGTTCTACCTCGTTCTCCTCCTCATCTTGACCACCTTTTTCAGCAAGCACCAATGTCTTTTCAGCTTCCAGAACACTACAGAGAAAAGTTAAAAATTATTATTTCAAGTTTCATGTCACGCTTCCAAAGGTCACAAGAAAAAAAACCACATCAATCAGCCTGATCAAAACTTTGCTGTGGGTTTAAGACTGAATGTCCTAACCACAGAGAAAAGTCCACCAGAAGTACCAGAGGGTACAAGGGGTAGGCACCAGAAAATGTAGTATTTTGTTATTTCATTCCCATCAGCCTGCACCCCTATGTAAATGGATATTTCATAGAATCATAGAATGGTTTAGGTTGGAAGAGACCTCAAAGCTCATCCAGTTCCAACCCCCCTGTGCCATAGGCAAGGACACCTCCCACTAGAACAGGTCATAGAATCATAGAATCGTTTAGGTTGGAAGGGAACTCAAAGCTCAGCCAGTTCCAACCCCGCTGTGCCATAATCAGGGACACCTCCCACTAGAACAAGACTCTCAAGGCCTCATCCAACCTGGCTTTGAACACCTCCAGGGAGGGAGCAGCCACAACCTCTCTGGGCAACCTGTGCCAGTGTCTCACCACCCTCACTGCAAATAACTTCCTCCTAACATCCACTTTCAATCTCCCCTCTGCCACTTTAAACCCATTCCTCCTCATCCTGTCATTACAAGACCTTGTCAATAGTCCCTCCCCAGCTCTCCTCTATGCCCCTTTCAGATACTGGAAGGCTACTATAAGGTCTCCTGGAAGCCTTCTCTTCTCCAAGCTGAACAGCCCCAACTCTCTCAGCCTGCCCTCATAGCAGATGTGCTCCAGCCTTGTAATCATCTTCATGGCTCTCCTGTGCACTCGCTCCAACAGCTCCACATCCTTCTTGTGGAATTTGCTCATCCTCCTCCATTTCTGATTTTGTTCAGAATGAAACTTCATCCCAGGTGAGGTTCAGTTCAAACGACCTGTCAGAAAACTTCCCTAATAAAGTATGTATCTCAGAGCTCTCTACAGAAACAAAGGCAGGATTTATTCATAGGAGCCAGGATAAAGAAGCCTGCACAATGAAGCCCTACTCAAGCAGACAGATTCCATACCCAAGGAGTATTCTGCTAGGGTTTTGAGAGCTTGGGAGATAATGTTTCTTTAGTCAGCTGTACTTAACTGTACACTAGAAGCTTGAGCTTTTTTGAGAGAGATTCTAAGCAAAGAGAACTTCATGAAAGAATGATAGCTTCAGTGCTGCAGTGAAAAAAAAAACCCAGCTGGTAGCATGCAGCATTCAGATAATGGGAGAAAAAAAACATTTCCATATCGTAATGGGAAGGACTCAAGTGAGGGCTGCTGCTGTAAGCAGATCAGGAAATTAAATTTGTATTGAAGCATAGAATGGTTTATGCTGGAAGTGACCTCAAAGATCATCCAGTTCCACCCACCCTGTGCCTTAGGCAGGGACACCTCCCACTAAAACAGGTCCCTCATGCCTCATCCAACCTGGCCTTGAACACCTCCAGGGAGGGAGTAGCCACAACCTCCCTGGGTAACCTGTGCCAGTGTCTCACCACCTTCACTGTAAAAAACTTCCTCCTAACATCCAGTTTAAATGTCCCTGCTTCAGTGTGCCAGTTTGAGGCTGGGTGGTGCTCACTCTGCCTGAAAAAAGCCAGATTCACCTTGCTCACCTTTGTATCATGAACAAGCACACTGAGGATGCTTAAGTGTGCCAGTTTGAGGATGAGTGGTGCTCACCCTGCCTAACACAAGCCAGATTCACCTTCCTCACCTTTGTATAATGAACAGGCACACTGAGGATGCTTAAGTGTGCCAGTTTGAGGATGAGTGGTGCTCACCCTGCCTAACACAAGCCAGATTCACCTTCCTCACCTTTGTATAATGAACAGGCACACTGAGGATGCTTAAGTGTGCCAGTTTGAGGATGAGTGGTGCTCACCCTGCCTAAAACAAGCCAGATTCACCTTCCTCACCTTTGTATAATGAACAGGCACACTGAGGATGCTTCAGTGTGCCAGTTTGAGGATGAGTGGTGCTCACCCTGCCTAAAACAAGCCAGATTCACCTTGCTCACCTTTGTATAATGAACAGGCACACTGAGGATGCTTAAGTGTGCCAGTTTGAGGCTGAGTGGTGCTCACCCTGCCTAAAACAAGCCAGATTCACCTTCCTCACCTTTGTATAATGAACAGGCACACTGAGGATGCTTCAGTGTGCCAGTTTGAGGCTGGGTGGTGCTCACTCTGCCTAAAAGAAGCTAGATTCACCTTGCTCACCTTTGTATAATGAACAGGCACACCAAGGGTGCTTCAGTGTGCCAGTTTGAGCCTGGGTGGTGCCATTAAGACCACAAAATGGAAGACTTCCAGGAGCTAGAGTGCCCAGGAGGCATACCAGAAAGGGTAACCTTTATATTTCATACCCATAATTCTGCATTCCCTATAAAACAGACTGTAGAGTCCTTCCCCTTTTCCCTCATCTCTCTCCTCCTGGGAAGGATGCCCAGGTTCTTATCTCCTGTGGAGGAGGAGGCCTGGTTGTCAGCCTTGGCAATGCTGCCAGCGAGGTCCAAAGCTGCCAAGCTAAATTCTGTGCTGTGTCGCAAATGCATGGGGTTAGAGAGGCGTGGGGTTAGAGAGGCGTGGGGTTAGAGAGGCGTGGGGTTAGAGAGGCGTGGGGTTAGAGAGGCGTGGGGTTAGAGAGGCGTGGGGTTAGAGAGGCGTGGGGTTAGAGAGGCGTGGGGTTAGAGAGGCATGGGGTTTGGGAGGCGTGGTAGGGAGAGGGCATTTGAAGCCTGTGGATTTGAGTGCTGGCAGGGGGAAGGCTTTGGAAGGTTCTAGCCTTATGAGATTGATGCAGCGGTGGACAAGGGAAGGGTAACTGATGTCATCTACCAGGATCTAAGAAAGGCCTTTGACTGTGTCCCACAGGACATCCAGGTCACCAAACTGGAAAAACACAGACTGGATTGGTGGAGCACTGCTGGATAAGGAATTGGCTGGATGGTGGCACACAGAGACCAGTGCCAAGTGGCGTCCCTCAGGGGTC
Organism: Psilopogon haemacephalus; assembly: GCA_013396835.1. Taxonomy (NCBI): domain Eukaryota; kingdom Metazoa; phylum Chordata; class Aves; order Piciformes; family Megalaimidae; genus Psilopogon; species Psilopogon haemacephalus. The sequence continues at coordinate 32,485 of VWZI01022943.1, forward strand.
AGTGCTGGCAGCAGTGCTGTTTAACATCTTTGTCAGTGACATAGACAGAGGAATCAGTGCACTCTCAGCAAGTGTGCAGATGACACCAAGCTGTGTGGCACAGTCAACTTGCTAGAGGGCAGAGATCCATCCAGAGGGACCTGGACAGGCTGCAGAGCTATGCCCAGGCCAACCTCATGAAACTCAACAAGGCCAAGTGTAAGGTCCTGCACCTACCTGAGTGGGTGCAATCCCAAGCACAACTCCAGGCTGGGTGGTGAGTGGCTGAGAGCAGCTCTAATAAAAATGACCTGGGGGTCTGGGTGGATGAGGAGCTCAACATGAGCCAACAGTGTACACACGCAGCCCAGACAGCAACTGTGTGCTGGGCTGCAGCAAGAGAAGCATTGCCAGCAGGGCAAGGGAGGGGATTCTGCCCCTTTGCTCTGCTCTCCTCACACCCCACCTGGAGTACTGTGTGCAGTTCTGGAGCCCCCAGCACAAGAAGGACATAGAGCTGCTGGAGAGAGTCCAGAGGAGGGCCACAAAAATGATGAGAGAGCTGCAGCAGCTCTGCTATGAGGACAGGCTGAGAGAGTTGGGGCTTTTCAGCCTGGAGAAGAGAAGGCTGCCAGGAGACCTTATAGCAACCTTCCAGTATCTGAAGGGGACCTACAGGAGGGCTGGGGAGGGACTACTGACAAGGTCTTGTAATGACAGGACAAGGGGGAATGGGTTCAAACTGGCAGAGCTGAGATTTAAATGGGATGTTAGGAGAAAGTTCTTCACAGTGAGGGGAGACACTGGAACAGGTTGGCCATGGAGGTTGTGGCTGCTCCCTGCCTGGAGGTGTTCAAAGCCAGGCTGGATGAGGTCTTGAGCATCCTGACCTAGTGGGAGGTGTCGCTGCCTATGGCACAGGGGGGTTGGAACTGGCTGAGCATTGAGGTCTTTTCCAACCTAAACCATTCTATGATGTAAGTCCAGGTCGCAGGACACGAATGTGTGCATTTTGTAAGCTTTGCTATGCTCACCACTATGTAGAACTGTAGCTTGTGAAGTGCTTCTCCAGTTAAACTTTCCAATTCTGCCTGTGAGCATTACTCTTTTGCCCCTTTTGGAGCAACAGAGCAATCTGCCTTGCTCATTAAATCATGACACTTGGCACTACCACATTCAAGCCATACCTGTTAAGTCGCTCCAGCACGGAATCATCAGCTAAAGAGATCTCATCGAGGAGGAAAAATCCTTCTTCTTTCATTGCTAAAACAAGAGGTCCATCACACCACTCAAAGAGTCTAGAGGCATCAGTTTCCTCCTAAGAAAAGGAAAGGGAAGGGAAATGTCATTAGTAACTGCTTCTGTTTGCTTCCATGGTCATGCTACCCAAACCCCTGCTGATGCAAGACCAACCTGGTCCTTTGACCTCTGTCTGACCGGTCGCAGCCCTCCCAGGAAGTCTGAGGTCTCCATATGCAAGTGGCAATTCACTGAGTAAAGCTTCTGATGGGATAATGCTGCAAAGAGCTGGCAAATGGTAGTTTTACCACACCTGCAACAAAGCAATTTAATTAAAAAGGATGAATTAAAAAAATAACAACAACAACAAAAAAAACCCAAAGCAAAAATCAGTTTGCTTTGGACAAGATTCAGACTTCCACTGAAGAGCTGAGGTGCTGGGCCAGAATGCAAATTCCCTTCTGCTCCTTCTCTTGAAACAAATCTATGCAAAGCAAAGCCATTTTGGGCACAGCAACTGTTGCTGACTTGCACAAGGTGCCCTTAAGTTCAAAGCAGTAATTGCAAATTTATTTCTGCCTAAGCCCCTACAGGTACTCAGCTACCCTATATATACCCTTATACTAAGGTGGTCATGATACATGTCTAGGCCTAGTCTAAGTCTGAGGGAAAAAACTTCTGAGTAGGTAGAGGTATCATTTCTAACCAAAATAAATTCAATTCTCCAAAGAGAGGAAGGGAGG
>VWZI01022948.1:0-117003 GCA_013396835.1 Psilopogon haemacephalus
TTTTTCACACAAATTCTCCAATTAGCTCAAACCAACACACCTTCCGACCCAACCTAATCTACAATTCTGTGTTCATAATTACCACTACAGAAATAAAGGCAGTTGTGAAACACTTCTGATAGGGAATAGAGACACTGTGAACAAACCCCATGGTAGGAGTGCTTTCACTGAAGCTCAGCTTAGGCACCACTGAATCTGCATAGCAGCGAAACACCAGGCTGTATTAGCCCCTGTCTTCATCGGAGTATTTACTTGTATAAAATGCATTGAACATGCATTTCACACCAGCTGGTTGTAGTGTAATGATGAGTATAGTAGCATTTATCAGACAATCCCTAGATATGAAGTAATGACTTCTTGTAGTTAGGTTGCCCAAGGAGGTGGTGAAGTCACTATCCCTGGACATGTACAGGAGATGTGTGGAGATGGTACTTTGCGACATGGCTTAATGGCCATGGTGGTTTTAAGGTGATGGTTGGACTCAATAATCTTGGAAGTCTTTTCCAAGTGAAACAGTTCTATGATTTTATGACTAACAGCTCTGAATTCTGGAGGTAGATTGTAGCTAAGAGCTGGGCTTTTGAGGCATGGCTTAGGGAAAAAAGGGAGGGGCTTTCGTTGTTCTCATAAGATTGCTCTTTGTTCTTTTTCCATACTTTGAATTTTGCGTTGCTGCTACAGAAGGTGTGATCAGATGAAAAATGCTAAGTGTTACTGTCTTGCCCTGTGCTGTAATGTTGAGATTGTGACCATCCAGCTGTAGCCTTAACACAAACATGAAGTGACTCTTGTTGAGGCAGTTACATGAAAGCTCTGAATGTTGGGTGGTGTGTATAAGACCCTACATTTGCTAATCTCTTAAGAAATATAAGAGACTTTAAAAAAAATTAATTTGTAAGAAATAGGGCCAAATGGAATTTGTTAACCAAAGTTCCTTTGAATTTCTTTACAAATATTAGACCATTGGTGTAATTTTTTGTGTGTTTCCATGGGTAGTTCATTTTTGTCATATACTTTTGTATGAGTTTAGAAAGAAATAATAAAAATGCTTTTTATTTAAAAGCGTAACTGTGTAATTGTGGTCATGACACCTGAAACTATAGGTTCTTCAGCATGTGAAGGTAACTCATGGCTCAGTCTTCTGTTTCTTCAGTGTTTATGGACTGTCTCACTAACCTGAAAACTTCTTAACGCCTGAAATAACTGCATGCTTGTGTATTTGCTTAAATATTTCAGTTGATTTATAGATTCTTTATGCTTTTAAAATACCTATTTTGAAAACGTTTCTTTAAAAACCCTATTAATCTTTCAGAGGAAATTAAAGAACTGTAAATAGCTGATAATCACAAATTATGTGAAATGCTCTCCCACTCAGAACTATGTAAGGCCTCACCTGGAGTACTGTGTCTGGGCACTCCAGCTCAAGAAGGTTAAAGAACTACTGGAGAGAGTCCAGCACAGGGCTGCCAAGATACTGAGGGGACTGGAACATCTCTCACATGAGGCCGAGTAGAGCTGAGGCTGTTCAGCTTGGAGAAGAGGAGGCTGAGAGGGGATCTTGTTATTGCTTACAACTGTCTAAGGGGTGGTATTGGGAGAATGGAGCTGGACTCCTCTCAGTGATCCCCAGTGACAGGACAAGAGGTAATGAACATAAACTCAAACACAGGAGGTTCCATCTATACATGAGAAGGAACTTCTTTACCTTGAGGGTGGCAGAGCACCGGACCAGGCTGACTAGAGAGTTGGTGGAGTTTCCATCTCTAGAGACTTTCAAGGCCCACCTGGACATGTTCCTGTGTGACATGCTTCATGTGAACTTGCCTTGGCTGCAAGGTTGTGTTCGATGGTGCTCAGAGATCCCTTCCAACCCCTACCATTCTGTGTCAAACTAATTCTATTAAAATCTCAAAATATTTTGGATAAACAGGTTTGAATGGTGTTCTGTGCTCAAATGTTGCACTTCCCAGGAATTGGAGTTTTTTCAGCTCCTTGGACTACACCATAGTAGTGTCTGAGTTGTTTTATTTGGGAGGAAAAGGAGAAACTAGAAGAGTGCAGTAGTAGAGTTTAGTATCTCTTTCCCATCTCAGAAGTGGCCAAGATAATAAACTAGAGGAAGAGGAGCATCGATTTTCCTCCCATTGGCATTGAAAAACCTGCTTAGAAGGAATAGTTATTTAAATTTTCTTTTGGAGTTGTAATGTGACAAGCAAATTATTCTGTACTGTTACTGTGTTTTTTCTATCAATTCCTTTCTTAATCAATTGCTCTGTTTCCCCCTGCCTCCCATGGCAGTCTTTTCCCTGTAAAAGGACCCATCTGTCTAAGGTAGAGAATTTTACTTTCTATGTATTGATTGCCCTGACTGCATGTATTTAACTGGCAGAGGCTATGCTAATCATTTATCTGTCTTGTTTAACTTTATTTTTTAAATTATTTTTTTCTTTCCCCTAGAAGTTGAGTTCTTTACTATGAGGGTGGTGGAACGCTGGAACAGGTTGCCCAGGGAGATGGTGGGGGTCCCATTTCTGGAGATACTCAAGATTGGCTTGGTGGGGCTCTGAGCAACCTGAACTAGTCCCTCCTTACTGATGCCATAGGTTGGACTAGATGACTTTTAAAGGTCTCTTCCAACCCAAATCTTATGATTATAGAGAATTAAATTAATTCATATCAGACAGCATGATATCACATTTGTAACTCTAACAAAAGAAGTGCTTTCTGTTACTGTGTGGAGCTTTTAAAAAAACTTTTCATTTCTGCCATTGTTATAATTCTTCTAAGCAGACACTGAATTGTATCAGATCTTCCTACTTCTGGTGATATTTATTATTAGGAAATAATAAGTGTTCTTTTTCTTTTGTTTTTATTTTAAATTAGGTTAGAATTTGAGAGACAACAACGAGAAGAGCTTGAAAAGTTAGAAAGCAAAAGGTAACAATATTCTTTCTGATCTTTACACATATATGTGTATATACGTGTTGTAGACTCATTGAAGTCACTCATTTGGAATGATGACATTAAACAGCAAACAGAGAATCCTGATATGAATAATTTTATTTTGTTTTGTAATCTCTGAAGATTGTTCTTTTTCTTGAACTGCTCATTCTTATCAATTAGTAACAGGCAAGCTAAATTGTTGCTGACTATGATCATTAGTAAAGAAAATGTCAAGCATAAAGTTATGAGTAGGGAGGTTTTTCTCCCTCTCTACTCTGCACCTGGAATACTGTGTCCAATTTTGAGCTTCCCAGTTCAGGAAAGATAGGGACCTGCTGAAGAGAGTCCAGCAGAGAGCCATGCGGATGACTGAGGGACTTTAGCATCTCCCCTGCAGAGAGATACTGAGAGCCCTGGAGCTCTTCAGTCTGGAGAAGAGAAGGCTGAGAGGAGATCTTATGAATGTGTACAAATATTTGAGGGGTGGGTGTCAAGTGGAGGGGGCCAATCTGTTTTCAGTGGTCAGCAGCAATAAGACAAGGAACAACAGCTACAAACTGGAACAGAGAAACTTTCACCTCAACATGAGGAGAAACTTCTTTACAGTGAGGATGACAGAGCCCTGGAACAGGCTGTCCAGAGAGGGGTTGTAGAGTATCCTTCTCTGGAAACTTTCCAAATGCACCTGGATGCATTCCTGTGTGAACTACTCTAGGGGATCCTGCTTGGCAGGGGGACTGGGCTCAATGATCTCTGGAGATCCTTTCCAATCTCTATAAGGTTCTGTGATTCTGTGAGTAGGGTAGATTATAGAAATGTAATATTTGAGTTGATTCTCATGATGGTATTTTAAAAGATTCTTTATTTAGATTTTTTTTTAATGATTTGGTTGACTTAGGATTGCATTTTGATTAGAAAAACTCATGTTATAAACTCTGTGTCTCAAAACTGTAAGCTGGTATGGGCATGCCAATCATAGGAACATTATTTCAAAATCAGTTTGAAGTACAAAAGAAGAGTAGCGTTGTCACCTGGCAAACTGAGCTGACTGTTCTGGCTCATCATACCTCATAAGATTTTAGAAATAATAACTTTCACCTTGTTAGATATCACAGCATTGATTAGATTCATATGTTAGGAGACATTTTCTGCCACCTCAGTTTTAAATTACTTGCTCCATTTTGAAAGATCTGTTTATGTAGTTGGACTAAATTAAGTCAACTAAGTAAAAAACCCTGAAGCTTTAGATCTTGTTACTCTGAATCACTGATACTTACCCTCTTCATTATGCTGATAGGATTTGAATTCAAATTGCACTGAAGTTTTGTTTATGCTTTAATTTATTTTATTTTCCCTCTGAAGTTACCAACAGATTTCCAAGTTCTCTCTTAAGTGTGTTCAGATGATCATCAAGTCCAACTGTCAAATTCAGACACTATCCACAATATCCAGACTCATATTCAAGCAACTTTTTCCTTCAGGAAGTTAAATTCTGCAAGCAGCTCCTATATCTCTATTATACAAGGCCCAAAAGCCTCTGATTTTCTACTAACATAAGTGCTAAGTAACGTATTTTCCTGTAGCTTCATATGTCCATAATTAATCTCTATACCATTTGTTTCATATGTTGAGTTGTTTCCAACGGTGATGGTTCAGGAGTTCCCTGCCCCCACACACTTTTAAAATAACCCAAGCTACACTCAGCTGGCTGGAAGTTAATGAATGAAGTTTTATATTTACAGCTTTGCACAATATACAAGCAGATATTTACAATATATTACAGATATTTACAGATATGTACAGTAAAAAGGTAATACACAAACAGCACACCCTTCCCAGAGATCAGAGTCCCCAACGGGAGTTCCCAACCACCCTACCACCTTCTCCCACTACCCAATCTTATCCCAGTATCTGTCTTACATGCCAGGTAAGTGAGGAAGATCAGTCGGGGGGCGATCAAAAGCAGGAATTGATTAGTTGTGTTACACAGATTCAGCTAGAAGACAGGGAGGGAGAGAGAGAGACCTCAAGCAGCTCTGTCTTATCTATGTTTTGATACTTGTTTTTTTACTGGTCACCAAACCTACGAGTGGAGTAGACACAATTTTGTTTTCCTTTCTCAGCCTGTATTTTTTTTATATTAAAATCTTCCAATTAGCCTCAAACCAGCACAATAAGCAATTAAAAAAATTTAACCTGTGGCAAAAGAAAAATATTTTTTAAATAGACTGTTATATATACAGCAAAGTTTTTATCCAAGCCTTTTAATCTCTAAGGAGTATATGGGTTTGTGGTTTTGGTGGTTTGGTTTTTTTTTTTTGTGGGTGGGTGGGCAGAAGGGAAAATAAAAAGATACTTCATGTGAGTGTTTTACTTTAGGAAACAAATAGAAGAGATGGAAGAAAAACAAAGATCTGACAAAGCAGAACTTGTGAGAATGCAGCAAGAAGTAGAGTCCCGGCGCAAAGAGACAGAAATAGTGCAGCTGCAAATTCGAAAGCAGGAAGAAAGTCTGAAACGAAGGAGTGTTCACATTGAGAGCCGGTTAAAGGATTTGCTGGCTGAAAAAGAAAAATTTGAAGAGGAGAGATTACGAGAACAACAAGAGATAGAGCTTCAAAGAAAAAAGCAGCAGGAAGAAATTTTTTCCCGAGTTAAAGAGGAGTTGCAGCGACTACAAGAACTTAATCACAATGAAAAAGCAGAGAAAATGCAGATTTACCATGAACTGGAGAAACTTAAGAAGGAAAAAGATGAGCAATATATTAAGTTGGAATCAGAAAAAAAAAGACTCGAAGAACAGGAAAGGGAGCAGATGATGCTAGTGACGCATCTAGAAGAACAGCTTCGAGAGAAGCACGTCATGATAGAACTCTTTAAGAGAGGGGATGTACAGAGAATTGAGGAAGAGAAAAGAGATCTTGAAGATATTAGAGAATCTTTTCTGAAAGTCAAGGAGGCCCGATCTGAAGGTGATGAAAACAGTGAACAATTAGATAAGGCACAGCATGACTTCATAGAGTTTAAAAGAAAGCAGCTAGAACAGCTGACTCTCTTGGAAAAAGATTTAGTTCAGCAATTGGGTCACCTAGAAAAGGAAATAGTAGATGAAAAAAGAACTCTGGAACACTTAAAATTTACAAATGAAGAGCATTTGAATCTGAAGAGAGAGGATGAAAATACTGTGGATGCTGTTCTCAAGGCTGAAGAGGTTGACAGGATAAATCGAGCGGAGTACCGGCTCCAATCTAAAATACGCCAGCTTGAGTACCTGAAGAGTAGTCATTTGCCAGCTCTGCTGGAAGAAAAACAGAGAGCTTCTGAAGTTCTTGCTAGGGGCTTGTTAGGGTTAGATAATACTCTCTATCAAATAGAGAAAGAAATGGAAGAAAAAGAAGAGCAGCTTGCTCAGTATAGAGCTAGCACAAATCAGCTGCAGCAGCTTCAAGAAACCTTTGAATTCACAGCCAATGTAGCTCGTCAAGAAGAAAAGGTTCGGAAAAAAGAAAAAGAAATCCTTGCATCAAGGGAAAAACAGCAGAGAGAAGCACTGGAGCAAGCTGTTGCAAAGTTAGAAAGGAGACACTCCGCTCTGCAACGGCGTTCAACGATAGACTTTGAAATTGAAGAGCAGAAACAGAAGCTTGCCACCTTGAACAACAGCTGCAGTGAACAGGCAGGTCTGCAGGCCAGTCTAGAAGCTGAGCAGAAAGCTCTTGAACAAGACCGAGAACGGTAAGTACTGTGACAACTGCCATTTTTCAGAAACCTCTCCACTAATAGGGAATCACTTTATACCTTAAGTGTTAAGAGAACGACGTATTCTTTGTCCCAGTATTTCACATTCTTTATGAGTTTTGAGTAGTTTACTCAGAACTGAAATTGTGTTGCTTTTTAAAGAGTTCGAGCTCAATCATCAATTTCTGTTGAGTTACTTACCCCACCCTCAGCCCGAGAGTATTTACATCAGCCATTGCAGCACTTAAATTGTTTTCCCTACTTAGAAAGCTCAGCCAACCTCATCTCCTGCCCTCACAAAAATATGTGGTAAGAGCTTTTTTCCTTTTAGAATGTTAATGTATAACATTTTGTTTCTTTATCAGTAACAAGCCTAGATGTTTGTTCAAGATTTGGAGGCTGATAGTTACAGCAGCCAGCCAACTCTCTTTCTCAGCATATGATGCACTGAACACTTCTGATATTCAAAGTGAACAGATGTAGTGTTTAATTTGTTGTTGTTAATTTCAAGGATAAATAAACGAGACCAGATATATATCTGTGCAGTTTTGATGGTGTTTTTTAAGCTTATTGGAAAATGTAGAAAGGTTTTAGCATAGCCCCATATGCTGATAAAGCCTTTTAGGTGCAGAACTGATGTCATCACTTACACTATCTGATAGTGTAACATTCAGCCTAAGTAAGGGACGCTCAGAGAAAAGTGACTGAGGTAAGAAAGCATTTTTCCTGTGTGGAAGGAAAGGAAGAAATAATTTGTTCTATTTTTGGCCTGAGCAAAAATCCAGTAGGATTAATGCATTTAATCCATGCATCATGGAAAAAAATTGCCTTTTAAAAAAGTGCAATTTGATTTGCTAATACTAGGGCTTTGAAACCTCTAACAATTAGTGAAACAGTGGAGAGTTTTCTCTTTAATTTGTCATTTGTATTTTTAATATTCCACTAATTATCTGTCTCTTCTTTCATGAGCCCTTAAAACAGGTGCCTGAATAGAAAAAAAACCCATGACAACCAACAAAGAAACAAACAAACAAAAAACCTAAACCCTCTAAACTTGCCTCTAGCCAAATTGAAAAAAACTCTCCTGTATCCTCTTCCTTTTAAACTGAAGATAATAGTTCCATTTTATACCCTATGTAGAGGTCACTTTTTCAACATTTAGAGCTATATTGTGTGAATTTCTATGTGGATATCACCATTATTTTTCATAATTATCTTGAACATAAAAATCTCATTTTCTACACTAAGCATCTTGGCTTGACTCAAGCCATCTCTAAACATCTGGAGATTCAAAAAAAATTGGACAGCTTACTTAGCCCTCAAGAGATTGCTAATTTGTGTGATAAGTGAAAAAAATTATCAGCTGTGAGACTAAGGTTTAGAAAAGATACCAAGGAAGTGAAAAGGTATTTTTGGTTGGTTTTTTTTTTTTTATGTTTCGAGTCTTCTTGCACAAATTAAATAAAACTTTAAAGTCTTCCAGTGAATCACCCAAGGGTCTGCATAATTAAATTTGGAATGTTCTTATGAATGTTCAGGGAGAAGAAAATCTTAACATAGTATGTTGAATGCTTCAGGCTATTTACTGCTTTTGTGTTTGAGTTTACACTTCATGGGACACAATATCTCAGGCCCTATAATAAACCTATGAATTGTGTATATTACTATTATCTAGATAAACAATAAGAACACTGATGTGAACAAGAGAACATCATCATGTAATGATGTTGTCCTCTGGTTCACATCAGTGTTAATTCTCTGAGAATGTTTACAGGCAATATTAATTTGAAATGCTCTGTGTGTATTAAGGTCATCTTAACTGGTTAAAATGGGTTTTTTGTTGTTTTTTTTTTTTTCTTCCCCGTTTGAATAACCCTAGAATCATAGAATAGTGTGGGTTGGAAGAGACTTTAAAAGTCATCTAGTTCTAGCTTCCTCACCATATGCAGGGACACCTACCTCTAGACCAGGTTGTTCGTCGCCCTGTCCGACCTGGACTTGAACATCTCCAAGAGAGGGATCATCCGCAACCTGCCTGGGAAACCTTTTCCAGTGTGTCCCTAACTTTACTGTAAAGAATTTCTTTCTAAAATCCTTCCTCAACCTTAAATCCATTCACCCTCATCCTTCCAGTACTTTTTACAAAGTCTCTCCCCAGGTTTTTTGTAGCCTCTGATCAGGTACTGGAAGGCTCCTATAAGGTATCCCGGGAACCTTCTCTTCTACAAGCTGAACAGCAGCTATTCTCACAGCCCATCCCCCCATGGGAGGTGTGCTAGTCCTCTGACCATCTTTGTGGCCCTCCTCTGGGCCCACTCCAGCAGTTCAATGTCCTTCTTTTGTTGGGGGCCCCAGAATTAAATGCAGTACCCCAGGTGGGGTTTTGTGATGTCAGAGTAGAGTGGGAGAATCATCTCACTTGTCCTACTGGTCACACTTCTTTTGAAGTTACTATGTAAACTAAAATTCTTTCACTTAAATTCTTCCATTGTATTAATGACCCTTAAAACAATAGTTAAAAGTTATACTGGAGTAATTGATACATTTTTATTTTGTTACTGGCAGAGGTTTGTGGTAATATAATGAACATAAAGCAACATTAGAGTCGTATTTGAGACAACAGGATGTATTGCTCACAAGTGATGAGGTGCAGTTAAGGATACTTACTGGTGGATGCATCACACATCTTTATAGGTTTATAATTATAGGAAGCAATATCTTTTGATAGTAGGATGTTTACAAATCAAAAGATAAGCTTTATTCTTTAATATAATCCTGTAATATAATTCTGGGGTTTTTTGTAGTCAATTGATTTTTCCATAGATGCAAGCATTCTCCTATATCCATCAGCCGTCTCCTATGCAGTTTCCTTCAGGAGGCAAAACTGTTTTGAAAGCTGCTCATTGAAAGAAAGAAGGAAATGGCTTCTGGCAATGCTGCAAAAAAATACTCTAAAGATGAAATAACTGTTTAGCCTGCTTTACCCCAGCCTAAGCCTCAGCATTCAGCATCTCTTTAATTTTCTGGTTTAACTTCCGTGATGGAATAAAGTAGTCATAGCATTATACTTCAATTTTGATACAGACAATTGCAGGATAATGGTAGAATCCCAACATTGCATAGTTTCTTCTCCTTTTGGAGCAACTTCTGTAATTTTCAAGTAGCCTCTAGGAAAACCTCTCTCTCTAGAGACAAAAAAATCATAATGAAAATAGGGAGCATTCTTACTGTGTTACTAATATGATTTTGTATTACTAATCTAATCTCAGCCACATTGCAAGTGAAAGTGTGCTCTGCAGGTTACTGTGTAACAGTTTAATTTGACTAAGTGAGAAATGCTGTCAGATTTGCTTCTTATATGCAATGACTGGAGCGTTTTCCATCAAAAATGTGGTATCCAATTTTGTATATTCTGTGTATAAACCTGGCTGATATTAAGTTTACTTGTTAAGGAAAGTGAGGAGGTTTCCATTTCAAAAGTTGACGTATTAGGTATATATGGAGCAAATAGTACATGTTTTATGATGTAAGTAAATTTTTAAAAATATATGTACATATATAACTGGAAAATAATATTTATAGGTATAGTATACAATTTGAAGATTTTCTTACGGGTGTTTTTGCCGTGACATTGTTTTAGGTTTTCTTTGGGGTTTTTTGTGTGCATAGTGCTGTATTTCCAGCTTTTTTTTTTTTTCTTCCCATTAATTCAGTTACTTGACACTGGAAGCTAGTAACTGAGGTCATTAATAGAGTTCTGTAATGAGGAAAGGTTATTCAAGTGCTCCTACTGAAGTGGTTTATTTACCTTAATACTCCTATTGTAATGTTTTTGTGAGCTGCCTTTATTCTCCTAGCTAAACGTACTTGATAAACAACTATGATTTTTGTATCTTCATAAAAATGAATACCCACAACCTTGCATATGTGTATCCCAGTGTAAGTGCAGTACTTTCCATAAGAACTATGTGAATCAACTCTAAAGGAAATTACATGTTAAGATCTCTTTATAGCTTGGACCAGGAAATTCAACAGCTAAAGCAAAAAATATATGAGGGTGATGGTGGCCAGAAAGGAAATCAGGGAGCAGTAGAAGAGAGGCTCTCCCATACCGCTTCCCATACCAGTCCAACAAAGCCACAGCCCCGCACTGCTCCACTGGTTGATGATAGGTGGGTAACCTGCACTTGTGCTGTTGAAAATAGGCATTTTGACTTGCACTGAAATACTAGTCTGGAAATGAAATTAATTTGCTCTATTTGACTTTAAATAACTAATAGCATAAATAACTGCTCCTGTGCAGTTTGTTTTAGAATAGAGAGTTTGGGAAATTGTAGGCTAAGATGTATTTAAATTGGTTTTGTGATTACATTTACTTGGTTATATATTGCTGCTTTATATATGCTTAAAGCAACACAGTAAATGAAATTGTTTTAAACCTTTTTTAAAGGGGCGGCTGCTTGGTATCACCTAAAATCTTCTGCATCTCTATTCTTCTTACATTTTTACATGCAGTTGTTACTATCAACTTTTGGAACATGCTTTCTGTGGGATGAACAAACCCTTGTTAGCTCAAGTTACTGCTATCACATGATAAAAACAAACCATGAGTAACTAAAGATGCAACCCCAACCTTAATCTCACTGCCACTTGTATGCAGAGCTGCATGCAGAGCAGTGGTTTTACTGGGATCCTGTAAATTATGTAATTGTGATAACAGGCAAAGGTTAGCAATACTTGCTTTACAAGTCCACATTCTTTAAGTAGGGATAAAAATGATCGAACATGAACCCCACCAATTAAGAGTTCTACATTACGTAGGACACATAAACATTTCCAAGAGCTCTTTAGGTTGTCTTGATTTGTATCTAAAAATATACTTTCCCTTCTCTATCTTGAAGGATAAATGCCTTTATTGAACAAGAAGTGCAGAGAAGGCTCCAGAATATTCATCACAAAGCTGAGGATAATGATGTCAGTCTGTCTTGGTCTTCAGAAAGTTTAAAGGTGAGCAGAAATGGGTAGAAATGCACTGTGTGTAACCATTGATTTGGTTTTGTTGTTCAATGACATTTCTCTTTTCTATGTTTGCTTAATTTTCATTGACAAAAAAAAAAGTAAATAGTAAACCAGGTGTATCAGTTTTAGATTTTGATTCTTTCCCCCCTGGCAATGATGACATTATATTATTTTTTTTCTTTGCATTGTAATTAATTATCAGTAAGAAATAAGTTAATGTCTCCCCCCATCAATACTTTCAAATGAACTCAAAACCAGGAGGCACTTTTAAAAATAATCACATGCACCCTTTTTGTTCTTAGGATAATGAGAGGCTTAATAATGGCACTCTTCAACGCAAGCTGAAGTATGAGGTAGGTCATAATTTGTCAAAATGAAATTATGGCATGCCCTGTAATTAAATTTCTTAATGTTTAGCTGCATAATTAGGATTCTGAATTCATAGCGAGATTAAAAGCTCGTAGAGGCCGCAATGCATTTTTCCATCACCTAGAATTCAAGTGATCCTTTTCAGATTTGGTTTTGCTTTTTCCTTATTTTGAAGGTGTGGTTATTTTGGATCTATCTTCCTTCCTATGTCATCATTGTTAATTTGGAACAGTATCCCTTTCCTGATTTTTAGAGAATAAAAACATTGAATGAGGAGATACTGTGTGAATTCAGGATACCACATCTCCTTTTTGACTCACAAAGAACTACTGTGACAGTGATCAACAAGTAGCATGGGAGAACTTGCCTGTGTCATAAAGGACTCATGTATGTGTTTTTGAGCTGAGGCTTGGATTCCTCCCATGATTTTTTGCTTGAAATATGGTTAATTACTTATTGTGGTCAGTAAATCCTAAATCCCTTCATGGATTGTAACTTCAGCAGTAGGAGGGCTGCAACACCTGTACTTTGGTTATTTTTTTAGTTTCGCACTTATTTTTCAAGCATGTTGGACTTTTTATGGAACCTTGGATAGGTTTACCTTTTTTGTGCATGTGTGGGAATAAAGAACTTTAAATTTCTGCATCGCCCTTGGGCTTCCCCATGGTTTTCAAGTGAAGCAAATATGAACCAAGAGAAATGGATACTGTACAAAGATAAAGCATTGGTGGGCTGGGAAGATCAACCATTCCTGAATCAGACTTCAATCACTTCTGTTGGAATTTCTCTCTCTAATTTTGAGTTTGTGCAATGATTGTACCAATCCTGAGTGATTTTACAAACTGAATCAAAATTAATCTCCAGCTGAAGAAATGTTCAGAGCAGAAAGTTTTACAGACATTTCTGTTTTCTTCTTTTGGAATTTTTAACAGAAAAGTCAACAGTGGCAGCCACATTATGGCTTTCCATTTATGTCTAAAGATGGCAATTGTGCCTCTAATTTGTGCAGAGAAAACACAGAAGTAAGAGACCATAAAAGACAGAAGGAATATACAGAGATGTGGGATTTATTTTCCAGTTCTGAAAGAATCTCCTCTTGTACATCGGCAAAAAAAATTGAGAATGAAAGGAATTCGGAACAGGAGGGCTTTGCTCCTCATTGTGACATTGAAAGTTGTTTAATGCTCTCTAGAAATACTAATACTTTAAGAACGAAGAATATTCCTCATCAGAATGTTTTATCTACTTCTTTACAAAGTCATGACTTAAATAATGTACCTTATTCACTCTTCAAGGTTGAAAATTTCAATTATTTTGATGATAAAATATTTACTTCTCTAGATTGTGACAGCTTAAGAACTGAATCTCATTGTTCCCACTTGAAACATCTGTCTGCTGAATCCTTAATGGCTGTTAATGAGCAAGCTGGCTTTAACAGCATATCATGCCTTCCCTTTTCTCAGCCCAATGCATATTCTGAAGGAATGACTTGTAAAGAAGGCAGCCCATTTAAAACAGTGCACCAAACAACTGAGTACCGGTCTCATAATTCTCAGCTTCCAATACAAAAAGCCTCAGCTTCTTCTTCTGTTAAGAACGTATCTTCTCGTTTCGATATGAGCCCAGAACACACCTATGGTTTGGGATATCTTTTCAGTAAGCTTTCCTGCCTTTATAAAGGTACCAGTAGTCAGCTGCTCAACAATACAATTGTTTCTAAACAAATCAAGGAGTTGGGAAGTTTGTGTGAGAGAAATGAGAAGTGTGCACAAGCAGTGTCATTAATAAAAACCCTGCCATTTTTAAGAAACATGCAGGTAAATGTATTCTTCAAGTCTGATACAAATCAAGACACCTCCCACTCTGCTGCTGATGCCAAAGATCTCTCTGAAAATGTCATTCAGCCTAATTCTCCTGTGCAAGAGGCCATCACAATGTGCGTGAGCACGGAAGTTTCTGATGCATGTGAAAGAAAGCCCTTTGAAGGAGCTGCATGTCATTGTGAAGTTGAAGAGCTGGAAAACAGTCTTGTGTTAAGCCAGAAATTTGTGGATTTTCCCAATGTCTTTTTGAAGCTTCAGGTCTGTTCTCTGGAAAAAGTGCTGGAATTTTTTACCTGTCTTTTACCTCAGATTTGTATTAGAATGGAGGAGTTGAAAGGTGTATATTGGCTTGCTGTTGGCAGTTGCAAAAAACCTGATCCAGAACCTGCTTGCTTACTTTTGTTCAGCTCAGTTCTGTATGTTATTGTTTCATCAGTGGACCAAGACATCTGCCAGAGTTCTTTGACAATGTTCCATGAGGTTCCCATCCTCAATATCAAAGAGATTCAAGTTGGCTTTGCTGGACAGAGTATTAGTCTCCTGTGCCCTGCTGAAGATGGTTGGCTCACAATATTTACCTATAACAAACACTTTACTCAAAGAATTTGCCATGACATAATGAGCCTTTTGATTTCTACACCAGATGATGGTTTTTATTTAACTCACCGGCTCTTGCAAGATGATTTGACACAGATTTCGCTTGACTGGACATCAGAAGTAAACGACATCATTTTTTCAAATGGAGTACGATTGTTCTGTAAATTTACAACTGAATTAGCTGATCTGGTTTACTTACTCCATGAAAATATGGGAAGTATTAAACCATCATTAGGTGACATTCAAGTACTGCTATATACCTCAGTGAAAGTAGCCTATGCTAAGCGAACCGTGTATAGGGCTTTAGTTCTTACAACTACTCACATAGGTCTCTTACGGGAAAATAAAGTCTTTTACCCAGAAGCTAACTTTCTGGATGCTTCATGCCAACAATTTGATAGCCTTCAGCTGCACAGTTTAAATGAGATCCGATGTGTAGTTTTGCCAGACAAAGAGAATCCCACAAAAATTGAGCTTGTGTTTTGTAGAAGGAGCAACGTTGGGTCTGATTTGGGAATTGTTTTTTCTGAATACTGTGAAAAAGAAAGAAATCCTCAGCTGACAGTCATCCCATCAAGTCTTCAAAGTGGTTTGCATATCCCTTCAGAAATCTGGGTGTTAACATTAAGTTCAAGTCAAGAAGCTATTTCGCTAATTATGCATCTGACTAGGTGCTGAAATAGAAAGATAAGTTCAAAACAAGAGGCTAATAAATACTGATAATATTTCTTTTTTTTTTTTCCCCTATCAATAAGAAAAAGAGCCCTCTGAGCCTGTAAGGGTATACCATTGGGTGTATAGACACATTGTAGCAAAAATCAGTGATACTGGAGTGCTTGCTTTTTGTGGGTCTCTGGTGTACCATGCGTATATTTCCTTGGGAAAGGGAGGAAATGAAATGATTCTCTCTTATATGGTAGGTGGATCAAAATTGTAATTACAGCTGTGTCTTCCAATCTCTGTTTTGGCTGTACTTTTTGGCTCACTTCATCTACTATCTGTCTTCACTAATGTCTCCTGAATTTCTTCTTAATTACCTTTTTCTTAATCTTCCTGTGTATCTTCGTTTTTCAGGCTTCTGTTTTGATTTCAGTATTTCAAGAATCTGCAGTGGTTTTTTTTTTAATCTTACAGTCACCATATGGTCTTAATAGTAAGGGCACTTACAACTTTTATACTTGAAATTTTGGAAATAATAGCATCGACAATTCTTTTTGCATTTAAAGGTCACTGCACTCTTGCATTAAAGTTTGCCACAAATGCAAAAGGAGTTGGTTGGCTTATTCCAAGTGCATTGTCTGCATTACCAGAAATAGTTGAAGATGCCATATCTCGTTTCTCCTGGCTTTTCCCCCTTTGCTGAGGAATAAAGGAATGTAGTCTATGTAGAAGCAGTGAAACAGAGCAAGAAAAATGCAGAGAATGTCTAATACACTCTTTAGAGTTCCTTCTCTTTTCCTTTTTTTGTGGGAATGCAATGGATGACTTTAAGTGATTCCTATTTATTTTGCCCAAATAGTGCACTTATACTCCTCCACAATAGAATAAGTCATTGTCATGGCTTGAACTTGAATTTGTTGCTGTTATTCAAAACCACGCTGCCTCATGCCAGCTTAAAAACGGTACTGCCAGCAGGAGCAAAGTATAATGGGGATAGAAGTTCAGCTTGTAACATGAGAGGCTCCCTGTTCCAGTTGGTGCTTTTGGGTTATGAGTTTTGGCTGTTGGCTTTTTTCGCAGAGATGGCAGTGGTATGGGTGGGAGTTGGGTA
Organism: Psilopogon haemacephalus; assembly: GCA_013396835.1. Classification (NCBI taxonomy): domain Eukaryota; kingdom Metazoa; phylum Chordata; class Aves; order Piciformes; family Megalaimidae; genus Psilopogon; species Psilopogon haemacephalus. Next base: position 16,261 of record VWZI01022948.1, read on the forward strand.
GCTCCCTGGGTTTCCTTATCTATTTTATGCTGGTTTGGTGGTTTTCTGCATTTCACTCTCCTTTTCTGCAAATAGGCTTAGCTAAGGTAATTGTGCACTGTGATTATGTTACTTTATATTAAACTGTTAAGTTATCCCACTGTGTTTCAACCCAGTACTTTTGTCTGTTCCTTTCCCCTCACTTCTGTGTTGGGGGGAAGCAGGCAGGTTAACCCATTTAACCCAGTCATTATATTCCTTTGATGAGAGTGTTTAAGAGAAGCATGATTTGAAAAGGGACCTGGTTTTAAAGGGTGTGAACAGATGTTTTATTTCCTTTAAATATTATTTTGACCTTTGGTCTTGCCACTCTTCCTGTGCTAGGGCAAACATTTTGGGATTTTTCATCTATGTACATATTTTGTGCTGTAAAATTGATAGCAGCTGGGTATATTGCCTGACAGATGAAGCTTAACTCTAGAGTTTTCTTCATGTCATGTCCTTGGTCTGACTTTCTTTTGTTTTTCATGCTTCCTTACTGATGAGGTTTCTGCTGCTGTGAGATTGCACCTCTTACAGTCTTTTTGCATTTTAAGAAATAACGGAGCTATCGGACGTTAGCAAAAGACTTCTCTTAGTCAAGGCTTGCCTTTAGCTTAGGACAAAGTTATTCTTTACCTATTACCGTGTCAGATGTTGAAGTAATAAGCAAGCTGTTGCTTCCCATCTTTTGTTTCTTCCCTTCTAAAGGGAGCTGAATACCTTTTGAGTCCTGTTGCTTGAATGTGCCATCTGCCTTGTTTGAGGAAGATAGTCCTTGGCAGATAAAACAGTGGTATCTAATCTGAAATTCTAAATGCTCTAAGCATATTGCCAGGGGAGGTGCAATCTTCTAGTAGACAGAGTTAGACTTCAGTCTCTCTACTAGTATGATTACATTTCCGATTTGTTCATGCCATATGTTAAGGCAGGGTAATGTAACTTGTGGGATTTAAAAAGAAGTAACTTGCATTTGGATGGGGAAGCTGTGTCTGGAAGGATGAATGCTAGTTTAGATACGGGTTTTTTTATCATAGCGAAGCTTTCTGCTGTCTTAAGGAGGTCCAAAGATGAGCAAAACCTGTCACTCTTTATAGGTATGTTTGTTTATATTTTTTTGATGTTTGGTTTGGTTTGGGGATTTTGTTTTGTTATTGTTTCTTTAACAACAATAGAAGTATATACAAATTACTTGCAGAGCATGGAGGAAAGAGACTAGTTTGGGAATGGAGCATAACTTTGTGTCAGTTCAGTTCAAGAGTGGCTCCCTCACTGACATCATCCAGAAGTTAATGCTGAGTGACATGGTCTGGGAAGATTATCTTTTTACAAGGAGTTACATGGAAAAGATGCAGGGCAATGGGTACAAGTTATTTCTGGGGAGATTTTGATGGGACTCCAGAAGAAAATGTTTCAGCATGAGAACAGGTAGACATTGTAATCACTTCCCAGGGGAAGTAGTGGTCTCCCCTACATTGATCAGTTTTAGACTCAGCTTGACAGGGTGCTGGGCCAGCTGATTTAACAATTTGCCCAGTGTCGTGGTTTTTAAAGAGCCGACAGAATGAAGCTCTCAAATGGACTGAAGAGAAAACAAATATATTTGGAAAGAGAGAGAGAAAGAAATTACAAAGCAGATAGAACCATGGTGAACTCCTTGAATTTTCCTCCAACTCAAAACAAAATCTATAATCCCCATGCTCCAACCCTCCCCCTACCCCCAATGCTTCTGCTATCCCCAGGCCTAAACAAAAGCCTATGGAGGCCCTTAAAGAGGTCCTTACATGTTTGTCCCAATAAAGCAGCTACCAGCAGACACAGGGCTGGAGGGGAAGGAAAGGGGAGGAAAAGAGAGTGAGCTGGCCTGGCTGTGAGTTTATTAAAAAATAGCAGAATTATGGGATTGAAACATTTTTTTCCTAGTCTCTAGAGGATTTTTAACCCTATAGTTCCCAACCTAGAACACCTAGAAAGGTTGGGCCAGATGATTCTTGGTGTCCCTTCCAACCTGGTATTCTGTGATTTGTTGTCCTGTTCAAGGCTGTTGAAGAACAGTTTCTGCAGCTGCTTCCTTTGCAGGTTATACCCCAAAGTTTAATGCTTGTACATAGTCACTGCTGATAACATCAGTTTCTTCTTTTGCCTTTGTTTTCAGATCTAAGTCAATAAATATTCTGCATTTTAATTAAAAAATATTTCACAGCAAGATCTCTTTTTCTACCGTAACTTAAACGTAACATAATGATGGATGCTTATGAATATCAAAGCATTATTTAATGTATTAGGGTGCATTTTTCACAACATTTTGTGTTTGAGATTATTTTCCTCTCTGACTATTGGGTATTTGTAATCGTTCTCTGAAAATGACTGCAAATAAATTACATGTTGACAGAGGTGGCTGTAAGAGTGACTTTATGGTTTTATTGTTCTTTTAAAGCAGATTATATTGTTGGCAGGGCAGTGAACTCTTCTTTCCCCCAAGGAAAGAATTGCTCGCATTTCTATGCTCCAGAAATGAGTTTTAGTTGAAAAACCAGTAACTTGGGCAGAAGTGAAAGAAAGACAAAAAAGAGAGGAGACAGCACTTGTTTTGTAAACATCTAAACAAAGGTCACTAAAAGTGTTTTTGTGTTCCAGTACAAACATATTTCCGTTTTCACAAAAACACTGTTTGCAGAAAACACCTAGATAAATTCAGTTAATTGAACCTGCTATTTCAGTTAAATGAAAGTTAATACACTTGTTTTGTATTTTCTAATTAATGTTAACATCAGGGGAAATGCTGTTTCCATTAATGGAGTAAGAGCCTTTTCAGTAGTCAAGTGAAGGTGCCACAAAGCTGACAACATTCAAAGAGACGTTTATGGCTGAGTTTCAAACTTTTTTCTCTGGCTCCTTCACGATATCACTTGTACTGGGAGTCACCAAGAGTTGTTACAAGTATCCCTGAGCAGAAACAAACCACGTTCATGTGTGGGGATAGTGTTGATCCAGACTGAAGAAACCTGACCAAGCAACAGGTCTCATCGCAGCTTGTAGAGGGATTGTAAATGAATGTTGCAAATACAGGAACTGTAAAAGTGATGGATAGCATCACTAAATGCAAACATGTAACATAGCCTTAATTTTCAAGTGATAATTTTTCAGGCTTTTTTGTTATTGTGAAATTGTATTTGTCACAGTGCTGTTAGTTCTCTGAGCACAAGTTTATTAAGATTTTCAGATCAAGTGCATTCAGTTGAGAAAGGGCTTCCTTACAAAGGCAGTTTCTGTACTTATGTACTGTACTTGCTTATGCTATGTTTGGACACAGCAAAGCATTAATATTTTCAGTTGCAAAAAGATGTTATTTTTTTATATAACTTCAGACCTGCAGGTTCCATCTGGCTATTGGTCAGAGGAATGTGCTGTCATTACAAATACCTTTTTAAAGCATTTTGTCCATACTATGCAAATTTCTGTTTCTGTTAATCAGATGTTATTTAAAAGAAAATACTAGGCAACTGTTCTGGCAGTCACCTGCTATATTAACAACACCGTATTTAGTAACAAAAATAGTTTGAGTTTTCTGAATTAACTTGAGCCACTGTAGCTTTTCCTGATCTTCTAAACAGGTTTGTTGCATAAAGACATACAAAAACATATGACCGACTGTGAAGACTTGAGTTAATAAGAAGTTTTCTGCTTTCCCTTGTTTTTGAGATCTAAGCTGAAAATGTCTTTTCAAAGACCACTATTTTTGAAGACTCTACACCTTAAATATTTTTGCCTGACCAAATGCTAGGACTTGAATCTAAAAGGACACCTACTTTATTTTTAATTAATTCCTTCAGGTTTTTCACATAATTTCTGCCTTCTCCATCCTGTCTTTCCCTGCTCTTCTGGCCAAGAATGTTTTCTCATGTTTAGTGAAGTTATTTTCTTTTTTTCCTTACATAGTGATTTTGGTTTTCCTTTGTTCTCCCTATTTGGTATGTACATGAAAGCGGATGGTCTGTCGTTCACTGGGAGCAAATCCAGACAACTTAAAGGACCCCATTAAAATTAGTATTCCACGCTATGTCCTGTGTGGGCAGGGAAAGGATGAACACTATGAGTTTGAAATAAAGGTAAGTGCTTTGCAGTTCTTCTTCCCATTTGATGCCTCTATACACATCTTGCTTGCATTTCTACAGCATCATCATCACAGTAACAGTAATAATCATAGAGCCATTAAGGTTAGAATAGACCTTTAAGATCAACAAGTCCAACCATAATCCAACTATCATAATCACTAAACTACATCTTGAAGCGCCACATCTACCTGCTTCTTGAACGCCTCTAGGGATGGTGACTCCATCACCTCTCTGGGCACCTTGTTCTGATACCTGACCACTCTTTCAATAAAGAAATTTTTCCTTGTATCCAATATAAACCAAACGCTTTTGTTTGAAACCAGATAGTTCCTGTTTTGATCTGTCCAATCATCAAGTTTACTGTGACAGCACAACAGTGAAGGTGGAAATGGCAGCTGGAAGTGTTCTGCAGATTTTCACCTTACTAGCCCCAATGAAAAGTATTTTTTTGTTCCATTAACTGCAATTTTTGGCTGACTTTGCATTGTCTAAGGGCCTCAGTACTGTTAAGTAAGGGGCTGTGAGGAGGCATACACAATACAGGACACTAGAAAGACAGGTATTTCCAAGGATCTATTGTAAAAATGGTAGTCAGGCATTTGCGGTGAGTAGTTCCAGATCCAGTGTCAAATAATTAAGATGAAAATGTTGCAGAAATTAGGATTAAATGCATATTGGTTATAGGAAAGCCCCATATTGAGGGTCAGGTGTCAGGCATAGAAAATTATGAGACTCAAAATGCATATAATAACAAAAACATAATTAAATATTTTGTGTTGTTTCAGACCTTCTTTGTTGTTCTGCTATCCTCCATTTCTAAAGGTCTTGCTTCTTCAAACTGTTCTCTGCTTCCCTCCATTCTAGTGGCTTCCTCAGTTGATCTTTTGTGCAGAAATGCTGCAAAAATTGCATATTCATTCTGGTGCTAAGCCAGTGTTTTTTCAAAGCACGATGTGATGCCTAATTGGAAATGTGCTCTCAGTGCTTGTGGACATGTAGAATAACTGATATACATGGCATCAGAGACAGAATTGGCAGCGTTCTTTGCTCAATGTACTGCCAGATGCTTTGTTAGCTGGTGTAAGCTGGAGTAGGGAGCTGCCCTCATGGCATGCAAAACCATTTTTGAGCCATGTTCTCACTCCCTTTTACAAAGGCCTTTATTAAAGTGGCAAATCTTAGCTCTGTTTGAGCTAATTAAATTTTCATCTCAAAACATATTGCACCATTTGTGGATGAAATACTTCTTTTTGCCTTTTGAATTTGCTGGGGCCAGTAAAAGTCCAGAGCCGTAAGCACATATAAACCTTGTCCAAGGACCATTCTGGCCACCAACTATTTTAGCACATGGGATTTACTAAACTTGGGTAATGGTTAGTGAACATAAATACAATACAGAGTTTTCTTTCTTTTTTTAGTAAGTTGATAGATTTATTTTCCACGTATTCTTCCTTCATCTCTAAAGCCCAGGGTAAGCAATTTAAGATGAAAGGACAGTCAAAGACTATGTGCAGGAAGACATGGGCTTACCTGGAAGGAAGCGTAATATAAGAAAATGTTTGAAAAGGGTGGGATTTATAACCAGGTAGGAATAGAGGGATATATATAGGAGAGGCACAAATGCATATGAAACCAGTCTGTATTTGGTTTCTGTAAAAAGCAGAGCTTGCAAAGCTAACCTCGAGAATGGCATGGAATGAGCAGATGCTAGGGCTGAGAGATGTGTGCATGGTATGACTATTATCTTCTGTTACACTTGCCAGTACCATCTTTTTCTCTTTCCTGTGCCATTTCTAGGCTTTATCTAAAATTAAACTCCTACTTAAATAGCTGCTTTGATAAAGTTCAAAACAAAGACATGGAACAGGGCTTTTTTTTTTTTCTCTTTAACTTTTTTTTTTGTCTTAGTAAGGCAAGAAGACAGGGCAGTACTACATCTCTGCATCTTTTAAACACCTTCAGGGATGGGGATTGAACCACCTCCCTGGGGAGCATGTTCCAGTGTTTGAGAATCATTGCAGGGAAAACATTTCCTCTAACACCCAATCTAAACATTCCTTGGAGCAACTTGAGGCCATTCCACTCATTCTATCGGTTGTGACTTATGAGAAGAGACCAACACCCACCTCACTGCAACCTACTTTCAATTTTTTCTGTATAGAGGAACAAATGTAACAAATTTCTCTACAAAAACAAATGTATAAATTTCTCTCTTTTTTTTTTGTTACAGGCAGTAGTAAAGTTTATATCCTTTATATGCCAAAAGAAAGTCAATTCCACTGTTCTTGGCGTAATCAGTTCTTAAGTCTTTTCAACCCTAACAAATCATCCTGTGATGGAGGGGCAATTAATTGATGACAGATGATATTTTTCAAAATTCGTATTTTTTATTAATTTTGGTATTTGAAATTCACCACTCCCGACCACTGATTTTAATAATAATTGGTTCTTTTGCAACAGTCATGGAATGCATTACATAAATTAATAATTAGATCTAGAAATAACTAGCAAAAATATATAAACGTTAATTGAACTGGAAGAGAAGGTTCTTGTGGTCAATATACTGCTTGCAGTTAATTATACTGCTTGCTCACTAGATGGACTCAGGAAGCTCCTTTCTGCTTATGACAGAAGGCAATTAGTAAATTACAAGAGGCTTTAAGTATTTACTCATAAAATATTATTTCTCCTGACTCCCAGGGCTAGAAACAGCTTGAGACAGTACCCAAATACTTGCAGAGGGTTTCCATCGGTTGTCTTCTTAACCATAAAGGGTTCTGATTCTTCCCAGACTTTACAGGGTAATGGAGAAAGGGGGCAGATGATCTCTGATGTGGCCCTGATTTCTCTGGATGATCTGCGTACCTCCCGGACTTTCCGTCTTGGCAGGAGACTTTCAGGTGTAGACAGGATGTCTTGCAATGTGCAGTCTCAGCACGGATGTTAACTGACTATGCAGGGCAATCACATAGAGGTTGGTTCCTAGTAAACTTGAAGCAGGCAGTTTCCAGGCAGTTCAGCAGAGCTGTGTTATAGCTTAGCAAAGCATAATGCTATCAAGTATGGCATCAGGCAACAGCAGGCAAGCACAGATAGCAATGGCAGAGCTGTGTTACCTGCTCGTTTCCTTTATATCAAAAGCCCAAACAGCAGCCCAAGACTAATAGGCCTTTGGACACAGAATAGCCAATCAGAATGGCAGTTAGCCAAGCTTGACCATATTATGTGAAGCCATAGCCTTTCTTTACACAAATTTGGGGAACATATAGGCTGTGCATGAGGCAGGTACAAGCCAAATGCATGTACTTTGTTTACCACAGGATGCAAACAGGAGGATGCATACAAGTCAGGGCAAGCAATGGTCGCTCAGGCTCAGTGGCTCCAGGTTCTTTTGTCCTTTTCCCATGGTTGCCTCTTCCCAAAACAGAAGAAGGAGGGCAGAAAAAAGTCTGGGCACCCAGGACATTGTAAGTCTATTTTGACCTATCAGGCCTACCATGACACACCCAAAAATATTTTCTTTTACTACAAGTCCATTATCTTGTCCATCTAGGCAAATATATTTGGGAAGAGGCCAGCAGGATAGTGTGTTTCTGATGGCTGCAAATCATACTTTAAAATGTTGAGTCCCACAAAAACCTATTGGAGAGAATTCAAAATAGAAACAAACCCGTAGTTTTATTACAGTTAAGAGAGCACCTTCTCCTCTTGCAGCAAGAGCTGATGCTGGGTTCTGTGTGCTGGCCTGCTATGAAGGATTCAGGATGAATATATTTTTTTAAAAAACCCTTCCTTTTAAGCAACAGTCGTATAAGTTACCTTTTAAAGATGTGAAGGTTCAGGAGTTACTCCCCCTCCCACACATTTGAATTCACTCAGACTAGACTCAGCTGGCTGGAAGTTAAGGAATGGAGCTTTATATTCACAGCTTAATACAATATACAAGCAGATATTTGCAATATATTACAAATATTTACAGCTATATACAGAAATATACAAGTTAAAGGTAATACAGAAACACAATACCCCTCTAGAAATCAGAGTCCCCAGGAGGGGTTCCCAGCCACCCCCCTTCCACCTTCTTCCCACCTCCTAATCTTATCCCAGAATCTGCCTTACATGTGAGGTAAATCAGAGAGATTGTTGAGGGGGGTTAGAAGTAGAATTGATTAGTTGTGTTACAGATCTGGCTAGAAGCCAAGGAGATATCAGACTCTGCAGACAGAGAGACACTCTTATCTATGTTTATGTCCTCACTTTTATACTTCTCAGTAAACCTAAGAGTGAAGTGGACATCACCTTTGTTTTCTTTTCACAGCTTATAATCTAATTTTTCTCATCAAAATATTCCAGTTAGCCTCAAACCAGCACATTTAATCAGATCTAAATGTATTTATGTTAAAGCTGAATTAGAATATCAGAAAAATCTTGTATGTTCTCCTTCTTTTCATATTGTCATATGCAGATTGTTCAGACAGGGGTGTTCTAGAAATACTATGGGGAGAGCTTTTGCATGGATAAGACCATTGGCATCTGCTGCAGACGGAACCAACATGGATGGCAGCAGGAGTGCAGCAAGGGGAGCAGGGAATGGGGAACTGCAGCTCCTGTAAAGGAAGCAAAGCCTAGAATCAAGCACAGCCCTGCATAGGTTCCTCTGACAAGAGAAAAAGCTATAGATAAGCCTATTAATTCATCTCTCCCTCACTGTTCTGGGTTCTGTCATGTTATTTATCCTGTTTGATAGGTTTTCAAAACTGCCTTTTTCTTATGTTTCAAAGCCTTTAATTCATCTCTGATGAGTTTTGTACAGGAAAAGATCCAGGCAGATGTACCCAAAAGCAGTGCTTTTTTTGCAGGTTCTGTCACACTTTTGTTAAGCCAAATGATGTGGTCTGCTCAAAATGTCTGTGTGTCTGTTTCCTTCTGAGCTCAGTGAACTCAGAATCGGAGTAAAGCAGAAGCAGTACTCTCTAAATCAGTTCTTAAAAAATTATGTGCCCCATATATACCTATATTAGAAGAGAGAAAAAGCCCCATCTTCCCGCATCTATATCAGGTTAATAACCTAAATAACAAATTAAAAAGTAGTTACTATAAATTTTGAGGCACTTTTTAATTTTTCAAATGCTGTATTCATAGGCAGTGTGAGGAGCAGTTTCAACAAGGTGCAATTGGAGAACTATGAATTTTCACAATGACTGTAGACAGTTTAACCAGCCCAAATAACTGTGGTGGGCTTTTTTTTTTTTTTTTAATTTAACTTCTACTGTATTATTTCTAACTGCTTCTGTATCCAATGGAACATTACTTTTTATTTCTTGCCCCCACATCCCTCTTGGTTTTACACCTGTTTATATGAGACAGAAGGGGAACATGCTCCCCTATGAGGAGAGACTGAGAGACCTGGCGCTGTTGAGTCTTGAGAAGGCTGAAAGAGGATCTGATCAATGTCTGTAAATATCTGAGGGTGGGTGTCAAGTGGATGGGGCCAATCTCTTTTTGGCTGTGCAAAGTAAGACAAGGAACAATGGCTACAACCTTGAGCATAGAAGGTTTCACCTCAACATGAGGAGAAAGTTCTTTATAATGAGGGTGACAGGGCACTGGAACAGTCTGTCCAGAGAGGTTGTGGAGTCTCCTTCTCTGGAGACTTTCAAACCCACCTGGATGCATTCCTGTGTGGACTGATGTAGGTGATCCTGCTTTTAGCAGGAAGGTTGGACTCTGTGACCTCTGGAGGTCACTTCCAACCTTTAAGGTTCTGTGATTCTGCACTTTACAGTGAGATCAACTGAAAAAGTCTGTTAGATTATTTTCTGTCAGTCATCTTGAGAAGAAAAGCTGAGGAGACAGGACTGTAGTAACTCCTTTCAGATTTGTAGGTTTTACATAGGAAATTGTGCGCTTGAGTGAAAAACAAAACGAAACTCAAACCACCATACAATTCTCAGGCAAGTCTAGGGTCACATAAGTGCCTACATAAGAACATTCACTGCTCTGTCAGCCATACTTCTTTTTATAATGAAGAACATATTTTTAATTGATATAATAGTAAATTTCAATTAAAAATAAAAAGCTTTTCAAATTTGCTTTACTTGTTATTGTACAAAAGGTCTGCGAGTGTTCCCATCCCATATATCCCAGATCCCAGTCTGTTTGGATCAGCTGTAGGAGTAAAAGGCCAGAAATGCTATTAACATGCCAGCTACATTGTAATTCTTCTCTTTATACATGTGGAATTTGATCCTGTCAGTCCTAATGACATTCTTGCTGAGCTCTGGAGACCACTTAAGATTTTTGTTTATCTTTGAAACTAATTTTCCAATAATATAAGCAGTAACAACAATACAATTTTGCAACACATTACCTATTAGTCTAATTACAAGAATTAAAGAAGTAAACAAAGAGGATGACAGAGACCAAGTCAGGATAAGTAAAGCCACCAGGGAATGCTCTAGAGAAAATCCCTCAGTTCTTAGGCAATACAGATAGACGGCTTTGCTGTTTTCCTTCTTGTCTGTCCCAGACAACTTGTTTTTTAAACTTTGTACCACCTTGGTACCACTCTGTCAGCTGCACAGGTGTCAAGAGGCACAGCCAGCAGCTTCACTGGCACACTGACAATCCATGCTTTTTCTGAAGCTGGGTAACTGCAAGAATCCTGGATGCCTTGTGTTAGCTTGTTCATCTAAAGACATGCTACTGTGAAAACCCTAGAGGAAATAAAAAAGGTTGCTTCTGATTAAAGATCTGCACATGTTAAATCATCACAGCAAAATTTTGTAACTCAGAAGTATTAAAATACAAAAACAAAGGAAAAAGTATGCAGGAATGAGTAGCATCTTTATTTTATGATTATCTATTACACTCTAATATCTACTTGAACATTGAAATCAGAAAGCCTTTTACTTCTGAAGTAATTATTCACAACTCAAATGGTTAATAGAGATCAGTGTAACACAAACATACCCCTCTATTCATATTTTGGTTTCTAAAACTCTTCCAGTTTCCTTGTTCTGTATACAACAGCAAAGGCAGCTGACACGGAAGGATGGGCAAAGGATGAGCTTGTTGCAATCATGAGGTAATAGTTATCAACAATCGTGCTAGTTCTAGGTGCTGGCTTTAGTGCTCTGGTTTATTTTTCTCCTACTTGGCTATCTTGGCAACTTTCTTTACCTTTATAACTTCCTGATATGTTCAATAGTGAGCGATATTCTTGTTAATTTTAGGAGTGACTTTAAGATTAAAAAGCCTGTATCTTTGCAATGTGTTTTGTGAAAGTGCTTATTTTTTATCTTTGTGCATATCTAGGTGGAGGTAATATCACATGTTAGACTTGTAGAACTTAAAAAAGCAAGTATTTTAGGTTTGGGCAATGCTAGCTGACTTTCTCCAGCCCTAGTTGTTGATGTAGAATAATGTTCACCTCTCCCTGCAACATTGCTTCTTGGTAGCCTTGGATCACCAGAGCTACAGAAAAAGACTTCTTGTGAAATCAAAGGTTCCGGTAGTGGCATTTTTATGATTTACTCAGGAATTTGTTTCACCTAATCTCAGACAGTGAAGAAGTTTCTTTTCTGTTTTTTTTTTTGTTGGCCCCTCAGTTCCAGTGAGGATTCTGTGAATAATTGGTAGTAAGGTTGGCTTGCTCTCCCTTTTTGCTCCTGTTGCTGTGCTTTAATCACAGGAGTAATTCTCCTGATTTGAATGAGTCTTCCCCTATAAATGGCATGTTCATCAACATAGGCACTTAAGGACATGGTTTAGTGGCCATGATGGTGTTAGGCTGATGGTTGGACTTGGTGATCTTAGAGGTCTTTTCCAACTCAATTCTATAATGCTATGCTACTATCTTGGTGACAGAGACTGAGAGTCCTTTAAAGGAATATTTTGTACTGAAAGTTGACGTATTTAATTTTTTACCCTATGAACTGGAGTCCTTTTATATATGGTGGTAGTGAATTCTATATGTGGAAGAAATGTATATTTACTAGTTGTGTATTTATATATATATATATATATATATCCAGTACCTGAATGAGAAAGCTGAAGAGGGACTTTTTATAATGGCTTGTAGTGATAGGACAAGGGGAAATGGATTTAAGGTGGAAGAGAGTAGATGTAGGCTGGATATTAGGAAGAAATTCTTTCCAGTGAGGGTGGTGAGACACTGGAACAGGTTGCCTAGGGAAGTTGTGGGTGCCTCTTTCCTGGAGATGTTCAAGGCCAGGCTGGACAAGGCCTTGAGCGACATGGTCTAGTGGAAGGTGTCCCTGCCAGTTGCAGAGGTGTTGGAACTAGATGATATTGAAGGTCCCTTCCAACTCAAACCATTCTATGATTCTATGTATACACATGTGTGTGTGTGCGCGCGAGAGAGAGAGAGAGAATATACAGCTCTATGAATGTATAGAGAGGTTATGCACCACTTGCACTGGGGGCTACTTACTCATTAGTGGAACACCACCTGATTGTTATGCTGAGAGCTGCACCATAGCTGCACCAAGAAGTGACTGGGAATTTGGGATATTTTTAATCTATTTACAGCTTTGTCAAACCTCTCCAGAATAAGGAATAAATGGATCCAGTTCTCTTGCTTTGCAGTCAGTTCTCCTTATTAAATACAGTTCTTTTATTGACATGAAAGAAATATTAAGGAAACCAGTAACAACTTATGAATTTAAGGGAACAAAGAGTTGCCTCTTTCAGTCTCAATAAGCTGGCATACTCTGTGCTTTTTTGCATTGTCCATTGTGTGGGTTTACTTCTGTTTATTCTTTTCCTATTGTGTGATACAGATAACAGTGCTGGATGAGACATGGACAGTGTTCAGGCGCTACAGTCGCTTTCGAGAAATGCATAGGACTTTAAAACTGAAGTACCCAGAGGTAAGTTTGGTTAAAACTTCTTTTGCAGGAAAGTCTGAAGGTAGAAACTTGAAAATAAGTTCTTTGAAAGATGATTACTCAAAAAAAAAAGGAGGGGATTTGAGACAGCTAGTGTGGCTTTGCCAAAGGCAAGTCCTTTCCAATCAGTCTAGTGAACTTCTATAGTGGAGTGACTATAACAGTGGACAAGAGAAGCCCTATCTGGTCTTTCTAAGACTTTTGACATTACCACTCACAGCATCCTTCTCTTTAAATTTGAGAAATGAGAATTTGATGGGTGAACTGTTCGGTGGGTGAGGAATTAGTTAGCTGGTTGCATCCAGAGGATGATGGTCAATGACTTGATGGCCAACTGGTGATCAGTGGCAAGTGGTGTCTGTCAGGGGTCCATACTAGAACCAGTGCTATTTAATACCTGCATCCATGACATAGACAGTGGAGTCAAGTGCACCCTCAGCAAGCTTGAGGATGACACCAAGCTGAGTGGTGTAGTTGACACTCGAGGGACAGGATACCTTCTGGAGCTAGACAAGCTTGACCAGTGAGCCCATTACAGTGTTGTGAGGTTCAACAAGGTCTTTCATATGAGTCAAGACAACCCCTAGTACCAATACTAGGCTGAAGGATGAAGGGATTGAGAGCTCAGTGCAGGAGGACTTGCAGGTACTGGTGGATGAAAAGCTGGACATGAGCTGGTGATGTGCACTCACAGCCCAGAAGGTCAGGTGCACCTCAGGCTGCATCAGAAGAGGCATGGCCAGCAGATTGAGGGAGGTGATCCTAACCCTCTGCTCCACTCTGTTGAGGCCTGGAATACTGTGTCTAGCTCTGGACCCCTCAGCAGAGGAAAGCATTGGAGCCAGTCTAGAGGAGGGCCATAAAAAAATTATCAAAGGGCTGGAACATGACTCCTATGAAAACAGGCTGGGAGAGTTGAAGCTGTTCAGCCTGGAGAAAGCTCCTTATTATGGTCTTCCATTACTTAAATGGGGCTTGTAAAAGAAAGATGGTAATAGTCTTTTTAGTAGGGCCTGTTGAAATAGAACAAGGAGTAATGGTTTGAAACTAGCAGAGTGTAGATTGAGACAAGATATAAGGAAGAAATGTTTTACAAGGAGGACATCAAAACACTGACACAGGTGGCCTAGAGAGGTGGTAGAAACCCCATCCCTGGAATAATTCCAGGTCAGGTTGGACAGGGGATCTGAGCAACCTGCTCTAGTTAAACATGTCTCTTCTCACTGCAGGGAGGTTGGACTAGATGACCTTTAAAGATGCCTTCTAACCCAAGCCATTCTGTGATTCCTCTCAGCAGTATGCTGCTAGTAAGCTTGGCAAGCCCTTCAGCATATGAAAGCTCCAAGGCTGCTAGAGACTGGATGAATGTTTCAGGGGAAATGTGACACCACTTGTTCCCTCCAGCCATTCATTTTCTTTCCTGCTGACTGGTGGTGGTCCCTAGAGACTTCTGTTTTGTTCATTGTGAGGTACTTGCAGTCAGATCATGTCATCTTGACAACTCCTTATTTATAAAAGAAGTGTTGTTCCGCAGATACCCTTTTGTAATAGTGGCTTCCAGGTTTCTGTAAAATGGAAAATTGATCTTTCTGACCACCTTGGAGACTCTGGGTATTCAGGATATGAGGAGCTGTGCATGACAGAGCTTTAGTTCATTGGCAGGAGTGCTTTTTGAATTACGGATTTTGGTTTCTACATCTAACTTCTAATTATTAACGTTTTGCTTCCTTTCTACTCATTCCCTTGGATACTTGCAGAAATACATTAAATAGATCATTCAAGTAATGGAAGTGATCCTGATTTGAGAGTTAGCCCAAATGAGGAAATCTTAAGCAATATATGAAAAAATAATATTTTTCAAGAAAGATGCAATAGTGTGAAAAATTTTTCTTGGTCTTCATTGATGTTGCTGTACCCCTCTCCATCAGTTTTGAAAGATCATGGAGAATGGGGGAGGTGCATGAAGACTGGAGGAAATCCAGTGTCACTGCAATTTTCAGGGCGAGAAGGAAGACCTGGGCAACTACAGACCGGTCAGGCTCACCTCCATCCCTGGAAAGGTTCATTCTGGAGACCATCTCTAACCACATGAAAGAAAAGAAGGTTATCAGGAGTAGCCAACATGGATTTACTAAGGGGAAATCTTGTCTGACTAATCTGATAGCCTCCTACAAAAGTATGACCAAATGGGTAGATGAAGAGAGAGCAGTGCGTATCATTTACCTTGACTTCAGCAAGGCTTTGATACTGCCTCCCATGACATGTTCATAGGTAAACTCAAGAAAAGTGGGGTAGATGATTCAACTGTGAGGCGTATTGAAAACCAGCTCAGCAACAGAGTTCAGAGGGTTGTGGTCAGTGGCACACAGTCAAGTTGGAGGCCTGTGGCCAGTAGTGTACCTCAATACTGTACCTCAAGATCTAGACAGGCTGGAAAGCTGGGTGAAGGTGAACATCATGAAGTTCAAGAAGTACAAGTGTAGAGACCTGCACCTGGGGAGAAATAATAGCAGGCACCAGTATAGATTAGGGGATGTCCTAATGGAAAGCAGCTTCAAAAAGAAAGACTTCTGAGTCCTAATGGAAGTAAGTTCACCATGGGACAGCAATGTGCCCTAGCAGCCAAGTGAGCCACTGGCATCCTGGGGTGCATCAAGAGAAGTGTGCCCAGCAAGACTAGGGAGGTTCTCCTCCCCCTTTACTCTGCCCTGGTGAGACCACACCTGGAGTACTGTATCCAGGTTTTGGGGGGGGGTTTGGACTCCCTGTTTAAAAAGAGTCAGCGATCTGCTGGGGAGAGTCCAACGGAGAGGTATGAAGATGACTGGGGGACTTCAACATCTCTCCTATAAAAAAAGGCTGAGAGTCCTGAAACTGTTTAGTCTTGGGAAGAGAAGAGTGAGATGAGATCTATAAATATGTGAGCTGTAGACGTGAAGATGAACATGATCTCTTTTCAGTGGTGCCCAGTGACAAGATAAGGAGCAGTGGGTACAAGCTAGAAAACAGGAGGTTCCACCTCAAAACAAGGAGGCACTTCCTTATGGTGAAGGTCATGAAACACTGGAACAGGCTGCTCAGAGGAGTTGTGGAGTCTTCTTCTCTGGAGACTTTCAAAACCCACCTGGATGCATTCCTTTGTGGCTAGCTCAAGGTGATCCTGCTTTGGTAGGGAGATTGAATTCAATGATCTCTAGAAGTCACTTCCATCTCCCAACATTCTGTGATTCTGTGACTGACTGAGCATTGGAAGACCTTAAATTTTAATGAGTAAAATCTGTAGGTACATGCTTTTTGGAAATTCTGGGATTTAAGATCTTTCCCACTCCAAAAGAGTATGAAGAACAGAAACTAATACTACCACACATAAGATATGTAGATAAAAGTTTGGTTAAAAAATCAAAGACAAGAAAGAAACAATAAATTATTTTTTTTCCAATTGTCAGAAAAATCTTAAAGGTAAAAATTAATTTTGAAAACAGAAATGTTCTCTTTCCACAGGCAATTTTAAAATATTACTTCTTAATAAGCATTTGTGTCTTGTTTTTTATTTTAATTAACTGACATTTCCTCTGGGATGTTGGGGTTGTAGCCTGTCAACAGGGTATGCTAATTGCATCTAACTCTGGAAAACCAGAAAGGCAGTTATTCAGCTGAATAGAAAAGGGCCATCTGAGCACCTCTGGAGCCTGATCATCTCCATTAAGGAAAGTGTATCTGAGCGGTCCTTGTCAGAGTTGCTTATTGGTCCTGACAATACATGGAGGAACATACTACTAAAATATCCTGTGTGCTGCAGCCTACTGTCAACACCTTTTTGAATCAAGCGTCCTGGAATGCATCAAGAGAAGTGTGGCCAGCAGGTCTAGGATGGTTCTTCTCCCCCTCTATTCTGCCTTAGTGAGATCATATCTGGAATACTGTGTCCAATTTTGGGCTCCCCACTTCAGGAGAGACAGGGACCTGCTGGAAGGAGTCCAGAGAGCCATGAGGGTGATTTGGAGAGTTGAGCATATCTTTTATGGAGAGAGATTGAGAACCCTGGGACTGTTCAGTCTGGAGAAGAGAAGACTAAGAGGAGATCTGATCAATGTGTACAAGTATCTGAGGAGTCGGTGTCAAGTGGAGGGGGCCAATCTCTTTTCAGTGGTCAGCAGCAATAAGACAAGGAGCAGCCCCTACAAACTGGAACATAAAAGGTTTCATCTCAGCATGAGGAGAAATTTCTTTACAGTGAGGATGACAGAGCCCTGGAGCAGACTATCCAGAGAGGTTGTGGAGTCTCCTTCTCTGGAGACTTTCCAAATGCACCTGGATGCATTCCTGTGCAAACTACCCTGGGTGATCCTTGTTTGGCAGGGGGACTGGACTCAATGATCTCTGAAGATCCCTTCCAACCTCCATAAGGTTCTGTGGTTATCAGAGGGCAAGAGCACATTGTGGTGGATGGAATACGCTGTATCATGCACAGTAGTAAAGAAATGGCATTTGTTTTATTTGAAGGGATTTCATTATCAGTGTTACGTGTAGGAATGATTGGTGATTTTCCATATTTTTTACCTTTATTTAAAAGAGCCTTAATTTATGTTAATTTTGGATTAGTTTTGCAAGGTGAGTAGGAGTTCAGTTGGTTTGGTAAATTGAGAACTCTCTATCTACTGCTAAGTCAACTGTCATTGACCTAATTTGGGATTCACCATGATGCTAAAAATGCATCTTAATACCAAACTTGGCAAAGTTCCGTCCTTAATGACTGTATATTACTGCAAACAAACTTGATCCTAAAAGGTAATACTATCAGAATCCATCAGAGTTGAATTTTATTTTGCATAGTTCACCTTCCAACTCTAAATTAATATTTATAATGAGCAGCAAAAATACTGGGGACGTGTTTAATGTATGAGTGTCCTGCTTTTAGAAGTGAACTTTACAGCTCATTAGTTGCTCAGCTCTGAGTTACTACATCAGTATTTTAATAATTTGCTGACCTTGCATTTTGTGTTGCTGCCACTGAATCCCCAAAGGAATATATTGGCAATCTAATTTATTAGGAAGGTTAAAAAAAAAAAAAAAGAAGGGGCAGAAAATGCATCTCTTTCAGAGGCAGAAACTGTCTGTCTTCCACTCTTACAATATGCCATATATTTTATATACCTGAACTTGTCTTCTGATATAATTAAGTGGCTGTGGATAACTGGGCACCTAATTCAAGTGTGTCACATGCAAATTTTGAAAGGCTGAAGAGGCTGAAGAAGCTGAAGCAGGGTGGAATTGTGCTAGTGGCAGTTAAGTACCAAGCATTTAACAGTGCCTGAGGTTTTTTTAGGTCTCTATGATTGTCATTTTCACAGCTTCAGCTGTCTTACATTGCTAGGTGGTTAATGACTCTCTTAATATTTTATTTTATTTTAATTAAGACCTTACTTGGCTTTCAGTTGCAGCAGTCTCTGTCAGGAATATACTTTTTGTTTGTCATTAATCAGGAATAGAAACAAGTGGACTCTTTAATGGCAAAGTGAGAACTTTCCCCCTCCTTCTTGATCTTTTCTTATTAGTTCACAGAATCACAGAATTAAACAGGTTGGAAAAGACCTCTAACATCATTGAGTCCAGTCTGTCACCTAACCCTTCTAATTAACTGTACTATGGGGTGAAGTGCCTCATCCAGTCTCCTTTTAGACACCTCCAGGGATGGTGACTCCACCACCGCCCCAGGCAATCACTTTTTCTGTGAAGAACTTCTTCCTAATGTCCAGCCTAAACCTGCCCTGGTGCACTTTGAGACTATGTCTTCTTGTTCTGTCACTGGGTGCCTGGGTGAAAAGACCAACCCCTGCCTGGCTAAAATCTCCTTTCAGAGAGCAATGAGGTCTCCCCTGAGCCTTCTCTTCTCCAGGCTGAACAACTCCAGCTCTCTCAGCCGCTCCTCATAGGACTGTGCTTTGGCTTTGAACTGCTACCAGAGTGCTGATTTCTGCAGAAGAACTTCCCTTCCTGATTCCCATTGTGTTCTAAGGGAAAACTCTCTCTCCCATTTCAGTTAGTTCAGCAAATTTAAGCAATCACAGTTGAGATAGTGCTTTCTTCCTCCCAGCACTTTGTCTTTTCCCTCTTTCCAGAGAGCAGAGGAACAGTTGTCTATTTGTCTTTCTCAAGCCAAACCCAGAGATTATGAAATCCCTTCTTCATGTGGGAATCCTTAATTCCCACTTTAATCCAGGTATCTAAGCCAGGTTTTCTGGGGTGCTCTGACAGGGGCGGTTGTACTCAATGATCTATGGAGGTTCCTTCCAACCCCTAACATCCTGTGATCCTGCGAAATACTGCCTGTTTTTTAAGTATAGTGTTGGCAGGGAAAGTCATCAATAATGTTATTAAGAGTTATTTATTTATTCTTTTTATTTCTGAAGATGATGTCTGATGCTTAACAGATGCGTTCTTGCTTGGCAGTATATCATTCTGTTTGAGCGAACTCGAGGCTTCTAGGCAGCTGGAGGAGTTAACAGGCAGCTCTTTGCTTGGCATACCTGTGAAAATTGCATGATACTGAAAGAGTAGAAAATATTCGTCAGGTTTTTCAGGAACAGTATATGAATGTTTTTGAAGATACACAGAATTCAAAACATTCATTGCAAACTTACTTTAAAAAATATTTTTAAGTATTTCAGATATTTTAAAATTCGAAGCTATTGTGTACTCTCATGGCCAGCAGTATGCTCTTGTGGCCAGTGCCATTCTGGGGTGTATTAAAAGGGCTGTGGTAGTAGGTCAAGAGAGGTTCTCCTCCCCATCTACTCTGCCCTGGTGAAGCCACATCTCAAATATTGTGTCCATTTCTCTGCTTCTCAGTCCAAAAAAGGACAGGGAACTGCTTGAAAGTGTCCAGCACTGAGCCACAAACATGATTAAGAGAATGGAGCATCTCTCTTATGAGAAGAGCCAGAGGGAGCTGGGGCTATTTATCTTGGAGAAGAGGAGATTGAGATACGACCTCATTCATGTTTATGATTATGTAAAGGGTGAGTGCCAAAAGGATAGAGCTAGGCTCTGCTCAGTGATGCCCAACAATAGGACAAGGGGCAATGGGTGGAAGTTGAGGCATAGGAAGTTTAAAGGAAACATGAGAAGGATTTTTTTCCCTGTGAGAGTGACAGAACGTTAGAACAGGCTGCCCAGGGCGTTGTGGAGTCTCCCTCTCTGGAGATATTAAAAATCCACCTGGACGTGTTCCTGTGTGATCTGGTATAGATGATCCTACTCTGGCAGGGGAGTTGGACTGGATGAGCTTTCAAGGTCCCTTCCAGCCCCTGACATTCTGATTCTGTGTCTGGTTTTTGCTAGAAGTATTTTGTATCTGAGAGAAGACAAATGTTTTTCATCTGAATGAAGCAAGTTATAACTTCATTCATCCATTCTGCCCGCCACTACCCAATATACTGTGTATATATATGCAATTAAAATTAAGCAGACACTAGTTTTGTAATACTTTCTTTCTTTTTAGACTTGTACTACTTGTCATTTAGGAGTAATTAGGCTCTGTGGTGATGAACAAAGAGGCATGCACTGTCCGTGTAGCTACTGCAGACTGATCTCACTGTCCTTTAGTTTTGCCTCCACATTCCTCTTTTCCTGGGAAGATCTGCATTTTTCTCTTAAGTGGTCCATATATCTCTTGTTGCTCTTGCTAAGCAATGAGTGGAAGAAATCTTTTACATGGAGTTCTGGCACAGGAATGAGTCTGAGGTGAAGCTGTTAGTTTTAGGAAAGCATCATTAGATTCTGGAAGACGTTCTCTCCAGGGTCACCGACAGAAATATAATTTTGCACTAACTCTGTAGCCAGCAGATCAAGGGAGGTGATTTCTACCCCTCTGCTCTGATGACACCCCCACCTACAGTGCTGTGTCTAGCTCTGGAAACCTCTGCACAAGGTGGAGATAAACATGTTGAGGTGGATTCAGTGAAGGCCACAAAATTATGAGAAGGTTGGAACACCTCTCCTATGAAGACAGGCTAAGAGTGCTGGGATTGTGCAGCCCAGAGAGGAAGGCTTCAAGAAGCCCTTATTGTAGCCTTTCAGTACATAAAGGGTTCCTGAAAGAAAAATAGAGACATTTAGCAGGACCTGTTGTGACTGGACAAGATGTGATGATTTTAAACTAAACTAGGGGAGATTAAGACTAGAGAGAAGGAAGAAATGTTTTACACTGAAGGTGGTGAGACACTGGCCCAGGTTGCCCAGAGAGGAGGTGGTGGATTTCCTGTCCCTGGAAATATTTTAGTTCTTGTTGGATGGAGTTCTGAGTGACCTGGTGTAGTCAATTGTCCCTGATCACTGCAGGGAGGGGATTTGACTATGTGATGGTTTGGGAGTTTTGCCTCCCCACGCTTTTGAATTCACCCAGACTAGACTCAGCCAGCTGGAAGTTAAGGAATATATTCACAGCTTAACACAATATACAAGCAGATATTTACAATATATCACAAATATTTACAGCTATATATAGAAACATACAAGTTAAAAGTAATGCAGAAACACAATACCCCTCCCAGAAATCAGAGTCCCCAGGAGGGGTTCCCAACCACTCTTCTGCCTGCTCTCCACCCCACAACCTTATCCCAAAATCTACCTTACTGTATTGATTGTGGGCGATTGAAGAGGCAGAAATTGTAAATTATGTGGCTTTTATAATTTCCAAAAGCCCCACCCACAATCTGTGTGTAAATTAGTTTAAGTTTGGGTTCTAATTCAGTCAGGAAAAGTCTTCACAAGGATGCCTTTTCCTGTAATTCAGGAAAAATGAGAAAAATGGAAAGGTTTGGGCATGAAATAGCTTTCCCCCACTTACAGATGGGAGACAGTCTCTTTCTCGGCAGTGTCTGGAGTCCAGTGCCTGCCAGAGTCCAAGATCGCTGTAGGCACAGCTTTCACGAAGCCACGGTCGCGAAGCAAGGCAGGGGAAAGCTGAGGTGCTCCGTGGTATTCCCACGAATGGCTGCAGTTTACCATTAGAAGCAGGTCCTGCAGCAAGAAGCCAGGATGCTCCTCAAGGTCCAGCTCAAAGTCCGTACAAGGCTTGTGTCTCCAGGTCTGTGTTCAGGTCCGTGCAGGTCCCAGTGCAGGTCCTGGTTCAGGTCTGAGTGCAGGTCCCAAGTGAAGGTCCCAGTGAAGGTCCGTGCAAGTCCTGCTCCAATCTGTCCAGCTGCCATATATATACTGAGGCGATTTGTTCCCTCCCTGTTCAAGCCCTGTTCAAGGGTGGGAGAAGGCACTTCACACCTATTGTACTAAGCCTCCGGTGACAGAGGTGGGGAGGGAGGAAGACCGTTTCCTGCCTCATTCACACCTCTGGTGGGGCAGTGGATTGGGGTGTGCCCTGCCACAGTTCTCACCCAATTCAAACCTCCAGTTGGGCAGTGCCCTGCCCCACCACACTTACTTGCAAGGTGAACTGGAAATATCAGCGAGGGGGGTGTTAGAAACAGAATTGATTAGTTGGGTTACACAGATCCAGCTAAAAGCCAAGGACAGACAGATTCTGATAGACAGAGCTCAGGCACATTGTTTACCTATGTTTGTGTCCCTGCCTTTATACATCTCAGTTTTCTTTTTACAGCCTATAATCTATTTTTTCTCATTAAAATATTCCGATTAGCCTCAAACCAGCACAGACTAGATGACCTTTAAAGGTTCCTTCCAACCCAACCTATTCTATGAATCTATTAGACATGGTTGATGAAGATTTGAGGATTTTTTTTTTAATTATTCCCCCTTGATAGTCTCAAGCATAATTGGA
Organism: Psilopogon haemacephalus; assembly: GCA_013396835.1. NCBI lineage: Eukaryota > Metazoa > Chordata > Aves > Piciformes > Megalaimidae > Psilopogon > Psilopogon haemacephalus. The sequence goes on from VWZI01022948.1 coordinate 39,102, forward strand.
TATTTTCTGTATGTTTTTGTAATTATTAAATTATTTTAAAGGTCTTAGCAGAGACACAGAGTACTCCTCCCTAAAGAAGGCTTAAAGAAATTAAACCACGAAGAGACTGTTAAGGCAGCAAGTAAGTGTAAGGGCGGAACAGTTAGGGCAGCATTCGGGCTGGTATCCTGGCTGGCTGCTCTGATTTTGGGTTGTAATTGTGCAGCTATAGCATTTAATGGGATGTAAAATTTATGTTAAACTTCTAAGATTGCTCTGAAAGGTAAAAGGGTTAGGAAGCAATAACTTTGAGGTACTTGGCTTGCATGGCTTGCAAGCCAGTTGCCATGTAACTAGAGAGCTTCTAGAGCTTAGGAGCTGCTTTGGCAGCAGAAGTCAAAAGTTTGTTGCATTGGAGATGGCCAGGCTAAAGCTCTGCTGGTTCAACCATTGGATTTCCACATTTACAGACAACAGTAATTAATATAATTAATATATAAGATTTAGGTAGTATGCTGACATTGAATGCAAAATTCTGGGCATTTGGATGCATGTAGTGTTTAATTTTATGTAGCACTATAGCTGTGAGTATCTGTAACTAACAACATCTCTATATTTTGGCACAAATTAAAATTAAAACTGTTGGTGACATTGATGTGCTTGTAAACAGAAAGTGCCATGATGTGTATTGAAATAATACCTGCAACAGAATTATAAGTATATAGAAAAGCACTTAGAAAACACTTTATAAAATAAAAATCCTAAACTAATGACAGACCTCAGTTTTTGCTTTTTCTCCTGGAATTTTACTAGCCTTAATAAGCTATCTTTCCATAAATACTGAAATTAAAATAAAGTAGCAATTTTTAGAATACACAGCAGTGTGTAAACCTTATTACCCAGGCATGTGATTGTAGCCTTCACCTTTATTCAGCACAAATGATAGTAATTATGGTATAGGTAAGAATGTGAATATTAAAATTGGCACCTGTAACAGCCAGGAAGTGTACCCAGAAGAAGCAGTATTGTGTTACATACATGTTTCCAGCTCCCATTACATGAAGTTCAGAGAACTCACTTGGTACTTTCCCATCAGGTTTGGTTTGCCACTTGCTACAGAAGTGATTTAAGAAGTAGATCTTTAAATGCTTCATCTGCCCTTTCTTTCTGCAGCGTGAAACTTTTGGCTGCTCTTGCTTTAAAAGAAATGTTAGGACTTTGCTTAGTACAGTAGTGTACAAATGAGCAGAACCTTTTTCCAGAAGCGTGAAAAACGTTGCTGCTAACTATGTCATGCAGTTCAGCATGTATTTGATAATGGGGAAGAATATTTATTCCACGTAGTTCCTCTGAATTCGTAGTGGCTTACTGGGACTGGAGCATCTGAAACACAGCAAACCCCCTGGCATATTTGCTTCCTGGGTAATATGTAATCCTCAGTTTATTTTGAGTAAGAAAATTAATTCAGTGTGTGTATTTCCCGTCGTAAAGCAGAGTCTGGATGTGTAAGGGCCTTGAGAAAACCCAGTGTTGGAACTAAGTTGTGGTGATTGTTGGGTTGGCTGCTAGATTTGTGCAAGAAAATTTTGTTGGCATGGTGCAAGCAATTCCATGGAAATAGAGGTTAACTCTGTCTCTCCTCCTTCCACTTCCTCCCTCCTGTGTTTTGGTTGATGATGATTTTTCTAGGGCTGTCCTGAGCAGCTACCAAACTCTATGAGATTCCAGATGGTTCTCTGAGAAAATACCTTAAGCTTTATAGATTTTCTGATAAATTCAGCACAAGACAAGATTAACCTGAAGGCAGATTCCAGATTTCATTGATTGTGCTGTGAAATGTATTAGTAGTGTAGAAATGGGGAAAAGAGAGGCATTTAGAGAGGAGTGAGTCCTTCATCTCATCATTCACAAACAATTTGTTAAAATAATTGCTTTGATTGCTTGATAATCTGATTTTCAAGGCTCTGCTCAGTTTGCCTGATATCACAGAATCACAGAAACATTCAGGTTAGAAAAGCCCTTCAGGATCACCAAATCCAGCCCATATCCCTTCTCTACAAGGTGCCTCCTAAACCATATCCCCAAGCACCACATACAAAAGCCTTTTAAATACATCCAGGGTTGGTGACTCAACCACATCTCTGGTCAGCCTATTCTAATGCCTGACCACTCCTGCAGTGAAATTTTTTTTCCCCTAATATCTGTAGTAATTCGTGGGGAGGCAGGGGCAGGAACAGATTTCAGAAGGCTTTTCCCTCGCAAAGCCGTTTATTTGCAAAACTTGTACGCTTATATACACTTTCAGTACTATTCACATGGCAGTCTACAGATAGTCTTCAGATCACACCCTTTACTCCCCATGCATACTAATTACGTTGGTTAATTAAATCAGACCTACACCTGCATTCCTTCAGTTCACACTTCCATTTATCTTATCTACCATCTACACCTAGATGACACACCATTGTTTCATACTAAACTGAAATATGTGACTCCCATAAATATCTAGTCTAAACCTACCCAGTCACAGCTTGAGGCTATTCCCTCTTGTTCTATCTCTCTATTACTTGTGAGAAAAGACCATTTTGTGAGAAGAGGTTCATGTTGTTTTGTCAGTAAAATAGTTTCAGATTAGTAATAGCTATCTGCAAGAGAGAAATGCCTCTGAGAAGAGCAATTCCTAGACAATGTGGCTTGTTACTGAGATCCAGTCACTCCTTAGCTGCTCCTGACTGTCTGTAAGCTTGGGGAATGTCTTGAGCTACAATGCTGTGTCTCTGTTTTGTTTCTGATTAGTGAAAGGGAGAGGGGATTATTGGAACTGTTGATGTTTCTTTATTTTTTTTTTTAATGATTGCCTTGCTTTGGAGGACTTCAGACTTGTGCCCCATTTAATCATTAGCTGCTATTGACAGTCTCAGTGTCTTCTAATGATTTCAGGAAGAACAACTTGTTCTTACTGTGTTGGTCAGAGATAGACTGCTAGACTAAGTAGACTTTTCAAGTACAATCCTTTGGTTTCATTTGATTTAGGATATGATGACTGAGATCTAACTCTGGGTTTTTTTTGTGGAAATACCCGGTTAGTTTTGAACAAATAACATAAATAATAGCAAAAGCTATCTGGTTCCAGCTCTGCTGCCCATTACCTTTTCCCCTCACATTTTTAGACAATACTAGTAACACAACTGCAGATGTTAACCTGTTGCGATGAGCATTATTCACTGCCTAATCTGGAGAATTATATGAAGCTTCTCTTGAGCTTCACATGACAGCTTTCCAAAAGGACATCACAGAGTTGTCATCTCTTTGGAACCACCGAGAGAATGAACAGGGAAACACAAGTTATAGGTTTTGCAGTGCACTAAGAATATTTAGCTGTTTATTTTTTATTACTATATTAAGCAAATGAGTGACTTGTCTAAATGTGATTGAGATACTGATGACTGTCAGCTGATGGAGGTAAGACCCATACAATCTGCAGGGAAGAAAACTTTCTGAAAAACAGTTTTGTGCCAACAGTTGTTTCATGTTTTAATATACATTTGTGGCTTATAGTTTATCTAGCTACACCAGAAGTCTCAAAAGCTGATATGTATTTTATACTGAGCTGCATACCTTGTCATTCATGCTTTATAAAGTGTAAAGGTTACATTGAAGCATTATTCCTTGTCTTCATAGGCCCCATTTGCATTCATTATAGGGAGATAAATTCTTGCCTAAGGGTCTTGTGAAGGTTTGGGAATTACCCACCCCACACACATTTGAAATCACCCAGACTCAGATGGCTGGAAGTTAAGGAATGAAGCAGATATTTTCTTGTCCCAGAATCTGCCTTATGTGCCAGTTAAACAGGGAAGATCAGCCAGGGGAGTTAGAAGCAGAAATTGATTAGTTGGGTTGCAGAGATCCAGCTAGAATCCAGGGAGAGAGAGATCAGGCTCCACAGACAGAGAGCAACTGTTTTATCTATGTTTGTGTGTAAAGGGTTAAGCCCACCCGGGAACCCCCTGACTCCTCCCGAGGCGTGGTCTGACCCTTTTCCCAGGTGTCATGGTTAGCCACTCCCACATCCTGCTAGGATTTGGCTATAAAAAAAGAGGGGAGAGCATGTTGTTCTCTGTCTCTTCCTCCTGTCTGGTCTGGGTGAGGTGCTATATTGCTGCTCTCTGCTGCCAGACCATGTGCTCCCTGCCACGGCGTGGAGAGCACCATTATTCTCTTCTGGAACTGGGACTAATTCTTTTCACCATAAAATTCCTGCATCCTGCTTTCCTTCAGCACCAAAATCATCGACCTCAGCCTTGGGACTCAGTTGCCTGCCAATGGTTGTATTTGCATTTTGCTCCCCTTTCTCCCCTTCTCCCCAGTCTCTGTATCTTTCTCCCTCATTCCCCATATCCTGGAGTCTGTTTACCTTTTCTCCCACCTTCTGTAAACAAAACCTTTCCCTCCTATTTGTTGTTAAAGTTTTATACCCTTTTTGCTTCCAAATTGGATTGAGTTGGTTTTTTTTTATTGGGCTTTTGGGCTCAGGGTAGTTGGCTTAGACTCAATACATTGTGTCCTTGGTCTTGTACATCTCAGCAAACTTTTGGGCAAAGTAGGCATCACCATTGTTTTTCTTTCCACAGCCTATAACCTGATTTCTCTTATTAAAAATATTCCAATTAACCTCAAACTAGCACATATTTTATAAATATTAGTTGATCATGTTGCTGCTAATGAGCTTTCAGGCTCCATCTAGTGAAAATAATATTGTTGCTTAATTAAAAATGAGCTATCCTCAGAAGAAAGGTAGAAGACAAATTTCTCAGACTTGAGCAGCAGTTTCTAAAAACATTGTATTCACAGTGAGGTGTTCCTGTAAGGCTCTAAGGATACGTTCTTCACTGCTGTAATGTAAATGCATTGAAAAAAAGTAAGTCTGCAGGGTCTGTGCAACACAGAACATGCAGAAAGCTACATCTTACACAAGAGAATTGTCTGCCCCACTACAGCGCTCAAAGCAAGAATATCCAACTAGTAAAATTTGTTAGTCATCTCTGCATGACAAAAATCAGTAAGATACAATCTCTTATGGTTTGATGTCAAAATAAACATAAAGAAGTATTGACTTTCAGGAAAAATATTGAGCTGCAGGTGTATAATTGAAAGTGCCAAGAGGAGAAGACTGAAAGTAGATGATGTTGGCCAGTCTATTCTAGGATGCATTTCAGAATCAAAGCCAGAAATAATAGTGCAGGGGGCAAGCTGTCTGCCCATGTCTGAGAAACAGAATTCCTTTAGGGGATGCTGGCAATCTGACCATGAGTGAGATGAAAAGGCAGACTTGCCATTAAAATATCCAATTAATTCATGGTTGCCTACAGAAGGTTTATGGTACTGGGAATGACAAGAAACAGTCAAAGCTAGAGTTCCCTTGGCCAGTTTCTCCTGTATTAAATTGACTTATTTTCTGTCATGGTTGTAGGTCCTACTGGGTAGTACTTTGTGCTGTGCAGTTGTTACAGTTTTCAGGCAATGCCTGATTTATCCATAGAATTCAAATATAGGGGATAAACAGTTGTAGGGATCGGACACAGAATAATACAAGATATGTTTATCCAATTCCATTGCATTTTGTAGCACAAGCTTCTCTTTCTGGCTGCCTCCTGCTTGCTTCTGGCTTCTCTGCTCTGCCTGTGACCTTGCATGCTGCCCGACTGAGCTTCTTGTTTGGCTTTGCAAAGGTACAGAGGCTGGTAGAGATGGTGCTGGCTGTACAGTTCTTTGAACTCTTTTTTCCAGTTGAACTGTAAATATATGTAAATATACCTTGTACTTCTAAATTGCCTTTTATATTTAGTTAACTCTTGTTGACGTAATTTCATTTAACTTTCAAAATTCTGAAGAAGTATGGTAAATTTACTCTGAAGGGTAAATTTGCAATTTGTTGGTTAGAAAATCCAAACCACAGTGCAGGCACTCAGAGACTGGGAGTGTTTTCTGTGAAATGCTTCAAATTGCTCTCAAACTGAACACTCCATGAGCTAGTCTCATTATGTTTTCTTTCGAGGAAAAAAAATTGCAGCAAAGCTATAGCAGTATTTTAAATCCTTAAATTACTCACTGTACATTCAATATTTTGATACTGAAATCAGGGAATAAACAAAAATATTTTAACTCTTGATTTTGTTTTTTTTTTAATAATACCCATAGTATTAAAGTAATTGTATACCACTGTATTGCAGGGTTTTCTTGACCTATGTAGAGTAGCATCATTTCCATTCTGATTGTACATGAAGGCTTTTATGTGCTGTTACTCATCCTAAGGATGCTGTTTAAAAAAAAAAAAAAAAAAAGTAAGCTAACTGTTACGCTCTTTCGACATAGCCTTGCTTTCCCAGGTTACTAAAACTTATGTATGCAGCAGCACTGAATCATGGGTTATAGAGTCCAACCATCAGCCTCACACCACCGTGTTCTGAAGTGCCATGTTCATATGTTTCTTAAACACCTCCAGGGGAGGTGACTCCACCACCTCCCTGGGTCGCCTGTTCCAATGCCTGCCCATTCTCTCCATAAAGAAATTTTCCCTAATATCCTACCTTAACCTCCCCTGTCATAATTCCAGACCATTTCGTTAGCCAAGAATGCCAATGGGATCCTGGGGTACATTAAGAGGATTGTGGTCAGCAGGCTGAGGAAGGTTCTTCTCTTCCTCTACTCTGCCCTGGTGAGACGTCACCAGGAATATTGTGTTCAGTTTTGGGCTCCCCAGTTAAGGGGGTACAGGAATCTTACCTTGAAAGAGTTTAAGGGAGGGCTATGAAGATGATTAAGGGGCTGGAGCACTGCTCTATGACAAGAGGTTGAGGGACCTGGGGCTGTTTGGTCTGCTGAAGAGAAGGCTTAGAGGGGATCTAAGGGGATAAATATCGTTGAAACCAAGGCAACAAAGTCTGTTATTACAGTCAAGAATTTAACAGGCAAGAGAAAGACCTCAGCCAGTAAACTTGGCTCTGAGACACTCAAAGTAATGACATAGCTAAATGAAAACGGTCATTTCATTGCAGATCAATACCTGATCAGAATTGCTAGGACTTTGAGAACTACATCTAATAAAAGCCTTTGTAATGCAGATGTGCCAACCTGCAGGTGGCACACATATGTGCATTGGTTATGTGTGCAATACAGGTGTGTGTACAGAATATACCTATACATACACGTAACTTTGCATCCTCTGGAAGGCATGTTACAATGACCAGGAGGGTTGGACTAGATGACAGCAATGTGCCTTTGTGGCCAAGAAGGCCAATGGGATCCTGGAGTGCAGTAAGAGGAGCGTGGCCAGCAGATTGAGGGAGGTTCTTCTCTTCCTCTACTCTGCCCTGGTGAGAACATTGTGCTCACCAGGAATATTGTGTTCAGTTTTGGGCACTCCAGTTCAGGAGGGACAGGGATCTGCTCAAAAGAAGAGGGCTACGAAGATGATTAAGGGGCTCTATGACAAGAGGCTGAGGGACCTGGGGCTGTTTGGTCTGCTGAAGAGAAGGCTTAGAGGTGATCTAAGGAGATAAATATCTGAGGGCTGGGGGGTCAAGAGGGAGGGGACAAACTCTTCTCAATTGCACCTTGTGATAGGACAAGGGGCAATAGGTATAAACTACAGCACAGGAAGTTCCACTTCAACATGAGGGAGAATTTCTTTACTGTAAAGGGTCACAGAGCACTGGAACAGGCTAACCAGAGAGGTTGTGGAGTCTCCTTCTCTGGAGACTTTCAGGACCCATCTGGATGTGTTCCTGTGTGACCTGAGCTAGATTATATGGTCCTGCTCTGGCAGAGGGGTTGGACTGGATGATCTTTGGAGGTCCCTTCCAACCCCTAACATCCTGTGATCCTGCTGTTTCCCACTGAGAAGAGTCTGGCCCTGCCTTCCTGGCACTCCCTGTGTAGTTATTTGTAAACATTGATAAGATTCCCCTTCAGTCTCCTGTTCTGCAGGCTAAACAGCCCCAGCTCGCACAGCCTTTCCTCATGAGGGAGATGTTCCAGTCTCCTCATCATCTCATTGGCCCTGCACTGGACTCTCTCCAATAGTTCTTTGTTCTTCTTGAGCTGAGGTGTCCAAAATGGAATCACAGAACATTTTATAATGCCTGTAGGACTAGACATTAGTGAAAATTTATCTGTAACCTATGTGGCTATCAGTCACTCTGNAAACCTGGAGGCATCCTGTGTGTTCGTTTGCAGGTGTATTTCTCTGTGACAGATGTTCTCTAAGACCCTGAGATCTGCCATTAATTTTGAGTAGTCAGGAAGGCATCCATCTAGTCAGCAGCAGAAATTACTGCTGCTCTTTGATGAGTTTTCGTTATTAGCATTTCTCAAAGGCAAAGGTGACTGAAATTTATAGCATCAGTTGGCCACAGGAGACAAGGATGTTTCATAAGTGCTGCCAGGTATCACTGAGATGAGCTTGCATGCACCAAGCAAATCTTTTTGCAAATTGCTGTGAAAACTGCTACAGTGAATTNTACTGTTGGAGGAGAGACTAAGTATTTCCTTTTAAGCTTTGTATTTGCCTCCTTGAGCTGCAGTTTCTCTGGTTTTATCATTTTAAATGATACAGAAAGCTACCTAACAACTTTTTGTAATCAGTCTGGTTTGTTGTGAGAGTTGCTGCTTTATATTTTTTTATATATATATATATCTGCATGCCCTACAACTAGCATCACATAATGAAGTCCTAAGAATTTTTTAAAAGGCTTGAATAAAAGCTGTCTAGAAACTAAATTAAANAAATCTTTTTGCAAATTGCTGTGAAAACTGCTAGAGTGAATTCTCCTCTCTGAAACTATCCCTGTTGCTTAAGTCACATAGTATTGTGACCCCTTGGTGTGCAGTTGAAATGGCCTGATCCCCAACATGGCATCAACAGCAGTGTAGTGAGTGGGGTGAGGCTGCAACTAGCCACCACAAAAATGGCATCTGCTGCATGGTCCACACTGTGCTAGGGACACTTCCTCTACCTTGCTAGAAATCCCAGTGGGATGAGAATGAATCAAATCCCAAATAAAGGATTTTTGAAAGGAAAATAAACTCTGCAGAGAGCACCAGAAAATTGCAAAAATTGCTTTTTCCCCTTTTTTTTTTTTTTTTTTTTTTTTGAGATGTGAGATTGGAAGCACAAATTGATGAAGAGTGATTAAGGTGATGAGCTTTGAAGGCATGACCTTGCAAACCCAGTAATTGTTGCCATTTACTTAAAGAAATAATCAAGCACCATCACCTGGAAGGAAAAAAAAAAGTTTAGTTTGCAAAATCATGAGCAAAAAGCATAGAGAATTATGTGTTAAACTCATCCATAGACTCTCTAGGTCAACAAGTACCCTAGTTTTAGACCATGGTCTGCCACATAGTACTGGCATTTTTCTTCAGAGAATTCTGTCTTGGGGCATGGGGCAGAAGAACACAGGAACAAAATCAAAGTTAAAAGGAGAAAGGGTGTTACCATTTCATCTTGCTTGTTTTCCAAATGCATCTGCAAATCGTATGTAATTATTTGGCACTTCAGGACATGGTTTAATGACCATGGTGGTCTTAGGCTGAAGGTTGGACTTGATCTTGAATATCTCTTTCAATCAAAACAATTTTATGATTCTGTGGTTTTTTGTTTTTTTTTTAACTGGCTTATGTGTGAGATAATTACATCCTTTGGGTTGATGTATGCTGTTTTCTCAACATCTTATTCTGTCTTTCTACAGCCTGAATAGAGGACTTTAAATATTTTCTTTCCCATTTGGGCCAATATTTGTCCCTCTTTCCTTGGATGTTAATCCTGTGCTAGGCAGGTTTATATTTAGAAAGATGCCTTGGCTATATTAGTTTTCGTAAGAGAGAATCCCAAAGCTGCATAATTTTCTGGAACAGTGAAAGGTTTGCATGAACTTTGCTATATCCTATCACTCATTTTTGTAGTTATTCTGTATTTAAACACCGTCCTACTGCTTATAATGAACAAAACGATGAAGTGATTTGTCAAATGTTATATTGACTATCATTTGTGGCTCCATTTTGCTATGTTATTATTTGGACTAGTCTAGAAATTGCTTTAAGGAGATGAATAACACCCCTCTAATGCAAAGTAACTTCTTTGGCTGAAATTAATTTGAGTTTTCTCAGTTGCAGGAGGCAGACTAAATGGAGTTAAAATGAGATAAACAGTGGCCTTCACATCTTACCATAGCCCCAGAAATGCCTATTGAGTCTAGGTCAGCCCATTTGTTTAAAAGAAACTTGGATATGAGAATTCTCAAACTTTTTGGTAATCTCAGATGACTGACTGATAGGCAAGCGGGCACGATTCAAAGACAGTGAGGCACAGTTAGGGAAATGCAGAAGAGAAAGCTTTGGTGTCCAAGCCTACTTGGTAATTTTGAATCGTCAGAGGGAGGTTTCAAGAGGTGAATTCTTATTGTCATGTATGTGGGCCAAACCAGCTTCCTCTTAGAAAAGTTGTGGCATAAACTCTATTCAGCCTATACCAGAAGAAAAAACAAATATCAACCAGCCCAAACCTCCAAAACTCTGCTAGATCATTGTGCAGTATGGTCTCTCTTGGTTTTGCCAAAGGGTTATATTTAGTATTTTTCAGAGTAAGATTCCTTCAAGGGAGAAGGGAGTTGCTTGTTACTTTGTGTGTGTTTGAGTGAGATCCACACATTGCAGACTGTAAGGGAAAGGAGAGACAACAGAAAGCTGAAAGGCTGCAGCTTTGATCAAGTAGCTGAGTAGACAGCAGGGATGACCCTCAGGTCTCAGCAACACTGCAAAGACTTGGGGAGCTGACAGGCTAGAGCAGAGCTTACTTTCTTTAAGTCCAGCAAAGAACTGATAGTATTAGGCTGATATCAGGGACCTTCTGCAGAGACTCATAGAATCATAGGATGGCAGGGTTTGGAAGGGATCTCTGGAGATCTAGTCCAATCCTCCTGTCAGAACAGGTTGACCTAGATCACGTTGCACGAGAATGCATCCAGGCAGGTTTTGTAAGACTCCATATGGGATGGAACAACCCTTTGGTCAGTTTGGATCGCCTGACCCAGATGTGTCTCCTCCCAATATCCTGCCCATCCCTCACCCTACTGTTGAGGGGGGAAATGCTGGAAAAGCACAGCCTTGGTGCTTGGCTTAGCAGTAGCTGAAATACCAGTGTGTTTATCAATACCTAGCTACAGCAGTACACAGCACAGCGCTAGAAAGATGCTCTGGGGTTAATTAACTCCAACTCAGCCAAACCCAATACATGTTTTTAAAAGGAGAATAAATTTAGAATTCTATTCACTCATATCTTGGAAAACCTTATCTGAGCTTTTTTAATCGTTTGAGCTTTATCATTTGAAAATGTGACTTAGATGGTCTTATTTTGTTGGCTTCTTATGTAGTGGATAGTTCATGCTCAAATAATTAATCTTTGACTTCATTTTTTTTCTCAGAATTCATAGAGCAACATTTAATCTCTCCATCAAGTGTTAACTTTCCCCCTTTGCCTAAGGTTCTCTTATGCAATTGTAAAGTATAAGTGGTTTACTGCAGACAAAATACTAATAAAAATATAGGTGTTAAGCTCTTTTTTTTGTTTACCTTGTTGTCAAATCCCTAAACGTTTAGTTCAAATTCCTAGTTAAGAATATAGCCTTTGTCCATTTTCTTCAGATTCTGAGAGTCTTGGTACATCTTGACATCTTGAGGCTTAAGTTACTTTGTTTAAATTTCAAAAACTAAAAGTAGGACAGATTTTTTTTTTTTCTTTCATTACTCACTGTAAAATCAAATCAGGTGCAGCCACATTGGCTGCAAAACTGTGCCACATTCTTCTCTTTGATTTTCCTCATCTGTGACAGAGATTTCTGGTACTAAGGATCAAAAGTTAGACATACCCTTTGAAAAATGAGAAAATTCAGGTTGTAAAAGTAATGTGAGAGTTAAAGATGACTGACTTTTTAACTTAATAGTTAGCACTTCCTTAGTTTCATTTTTTCCCCCTTTCCCCCACATTTAAATATATCAAAACATCGAAGTACAAAGAGAATTTGAGATGAAAGATTAAAGTTGACTCGGCCTCCATCAATGTCTGCCCTGTTTTTCTTCTTGGGAGGAAGAAAAAAAAAATCTTTTTCCATATTATAAGAACTAAAACATTGATTTTTACACACACACCCCTCTCCCCCTCCTCCCAAAATAATGTAATGTTTCAGTCCTGTAGGCTTGTAGATTTTTGCTTGATGTTGGAAAATTATGCTTTTATGCTTTTTATTTTTTTCCTTCTTCCTAATGTTTAGGGAGCATAAAACTTTTGAGCAATTTTATGCTTCAGAAGTGACAAGCCTACATGACTATGCTATGTGGTATTTTCCTTTGGTCCACTATATTAAAACGTAATCTTGCAAAGTATTATGCAAGACTATTTGTTAACATTGTTATGTTCCACTCTACTGTGCCATAAAGCACCTGAGCTAAATGAGCCCCAGTTCTCTCAGCCTTTCCCCATGTGACAGGGCTTCCAGCCCTCTGATCATTCCCCTGGCACTTTTCTGGACACTTTTCCAGCCTGTCCACATCTTATTTTTGTACAGCAGAGACCAAAACTGCAGGCAGTGCTCCAGATGTTGCTTGATAAGCACTTAGTAGAGTGGGACAATGATTGTCTCAACTGGTGATGGTCATGTTGTAACCCAGCATCCCGCTGGCTTTCTTAGCCACTGCAGCACACTGTTCACTCATGCAAAGCTTGTTGTCCACCAAGATTTTCAGGTTCCTTTCCACAGGGATGCTCCCTAGCCAGGTGGGTTCCATCAGAGCTGCACTTGTGGGTTATGTATTCCCAGGTGCAAGACTCTACTTTTGTCCCTGATGAACTTCATAAGGTTGTTGCTAGCCCACTCCTTCAGCCTGTCCAGGTCTTCCTGGAGAGTGGCTCTTCCTTCTGGAGTGTCAACCTCCCCCACTCATTTTGGTGCCATCTGCAAACTTCATCAGGGTGCTTTTGATCCCAACATCTAGATCACTTGTGAAGACAGTAAACAGCATTGGGTGCAGTATTGCTTCCCAATAGGTTAAGTGTCCTTTCTTACAGATAAGGTTGCTGGGTCACAGCCAAACAGCATACCCCCAAGTAATAAAAGACACAGAAACCAAATACAACCTTTATTTATTATAAAGAAATTAGGGAGTAAATTGCAAATGACTGTTTGCTTCTCCCTAAGACTGCTACTGCCTAGCAACATTTACCAGATAGGATAAACATAATTAACTGTAAAAAGCTTAATGTCTAAAAGACATTAGGATTGCTGATGTGCAGTCTTGAGGTGTCTCTACTATTTAAAAATGTTATCTGGTTTTGCATTGGAGTGTAAGTGTTCTCAGCCTTGCTCGTGATATGTGCCTCTGTGCGTGTGCACACTCCTCTGGATATAAATGGAATTTGTATTGCAGTCGTGCTATAATTTAGTAGGGAAATGCTTCTGCAGCCAAAATAAAAATTAGAAATTTTTCACACTGCATACAGAAGCTCCTCAGGAAATCATTCAAGCTCTCTCTTCCTGTCATACTGGGGAATATGCCTCTTAATTTCCCCTGACAGAAAACACATCACCTCATCAACAGCTCTAGAAAATGACAAAGCATCCCCACTGAAAAAGACTGACTGCCAAGTGCTTTCATTGCCACTGCAGCAAGTGGGACAGGGAGAGGAGGATGGATGTGCTTCAGAAATGTCAGGAAAGTGGAATAATTTACTCTGCTACCTGTGGAGTCCTACTGTTATGTCTTGTACGGCCAAAAAATGTTCATACCATAGTCATGGTGTGACCCTTGAATAATTAATTTGAGCCAGAAGGCACACAACCATTTAAGTCTAAAATAATAATTTGTACTCCTGAATCTGCACAGAGTGAAATTCTTTTAGTCTTTGAGCCAAAGAAAACACCTCAGTGCAAAATCTGCACATGCAGATCTTTTATATATCCTAGAACAACTGTGGCTCAGGTTCACTCAAAGTTACTGTACAGCTTCTTAAACACGTTGTAGCACTACTAGTAACAGAATTTGCTGACATATTTGCTACTGCAATTTGACTTAAAATACTTTAAATAACCATCAGGTCTTTTTAGTTGTTGCATTTCTGAATCACACACAATCAGAGTCTGTATGTCAAATGATACATCGGAACAGAAAATATTTATGGGCAATTATCATCATAACTTCTGTTTTCACTTCACTGTATTTGTATTGCTGGGCTTTTAAAAATCATATTATTTTTCTATAAACCAAAATTACAATGAGATGAGAAAATTTTATTGTCACTACAATTTGTAGAACGGTTGCACCAACCTTTCCTCCTGTCCCCATACTGAAGGAGTAACTGTCACTGTGACTTCCAGTGGTGATCTAGATAAGCACGCTACCTCTGGTAAATACCCTAATATTGTGTTTTTATCTAACTGAACCAGCTTCCTATCACAGTGCAATTGCACTCTCAAGTATTTTGTATTTATTCTTGTTAATGAATGAGCAGTTCTAGTTTTCATGTTGCAGAGATAATGTTCTGCCTGTGAACTGGTTGGAAGCTGGTGCTCTATGATGTCTGCAAGAGCATTCAGGCAGCCTGATGCTCAAGCCTGTCTCTGTCATTTCAATAGGAGTTAAACTATTGACATTTCACAGAGCAGAATGTATTGGAATCATTCAAGGCTTCCAAGAGTTGCTGAAGGGGTGGTGAAATCTACAGCTGGAGGATTTTCTGTTATGTAGCTGGGTGGTCATCTGTTGTGTGACAAAAATAATCTCCATTATTTATTTGAGAGACAGATATCTGTCAATCATTTGACTAAAAGAGGAGCCAGGGGACCTCTGAGAAAGTGAGACAGAAATGTTCCAGCAGGCTCAAGATTGTGAGCCTTCTGCATCCAGCCCTGTAGAGATGGTGACTGCAGTGGAATGGTCTGGGTTGGAAGGGACCTCCAAAGGTCACAGCACCACAGGATGTTAGGAGTGGGAAGGGACCTCCACAGATCATCGATCCAACCCCCCTACCAGAGCAGGACCCTACAGTCTAGCTCAGGTCACACAGGAACGCATCCAAAGAAGGAGACTCCACAACCTCTCTGGTTAGCCTGTTCCAGTGCTCTGTGACCCTTTACAGTAAAGAAATTCTCCCTCATGTTGAAGTGGAACTTCCTGTGCTGTAGTTTATACCTATTGCCCCTTGTCCTATCACAAGGTGCAATTGAGAAGAGTTTGTCCCCTCCCTCTTGACCCCCCAGCCCTCAGATATTTATCTCCTTAGATCACCTCTAAGCCTTCTCTTCAGCAGACCAAACAGACCCAGGTCCCTCAGCCTCTTGTCATAGAGCCCCTTAATCATCTTCGTAGCCCTCTTCTTTTGAGCAGATCCCTGTCCCTCCTGAACTGGAGTGCCCAAAACTGAACACAATATTCCTGGTGAGCACAATGTTCTCACCAGGGCAGAGTAGAGGAAGAGAAGAACCTCCCTCAATCTGCTGGCCACGCTCCTCTTACTGCACTCCAGGATCCCATTGGCCTTCTTGGCCACAAAGGCACATTGCTGTCATCTAGTCCAACCCTCCTGGTCATTGTAACATGCCTTCCAGAGGATGCAAAGTTACGTGTATGTATAGGTATATTCTGTACACACACCTGTATTGCACACATAACCAATGCACATATGTGTGCCACCTGCAGGTTGGCACATCTGCATTACAAAGGCTTTTATTAGATGTAGTTCTCAAAGTCCTAGCAATTCTGATCAGGTATTGATCTGCAATGAAATGACGGTTTTCATTTAGCTATGTCATTACTTTGAGTGTCTCAGAGCCAAGTTTACTGGCTGAGGTCTTTCTCTTGCCTGTTAAATTCTTGACTGTAATAACAGACTTTGTTGCCTTGGTTTCAACGATTTGTGCTTCATAGTGTTTTGGGAGTTAAGAAATGTTGAAAGCATGTAAGTAGCTACTTTGGTTTGAAGGAGTTTGGCAACACTCTGTCTTTAGTAAGTGCAACTTTTTTTTCTTCTAAGATTTTATCTAGAAGTTGGAACTAGATTTTATCTAGAAGTTTGAGGTCACTTCCAACTTGGGCTATTCAATGTACCCAGAAGGCTAAAGGATCAGATTTCATGTTTATTTTTTTTTAATCTTAAACAACAGGTTGATGAAAGCTGAGAGACTACACCAGAAATACATCGCTTTATGTTGACCTGCTTTTTTATGGGTTTGTGGATTTAAGCTACAGTTAGTGATGCTATAATTGTGACAGGACAAGATATTACAATAATTGAACTTTTGGACTCATCAGGTTTTTTGCTCTTAAACTTCTTCAGTAATCATAACCTTAAAAAGTCACAAGACTTTATAGAATATAAAATTTAGTATGGCCCATCATGAGGTTTTGTAGATCAGTCCCCAAATACCTGTTAAAATCATATTTAAGCTTAGGTAAAGCCATTCCTGATTTTAGCTGAAATACTTTGCTTTGACTCTCAACATCTGAAGATGTTGTAGCAGTAGGGCTTTTTAGTTTGTGCAAATTGTTTTTTAAGAGACACTATTTTAAAATTCTTTAATGGAAGTTTTAGCCAATAAATACAAAATCCAATCTTCTTAGGGCCAGAGAGGCACTGTGATGGTAATTGTTTTGCCTTGCTTGTTTCTAGTAGTGATGTGATGCAGTACTATTTACTAAAATATCATTTCTACAGGGGTGGGATTTTCAAGTCCTTGAAAATGTTAGCAGTTATAATCCTGTCTAGGTTAAGGAGTAATGCAACAAAAATAAGTCCGAAGGATGTAAGTATAGAATAATATTTGGTTATAGACTGCCAACTTGCAGAAGCAGACACATTGAGAAGGATGTGGTTGGAGAAATTTGAGAAATGTAATTGGGCCTTGCTGCGAGACTGATGCAGAGCAGATGACTCTTCATCTCCTCTGGTTCTCTGTGGCACTTCATGTTGTTCATTTGAAGAATATTTGAAAAACGGGCATAAATCCTTTGTGTTGCGGAATTCCACTGTATTTTAAAGGTATTTACCTTCATTGTTAATAATAACCCTCACTTAGTTCAGTACATTACTGCTCTGTGTAAACAGTCATGAATTCTCTACAGTCCTGGATGTGCAGATATATAAGAAAATGGTGCATCTTGTTTGCTATTTCCATGTCACCAAATAGCCAGAGGAGTTGGTGCAGCAGGCATTTTTACACAGAGCTTTTGCCGCCAAAGCAGCTCCAGCAATCCCAACGTGAGGTTGCATATATTTGTCTCATACAGCGAGAGCCAGGGAGAAATCGTTCTTGATGTGCCTTCAAGTGTAAACAACCTGTGTGGAGAGGACTTTCTTGTGCATCATTCCCAGCCTCAGTGTCTTAGCAGACCAAGTTCTTTGGTGCTTGTTATAAACTCTCAAGTCTTTTTGTGTATTTCCCGGATACAGCTGGCTGGAATTTGTTCAAGCATTGGTGCACATGAAAGGAAGAAAATTCCCTTACTCTCTTATCAGTGTAGTTTGCCACAGTTTCTATAGAATGAAAAAGAAATTAAAAGATAGCTTTGAACTCTCCTGTGGAAGAACTCCTAAAAGGACAGATCTGAATAGTTGCTTTGAGTTGTGCTGCTGCCATCAGAGCCTGGCACCATTCTCTTGGCACTCATTCTTTAAGTATTTATTAAACCCCGTAGCCTGGTTTAGCCTGTTTATGCTGCAAAAGAGGAAGTTGTAGTACAAGGCAAAATGCAAAGTCCCTCAGGTCCGACTCAAGTGTCATCTGGAGTCCAGCAAGGCCATCTTCCACAGTATAACTTCAGTGATGGGTCTGAGATCCAGTGATCTGCTGCTCATGATCCACCATAAGAAAAGACAAACAAATGACATGACAGTGTGGTAGTTCGGGAGTTACCCACCCCCTACGCACACACTTTTAAAATCACTCAGACTAGACTCAGTTGGCTGGAATTTAATAAATGAAGCTTTATATTTACAGCTTTGCACAATATACAAGCAGATGTTTACAATATATTACAGATATTTACAAATATATACAGTAAAAAGGTAATACAGAAACACTACACCCCTCCCAGAGTTCAGAGTCCCCAACCATCCTTCCACCTTTCCCCCACCATCCAGTCTTATCCCAGTATCTCTTACATGCCAGGTAAACAGGGCAGATTGGCCAGGGGGGATTAGAAGCAGGCATTGATTAGTTGGGTTACACAGAGCCAGCTGGAAGGCAAGAAAAGTGACAGACCAACAGCCCAGAGCTCTGACCCAAGCAGCTCTCCCTTATCTATATTTGTGTTCTTATTTTTGTATCTGTCAGAAAACTTATGAGCGAAGTAGACATCACCAAGGTTTTCCTTTCTCAACCTATAATCTAATTTCTCTTATTAAAATATTCAAATTAACCTCAAACCAGCATAAACAGTACAGTTGGAGACCACAGGTTTTAATAGACTAATGCAAACTTTTAAGATACCCTCAATTCCTAAAGAGGTCTTTCTTACTTGGAGCCATTGCATGAGATTCAGCTTTCAACTTTGTAGTCTTTACATGAGCAAACAGCAGCAGTCTAATTCCTTTGCATTCTGCCTCTCATTTATGATAGAATGTGTTTTTATCTTAGCGGTGCTACAGACTAGATAGTAATAGCATCAGTAACAACATGTAATGTGATATTTGCTAGTAGCATGCAGTGTAGCTCATGAATATTTGGCATTTTCTTCTTCTCACTTGCTTCACAGTTTAAAGAGAATTTTCTCATTTCAGCTTGTCTCTTCTGATGCCGTTTTGTCCTTTAATGTCTTCCAGCTTGCCTCTTTAGAATTCCCTCCAAAGAAGCTGTTTGGAAACAAGGATGAACGAGTGATTGCAGAACGACGGAGTCACTTAGAGGTGATGCCAACTTTTTGACAGGCTGCTGTGGTGTATTTTGGTGGAATGTCCTGCTTGACCAATGGAACCATTCCACATGGTCAAAGTTGAATAGCCTGCTTCTAACTGTGAAGTTACTTGCTGCCTTACTTAACACAGGAGATGGCAGCAGTAGATTGTGAAGTAATGAAACATGCCTAAAAAAACAAAGGAGTTAATTCTGGTCTAGGGAAAAAAAAAGCAGCAGCTCTCTAGAGATATTCATAGGAGGTACATTTATTTAAGGGGAAAGGTTGTGAGTGAGGTAAGTTCTCACTCTAGACAGATAGTCTCTGTACAAGACAACTAAATAAATAGTGCTGCTTTAAATGCAGTGTTTTGGCTAAAGATTAACTAGTTTATCATAGTTCACAGGATGTCAGGGGTTGGAAGGGACCCAAAGAGATCATCAAGTCTCAACCCTCCTGACAGAGCAGGACCAAACAATCTAGCTCAGGTCATAGAGGAACCCATCCAGATGAGCCTTCAAAGAGAAGGAGACTCCACAACCTCTCTGTGGAGCCTGTGCCAGTGCTCTGGGACCCTTACAATAAAGAAGTTCCCCTTTATTTTGAGGTGGAACATGCTGTGCTGCAGCTTACATCCATTGCTCCTTGTCCTATCACAGGGAGCAAGTGAGAAGAGCCTGTTCCCCTCTCCTACCTCCAAGCCTTCAGATATTTATAAACTTTTATTAAATCCTCTTTCAGTCTTCTGTTCTACAGACTAAAAGCCCCAGGTCCTTCAGCCTCTCCTCATAAGGCAGTGCTCCAGTCTCCTAATCATCCTTGTAGCCCTCCACTGGACCTTCTCCATCAGATCCCTGTCCCTTTTATAATGGGGAGCCCAAAACTGAAGGCAGTACTCAAGATGGGGTCTCACCAGGGCAGAGTAGCGGGAGAGAAGAACCTCCCTTGATCTGCTGGACACGCTCTTCTAAATACACGGCAGGATCCCATTGGCCTTTTCGGCCACAAGGGCACATTGTCATCTCATGGATAACTTGTTATCCACCAGCACTCCCAGGTCCCTCTCCACAGGACTACTCTCCAGCAGATCACCTCTCATCCTGTACTGGTGCAGTTTATTTTTCCTCACCATGTGCAGGACTCTGCACTTATTGAACCTCATTTGATTCCTCTGTGCCCAGCATTTCAGTCTGCCCAGGTCTCTCTGGCTGCAGAGCCTTCAGCTGTATGAGCCAAGCCTCCCAGTTTGCTGTCATCAGCAAACTTGCTGGGCAGACTCTGTCTGTCTGCCCCCTCATCAATATCATTGATGAAGATGTTGAACAGCACTGGACCAAGCATTGATCTTTGTGGGACTCCACTAGTTACAGCTCTCCAGCTGGATTTGGCACCACTGATCACCAGTTGTTCTATCCAAATATCTCATGACAGAATGAAAGTGAATTTTAGGCAGCTTTGAGCTGTATTTTGTAACTCAGCTTTACGAGTGTTTGGTCTTTTGGGGTTTTAAGTTAATTTTACTGTAGGAGTTTGTGAGTTTTTGCTTGTTCTGCAGAGCCACATGGATGGCATAATTTTGCCTCCTGTCCTGCCTGAGGTCTTTATGGTACAAGACTCAGAGGCACAAATCATCTTCTCTTCTGTTATTCCAACCAATGGCAGAGACGTTGGATTAAGCATCCAAATGCAGTCTTTTAATAACATGGCTCCATGGATGGTGTCACCACCACAAATTTGGGTATAATCTATACAGCATCAGAGCTGTTGACACCAAACAGGAGACACTCTCTCTCGAAGGAAGAGGGTCTTTGCAGAGGAGATTGCAGGGCTAATTGACAGGGCTTTAAATGGGATGTGAAGGAAGAGGGGGACAAAGTCATCAGGCTTCTGTGTGGCAAGGTATGGGAGGACAGATCCATGTGGGAGCAGTGGAGGATTAGTAAGGGCTCTCAACCTGCTGCCTAGAAGCACCCTGGGGACAAAATAATGCAGTCAAAGTCTTGCAGAGATGAGCCAGATCCCCTTCAGATAGTAGCTGCCAACAGGGAAACACCAAGTGGTAATCCATGTGGTGGCGATGACTTAAGGGGTAGAGATAAGCTGATATACAGAGCTGTCTGAGTGTGGACAGGTGGGCTCTGACCCTAGGGTTGAAGTACAGACTGAGAAAAGCTTGCTCAAAGGACAGGGTAAAGGAAAATCTGTGCGTAAGTCAGCTCCAATAGAGGCACAACTGAAATGCCTCTACTCTAGCACAAGGAGCATGGGGAACAAACAGGAAGAATTGCAAATATGTGCAAGTCTACAGGGTTATGATGTCATTGGCGTCACTGAGACATGGTGGGATGGCTCTCACGATTGCAGCATAGGGATAGATGGGTATAGACTCTTCAGGAGGGACAGACAGGGGAGAAGGGGAGGGGGTGTTGCCCTCTACATCAGTGTTAAACTGGAATCCATGGAGCTCCACCTGGGGATGTGCAACACTAAAGCAGAGAGCTTGTGGGTAAAGGTTAAAGGGAAGGCATGGGAAGGGGACATCATAGTAGGAGTCTGCTACAGACCTCCTGATCAGGAAAGTGAAGCAGATGAGGCCCTTTACAAACAAATAAGAGAAGTTTCACACTCACAGGCCCTGGTACTCATGGGGGACTTCAGCCACCCTGACATCTGTTGGAAGTTCAACACAGCACAGCACCAGCAATCTAAGAGGTTCCCAGAATGCACTGATGATAACTTCCTCCTCCAAGTTGTAAAGGATTCCACAAGGCAAGGTGCAATGCTGGACCTAGTCCTCACCAACAAGGAGGGGCTGGTGAGTGAAGTGAAGCTGAAGGGTAGCTTAGGATGCAGCGACCATGAAATAGTAGAGTTTAAAAACCTCAAGGCATCGAGGAGGGTGCATAGCAAACTCAGTGCTCTGGACTTCAGAAGAGCAGACTTCAGTCTCTTCAGGGACCTCCTTGGCAGGGTGCCATGGGAAAAAAATTCTGTAAGGAAAGAGGTGCCCAGGAAAGCTGGCCAGTGTTTGAGGATCACCTCCTTCAGGCCCAGGAGCAATGCATCCCAAAAAACAAGAAGGCAGCTAAAAACATCAGGAGGCCTGGATGTATGAATAGGGAACTCGTGGACACACTTAGATGCAAGAAGAAAGCCTACAGAGAGTGGAAGCAAGGACAGGTTACCTGGAACAAATACAAAGAAAATGTTTGTGCAACCAGAGATCAGGCTAGGAAAGCTAAAGCACAGCTAGAGCCATTAAGTGGAACAAGAAGAACTTGTTCAGGTATATTAGTGAGAAAAGAAGGACTAGGGAGAATGTGGAACCCTTCCAGAAGGGAAATAGAGAGCTGGCAACAGGGGACATGGATAAGGCTGAGGTGCTCAATGACTTCTCTGCCTCAGTCTTCCACAGCAAGTGTTCCAACCACAATGTCCCAAGTCCCAGAGGGTAAAAGTAAGGACGGGGGGAAGGAAGATCAACTGTAATTGAAGATCATGTTCATGAGCACCTAAGGAATCTGAATGTGTACAAGTCCATGAGGCCTGATAAGATCCACCCACGGGTCCTGAAGGAACTGTCAGATGAAGTTGCCAAACCACTGTCCATCATATTTGAAAGGTCATGGCAGACTGGTGAAGTTCCTGCTGACTGGAAAAGGGCAAACATAACACTCATCTTCAAGAAGGCAAAAAAGGATGACCCCAGGAACTATAGCCTAGTCAGTCTCACCTCTGTGCCTGGCGAGATCATGGAGCAGATCCTCCTGAAGGCTCTGCCAAGGCAAATGGAAAACAAAGCAGAGGTGATTGGTGGTAAGCAGCATGGCTTCACCAAGGGCAAATCATGCCTGACAAAATTGCTGGCTTTTATGATGGAGCCACAGCAGCAGTGGACAAGGTAAGGGCAACTGATGTCATTTACCTGTACCTGAGTAAAGCCTTTCACTCTGTCCCACATGACATCCTGGTCACTAAACTGGAAAAACAGAGTCTTGATGGGTGGAGCACTGCTGGATAAGGAATTGGCTGGATGGTGGCATGCAGAGAGTGGTGATCAAAGGCACAATGTCCACCTGGAGACCAGTGACAAGTGGTGTCCCTCAGGCATCAGTGCTGGGACCAGTGCTGTTGCACATCTTTGTCAGTGACATGGACAGAGGAATTGAGTGCACCCTTAGCAAGTTTGCAGATGACACCAAGCTGTGTGGCACAGTTGACTTGCTTGAGGGCAGGGATCCATCCAGAGGGACCTGGAGAGGTGGGCCCAGGCCAACCTGATGAAATTCAACAAGGCCAAGTGTAAGGTCCTGCACCTGGGTCAGTGCAATCCCAAGCACAACTCCAGGCTGGGTGGCAAATGGCTGAGAGCAGCCCTGAAGAAAAGGACGTGGGGGTCTGGGTTGATGAAAAGCTCAACATGAGCCAACATTGTGCACATGTGGCCCTGACAGCAACTGTGTGCTGGGCTGCATTAAGAGCAGCGTGGCCAGCAGGGCAAGGGAGGTGATTGTCCCCCTTTACTCTGCTCTTGTCAGACCCCACCTGGAGTAGTGTGTGCAGTTCTGGAGCCCGCAATGCAAGAAGGACACTGAACTGTTGGAGCGAGTCTAGAGGAGGGCCACGAACAGCACCTCTGCTATGAGGACAGGCTACAAGAATTGGGGCTTTTCAGCCTGGAGAAGGGAAGGCTTTGAGGAGACCTTATAGTATCCTTCCAGAATCTGAAGGAGGCCTACAGGATGGCTGGGCAGGGACTATTGACAAGGTCTTGCCAATATATGAGGGGTAATGGGTTTAAACTGTCAGAGGGGATATTTAAAGTAGATGTTAGGAGGAAGTTCTTTGCAGTGAGGGTGGTGAGATGCTGGAACAGGTTGTACAGGGAGGTTGTGGCTGCTCCCTTGCTGGAGGTATTGAAGGCCAGGTTGGATGAGGCCTTGAGTGACTTGTTCTGGTGGGAGATGTCCCTACCTATGGCGGGGGATTGGAACTGGATGGTCTTTGAGGTCACTTCCAACATTAACCGTTCTGTTATAATGAATGCATTATTGCAGACCAGGGGCAGGAGGTGGGTTTTGGGGAAAGAAGAAGAGGTGTGAACAAAGAATAAACCACACACTCCACAGCTATAGTCTTGCCACACAAGTATTACAAGATCAAGCTAGTCATTAAGAATTAAATTCTTTTATGGCGCTAAAGCCACATTAAGTGTAAATTTAGATAAATTAATGTAAAAGTACATTGCTTCCAACTGGAATCTTTTCTTGTGTGTTCAAAAATTTATTTAGGTATTTCACCTTTTTTTGATATACAAACAAAACATCCTCCTGCTGACTTGATGTGAGGCTTTCTTACATGTAGCGCTGTAATGTAATCTTTTTTTTTTTTTTCATTTCATGTACTCTCTAGAGGGCATCAAGGCATGGTGACAGCTCTATCTAGTATTCAATTTGCCTATTTTTTTACCAGTAAGGAAGAAATCCCTTAATCTTTCTGACTTTTCACTGATTTACTAACACATTTTATTGTCATGTGTCTACATGTTTAAACTTCTGTGTGTAGTGGTGCTTTGATCATACAGATCTCTGTGTAGCTAGTTTTTAGCTTAACATGAAATTGTATGTATTTTAACTAAAATAAGTCATTAAAACTGGAGAGGCGCCAGTGGAGGGCCATGAGGATGGCTGGGGGACTTTAACATCTTGCCTACAGAGACTGAGAGACCTAGGGCTGTTTAGTCTGGAGAAGACTGAGAAGAGATCTGATCAATGTCTATAAATATCTAAGGGGGTGGTTGTCGAGTAGATGGAGCTCATCTCTTTTCAGTTGTCAGCAGCAGTAAGACAAGGAGCAGCAGCTACAAACTGAAACATAGAAGGTTTCACCTCGACATGAGGAGAAACTTCTTTACAGTCTAGGGAGGTTCTTCTCCCCCTCTAATCTGCCCTGGTGAGACCACACCTGGAATACTGTGTCCAGTTTTGGGTTCCCCAGTTCAGGAGAGACAGGGACCTGCTAGAAAGAGTGCAGTAGAGAGCCATAAGGATGACTGGGGGACTTGAGCATCTCCTCTCTTGACAGAGACTGAGAGCCCTGGAGCTGTTTAGTCTGGAGAAGACTGAGAGGAGATCTTATTAATGTGTACAAGTATCTGAGGGGTGGGTGTCAAGTGGAGTGGGCCAATCTATTTTTGGTGGTCAGCAGCAATAAGACAAGGAGCAACAGCAACAAATTGGAGCATAGAAGGTTTCACCTCAGCACAAGGAGAAATTTCTTTACCATGAGGGTGACAGAGCCCTGGAACAGGCTGCCCAGAGCGATTGTGGAGTCTCCTCTGGAGACTTTCAAAACCTGCGTGGATCCATTCCTTTGTGAACTACCCTAGGGGTTCCTGCTTGGCAGCGGGGTTGGACTCAATGATCTCTGGAGGTCCGTTCCAACCTCTAATATTCTACGATTCTGTATTTTTACAAACATAATAATAAGACTTTATTGGGAGTCTAGTTATGAGACAAGGAGTAGCAGTTTCAAACTGAAAGAGGAACTGGAACAGGCAGCCCAGGGAAGTTGTGGATGCCCCATTGCTGAAAGCCAGGTTGGATTGGGCTTTTTGAGCAGCTTGGTCTAGTGGAAGGTGTCTCTACCCATGTCAGAGTGAGTTGGAACTAGATGATCTTTAAGGTCCCTTCCAACCCAAACCATTCTACAATTCTGTGACATGACCACTGTTCACGTTATTGTTTTGCCAAATGGCAAACTTGGCCATGCCACTCTGTAATCATGGCAAGTCACTCAGTGTTGGAGAAACTGAAGATCCCCTGTGGCTAAGAGAAAGTTAGATAAAGAAGCCAAGCAAATCCTTGCCATGAGTAATTTGATGCAATAAGCTGAACAAAGCCACCTTATGTCTGGATCTGTTAATCATGGCATTTTCCTTTCCTTGTAGAAGTGGCTTGCTCTGGCTTTGCCAACTGCTGCAGAGTTTCAGCTAACATAGCTACAGTCTCTTTGGTGAGAAGAGTGAGAGAAATCAACTAAGTAATAATGGTTTACAAAGTAAAGCTTTGCAGCCTCAAAGCACATCTTGAGTTATACTGGGAAAGTACTTGACAGGCAGAAAAAGTGTGGTAGTGGAAGATGGCACAGGCACCAGTTCTGTTTAAAATCCTGGCTGGTACTGCCTTATGGCTTTCAATCTCATATGAACCTTAAGCAAGCCTCAGCAGGCTAACTGGAAAGTAGTAAATGAATAATTGCCTCTGTAAGGGATGTGGTTTTGTGGTCTCCTGACCACAGCACATTTCTCACATGAGAATTCAATCAGGTAAAAGGTGAGAACTTTAGCCTGGAATGAAAATGTGGCTTGCTGACCTTCACACATGATCTTCTACTGTGACTTGCTGAAAACCCTTTGCAATCTCTTTCAAGCCTCACAGGTGATGTGGTGTTATAGCTGTAATATGGGGTTGATTTGATTGTTTCACATGGTTATTCAAGATGTAATGAGCCAATACAGCATTTGTAGAAAAACAAAGCACAGCTTCCAGGCTAACAAAAAGAGTACATTCTTACCAATGTCCAAGCTGACTTTAAAGACTAAAAATAGGTTACAGCCTGACAAATATCAGTCTGATAAGTGCTCTGAACAAATATTCTGTATTGTAAGGTCATTAGTAGAGCTGTCATGACAAGGACATTTCTCTTCCAGTTTCTACATTAAATATATGTCCTTGTCCTGGTTTTACTGGGACAAAGTCCTGGGATAGAATCCCAGGCCAGCCATGGGCTGCAGACTGTTAGAAACTGAGTCAGCCAGCACAGCTGACTGGAGCTGGCTACAGGTGTATCCCAGACCATGAGCATCACACTCGGTATAAAGGGGGAAATTTGCTGAGAAGGGCTTCCTGCTTGGGCTTATCCCCACTGTGCTGCTCTGCTCCCGAGACCTCCTGCTGCACAACTGGCTGGCCTAAGCATAACCATGTATGCCTTGTACTGACATTGCTATCAATTTGGCTCTTTCATTATGTCTAGTTTCATTCCATCCTGTAGGTCTTCTTTCCTTTTCCTGATTCCCCATCGTTGCTGGGGAGGGATCAACAGATGATAGAGTAACAGCCAGAGTTTAGCTGCAGACTGGTTAGGCCAGACTTTGAGTACTGTTTCCAGTTTTGGGCCCCTCAATTTAAGAAAGATGTTGAGGTGCTGGAACATGTCCAGAGAAGGGCACCAAGGCTGGTGAGGGGTCTGGAGCACAGCCCTTATTAGGAGAGGCTGAGGGAGTTGGGGGTGTTCAGCCTGGAGAAGAGGCTCGGAGGAGACCTTGTTGCTCTCTAACTACCTGAAGGGAGGTTGTAGCCAGGTGGGGGTTGGTCTCTTTTCCCAGGCAACCAGTGACAGAACAAGAGGACTTGTTTCAGTCAAGCAGCCTGGATAGACTATTTGCAGGAATTAGCAGCTGGGTACTGAAATAGCCTTGCAGGCTCTTTCCCTACATCAAAACTAGATCACAGCCTTCATTCTGATCTAGGAAAATTAAACAGACTGGAAATCACTGCAGGACCAAAATTACTCTTCCAATGAACTAAACTTGCAGCAATCAGAGAGATGTTTCTTGTGCAGATACCTAAATTCTTACATTTTTTTGAGTCATTTTGGCTTTAGTCAGATAAATTTTCTTTGTGATTAAATAAAAAAAGATTTGTCCAACACATCTTTTTCTGGAAAGTTTAGGAAGATAGTTTTTCCTGCACATCACCTTTTGGATTCTTGCCACAACAAGAGAAGTACTGAAGAGAACAGAGGGGTTTGTGGTACCTTCCAAGGCAACTAGAATCAAAGAGGCCAGCTGGAGCATTTGCTTTAAGATTGTCATGTCAACATATTTCAGCTTGAGATTAGAAGTGGGTATATTTCATCTTAATAGAAGTTACTTAGGATCATAGAATCATTATGGTTGGAAAAGACCTCTAAGATCAAGTCCAACTGTCAACTCAACACTACCATGACCACTAAATCATGCTGTGAAGAGCCGTGTTTACATGTTATTTGAGCACCTCGAGGGATGGTGACTCCACCACTTCCCTGGGCAGCCTGTTCCAATGCTTGACCACTTTTTCAGTGAATCTTTGTTTTCCAATTGTTATGGAGGGGGTTATGATTAATTAATGTGAGATGGGTTTCTGAAATTAATATTGTTTATTAATTTTCATAATCCAAACTTTTTCACCCCTGACCACTTATTTTTAATATTGTACAGGTTCGATTGTAGCATTTATGGAACAATTACATAAACAATATCTAAATCTAGAAGTAATATGCATAAATAATCAATAATTATAACTAACACTGGAAAATCTCTTGCGGTCAATAATACTGCTTGGCCACTAGATGGAATTTAGGCCCCCTTCTGCTTAGGGCAGAATCTAGGTAATATGCAAATTGAAGTTTACTCACAAGTATTACTTCTCCTGTCTTGTGGGGTTATCAATAAATTGGAAGTACCCAGAACACTTGCAGGGTTTCTGGCTGGTCTGGCTGCTGGCTGCTGCTGCTACGGCTGTGGCCAAGACTTGATTCACCCCAGGCTCCACAGGCTGCTGGAGGAAGAAGAAGGCGTGCAGACGGTTTCTGACCTGATCTTGGCTTTTTGATGATCTGTGTGCCTCTAGGCTTGGTTGTCTTCATGAGATGCAGGCTGCTGTGGGTCCAGGCAGATGTCTTGTGATGTATCTCAGCAGATGTGTATCTCACACTGCTAATTGCATGAAGGCTTATTCAAGTTACTTAACAGTCTCAGGGTGGGATATAGCTTATATAGCTATATAACAATATGAAAAAGGCATTACAGACACGGATGCAGAACACAGAATGATAGCAAAATCATGGCAGAAACATAAGCATGTCAAAGGCATGCTGTATTTTCTGTTTATCTGCTTTTAGTAGCAACACCTGAGATTGATTGGATCCTTTTGGACATTAGCTTATCCACTCAGAGTGGCAGTAAGCCAAGTCTTACCATATTTGGGTGAAGGCATAGGTTTGCTTATACCATATGGGGGAAAGAGCATAGGCCCAGCACAGGCATAGCATGAGGCTAGCACGTACACCTTGTTTACCAGGGTTGCAAGCAGGAGAAAAGCAAGTTATATAAGCCAGAGTGCTCAGGCTACATGGCACCTGTCTTTTGTCTCTTTTCCCACCAGTTGCTTCTTCACCAAAACAGAGGGAAGGCAGAAAAACATCTGGCAAATCAGCACATGTACAGGCCTATTTTGACCCTTCAGGTCTACCATGACACCAATATCCAATCTAAACCTCCCATGGTGCAATTTCAAGTCATGTCCTTGGTCCCATCACTAGTTACTTGAAAGAAGAGACCAAGAGACTTGGAGATGCCAGAGAGCCCTGGATTGTGCAGATTGTGGTTTTAAAATCACGTAGGTTACAAAGTTTATGTTCTAGTGTGGTTTTGGACAACAGTGTGGTCTGGATTAACAGACTGAGGTCAATTGTGTGAGATTTAAAAAGCCAGGCACTGAGTCTTGCACTTGGGTCACAACAACCCCATGCAACGCTACAGGCTTGGGAAACAGTGGCTGGAAATCTGCCTTGCAGTAAAGGACCTGGAGGTGCTAGTCAACATCTGATTGAGCATGATCCAGCAGCATGCTCTGTATCCAGGAAGGCAAACAGCATCCTGCCCCGGATCAGCAGGAATGTTCATGACTCTGGACTCAGCACTAGTGAGGCCATACTTTGAATACTGTGTTCAGTTTCAGGCCACTTACTACAAGAAGGACACTGAGGTAGCTGGAGCATGTCCAGAGGAAGACAACAAAGCTGGTGAAGGGTTTGGAGATAAGGTCTGGTAAGGAGCACTGAGGGAACTGGGACTGTTTAGTCTGGAGGAGGCTAAGGGGAGACTTCATTGTGTTCTGCAACTCCCTGAAAAGGAGGGTGTAGTGAGGTGGAGATTGGTCTCTTCTTCCTAGTCTTAGGTGATATAATGAGAGGAAATGACCTGAAATTGTGCCAGGGGAGAGTTAGGCTGGGTATTAGGAAATACTTCTTTACTGAAAGAGTGGTCAGGTATTGGAACAGGTTGCCCAGGGAGGTGGTGAAGTCATCATCCCTGAAGGTGTTCAAGAAACTGGTGGACATTGGACGTGCTTTAATGGCCATGGTGGTGTTAGGTTAATGGTTGGATTTGATCTTAGAGGTTTCTTCCAAACAAAGCAATTCTATGATTCTACATGCAGTTGCAATGTCAGCACTTTTTCTTTGGTGTTTCTTGGTGTAGTATAAATTCTTTTGAGCAATATCTTACATTTCCACAGAGGTCTGGAAAAACAGCACACAAATTTGCACAAAGGTTTGGCCTGCACATCTTAAGAGAAAACACCTACACTGTATTTAAAATTGCCTATCCAAAATGCCTTATTGCAGTGTATTAATTTAGTGTTACATCAGGGGCCTGTTGCAGGGCAAAACTCTTAATTAATTGTTCCTCAGTCTAAAGGCTGCAGAAGTGATTTCACTTCAGAGGCAACCTTGCCTGATTAAATCCCCCTTGAATGAAACAGCCAAGAACTCTTTTTATTACAGTTAATAAAGGAGAAGTTAGTGTGCATCTATCCTTTAATGCGATTAGAAATTAGCAGACAAAGATACTTTGTCTGCTAATTTAAATTAAATCAGATTATCTATATTCCTCTTTATTATTATTTGTAAACAAAACTTTTTAAAGGAATGGCATGTCCCAAGTTTTCCTGAAATCCCAGTTCCTTTGGATACTGCATTTCTGTATCTTACCCTTCCTCTGATTGTTTTTCTTAGACTCACACTTTATTGTTGTGATGGAGATGATGATTATCATCCTTATTTTCCCAGCTGGAAAAAGTGGCAGGAGTATAAGCTGACATTGCACACTGAGCCATGTTTCTTGACTTTCTGGTCAGAAGCCTTGCAGTCATGGATCTATTACATGGGTATGTAGTGACAGGATAAGTGGCAATCCTTTTAAAGTAGAGCAGGATGGATTTAGGTTGGATACTAGGAGGAAGTTCTTTACAGTGAGGATAGTGAAATATTGGAACAGGTTGCCAGAGAGGTGGTGGAGGGCCCCATCCCTAGAGACATTCAAGATCAGGTTTGATGGGACCTTGAACAACCTGATGTAGTTGAACAACCTAATGTAGTTGCTCCATGTAGAGGGGTTGGAGAAGATGACCTTCAAGGGTCCCTTCCACCCAACACATTCTGTGATTTTATGATCACTGTCACCAATGTCCTTCAAAAATCCCACAACTCTTATGCTGCCAAAATGCTAGCAGATTGTTGCTTAAAGGAAAACAAAAACTCTGCAAAGCCTCAGTCTGTCTCTTTGTCTCCCATTCTCCATTTTCTGTTCCCTATTCCCACTGCTGTATTTTCCCCTCCTGTGAGGAGAGACTGAGGGAGTTGGAGCTGTTCAATCTGAAGTAGAGAAGACTCTGAGGTGACCTTATTGTGGCCTTGTAGCCCCTCTAAAGACACTAAAAGAAAGCTGGGGAGGGACTTTTTAGGATGTCAGATAGTGATAGGACTAGGGGGAATGGAACAAAGCTAGAAATTGGTAGATTCAGACTAGATGTTAGGAGGAAGTTCTTCACCATGAGAGTGGTGACACCCTGGAATGGGTTGCCTAGGGAGGTGGTGGAAGCCCTATCCCTGGAGGTGTTTAAGGCCAGGCTGGATGAGGCTCTAGTGTGAGGTGTCTAGTGTGAGGTGGTCTAGTGTGAGGTGTCCCTGCCCATGGCAGGGGGGTTGGAACTAGATGACCATTCCCGCACTGACTGATTCTATGATTCCAGTTGTGGCCAGTAAAGGGGAGGAATAAGCAAAATCTCTGAGCAGGGATGCTCCAAAGGACTGCTCAGCAGTCGGTGGGACTCTTGTGTTTCAGTTTGCTGACACTGATAGGATTCAGGAAATGAAGGAGACTGTAACAGTATGGTGAAGTGAGGGTAGTTCAGGTCTTGTTGGAGCACATACATCTTCCTGGCATTGTCTCTTTGCTTTTTTTTTTTTTTTCCTGATACTTTGAATGTCTTTAAGAGATAGACATGCTCAATTTACTTAAAATTAATAGCACAATTGGCCTTAACCTCCTCACTTGCTGGTGTCTGCTGATGAGGTTTTCAATGATAGGTGTTAATGCAAGAAGCAGAAATAAATCTTGTATGAACTGTGTAATTCAATTCTGCTCTCAAATCTGTGATACTGGCTGGGGAAAGCGCCAGAGGCACTGAACTGGCTGAGGTATTGATGTTACTTATAGTCAAAATTAAGCTTCCAAAATAAGATTGTTTCACTTAAAAGCCAAATGCTTTGGGTTTTTGTTCATAACTGGCATCACCATTGGAACTGATAATTTCTAGGGGATTTTGAGATATACATCTCTAAACCACTACGACTGTCCCTTTAGGCTTCTGCTAGCTCCAGAGATCTGATCTTTAAAGAAGACATGAAAAAAAGTAAATAGCCTCTCCTTGAACTTGAATTAATTTTTGTTATTTGACTGTACTATTAGTTTCAGAATTAATACCTCACTAGCAATACTGAAAATAAAAAATCTTGAGAAAAAAAAGGAATCTCAAAATATTTTTCAACACATTTGGGCAAACAGAATGTCTGAGACCTCATTGCTTGAGGAATTCCTTGCAGTCATGAGGGCAGAAACATTTTAATGAGGTTTTAGATGACTCATCATCTGAATATTTAGAATAAACTTCATGCATATGTCTCACTGGCCTTTATTTCACAGACCCATTCTTTAATATGTTTAACTGAAACACCCTTCTTTGTGCAACTTACAGATGAACTGGTATTTGGATTGCAAATATCTGTCAGGTGGGGTTAGGGTCATCATTTCTGGTTTACTTGCTTGGTTGTGTTTTGGTGGTTTTTATCTCACAACTGATGCCAGTCACAAAGGCCTTTCAAAGCTGTGGAATATATGTTGATTCAAAGTGATTATTAAAAGGAAATTAATAGACTGTGGTATGAGCTTATAGCAACATCCCAAACACCAGAGCTTTTTAAGAGAAACTTTAAAGCCAGGTGCTCACCAGCGTGGCTTTTGCAGGATTGAATGTAGACTTCCGACAGTGGTGTTGTAAGTATTGTTCTTAGAAGCATCTCAGTGAGATGGACTTCAGCAAACATCTGGATATTATATTTATTAATAAGATTCCCTCTTGGTCTTCTCTTCTTCAGACTGAACAGCCCCAGTTCTGTCAGCAGATGTTCCAGTCCTTTATTCATCTTTGTAGCCCTCAGTTGGACATTTGCTAGTCCATCCCTGTCCCTCTTGAACTGGGGAGTCCAGAATTTGGCACCATACTCTAGATATGGTTACACCAGAGAAGAGTAGAAGGAGAGGAGAACCCTCCTTTGACCCCTCCTGACCACACTCTTCTTATGCACCCCAGGATACCATTGCCCTTCTTTCCCCAAGAGCACATTGGTGTCCCATTGACAAGGTCCTTCTCCAGGGAGATGCTTTTCAGCAGGTCAAACCCTTGATCTGTACTGAGAAGGGAATCTTTGCAGAGAAGATTATTTCATACCCATAGTCTGCACCATCTTACAATGCAGCACCTTGGAGTGATGCTTTCAATTTCCTACCACAGGAAAAGGGATGCAATGGAAGCACAGAAGAACAGAGCGTGTGTGGTTGGGCTGTATTGTGAATATCAGCTTTATAAAATCCATATCAAGGATCAGTTTCTAGATGTACTTTGGCTGCACCAAGTGCATTTGAAAATAACTTTTTTAACAACAACACTGAGGTCCTGCCTTGCCTGCAGACAGTAAAACTTTGCAGTGAGCCATCTGAGAGCATCTGAGCACATCAGGTTCTCAAGCTTCAGTGCATTGTTGGCACTGGCTTTTCTGGCACCAAGGCACCTGGCTTTTCTTCTTTAAAGTGGCAGCCCTCAGAGAGGAGCTGTAGCAACTCTCAACAGTTGAAACATTTAAAGTTTTATTTCTGGTTGCTGCTGCTTCTCATGTGAGGTATGTTGTCTTCGAAAAGTGAATGAAATTAGTATTACTTATTGATTACAGTCACTAAATATAAGAATTTAGGACTTTGCATGCATCAGCAGTTGATTCCATACCAATAAAATTCTACTTTGATTAAATACCAGAGATTCTCAGCCAGACACAGAGCAACTGGATGATGTTATTCTTATAATAGCAGTGGATGATAAAGATGGTTGCTTAAAAGGAATGAAAGCCTGGGTACATGTATTAGTTCTAGTTAAGCTTCCTGGAGCCCAAAGGGTAATAGAACAATAGAATATTAGGATGCTTTCCCCTCTCCCCTCTTTGGAAGGAATTAGATGCAGAGAGTGAAAAGGGGTAAAACACCCAAAAAATAGTCTCAATTCGATTTGGAAGTTAAAAGAAAAAAACTTTAACAATAACCAGAAGGTATTTTAGGTAAGGGGAGTTACAAAAATATGAGGAAGGGAAACAAAATATGTATACAACCAGTTTGAATGGAAATGGATGGAGAAAGATTCCGGAGGTGATTGCTCCCCCCACGTGTTTTGGCTGGCCACGTGGCGAAGCAGGAGCAGCAGGAAAACAGGATGCTGCTGGCAGGTGAGGCAGGGGTGAGAGAGAGAAGAGAGGGAAACAGAAAGTTCCTCTGTCTTTATAGAGGTTCAAAAAAGGAAATGGGAGTGGGCTAACCACTGCACCTGGGATCAGGTTCAGACCACCTCCAGGAGGGATTAACCCTTTACAGTATGTTTTCTGGATGAGTTCATTTTAAACTCTGATCCAATGGGATGCAAAAGGAAGAATAAGCAGCCTCTCAGTCTCACTTGCTCAGATTCAGTATGTTATTCAGAATTGGGTTTGAAACCCTGTTTTGCAGAGTTTGCTTGAGGTAACTTCATATACATACCCATCTCCAGTAATTTTGGTGTTGCTTTCTTTAGGTATATAACTTCAGATTTATACCTCAAAGCCTCAATCTTTTGTGATGTTTATTTCCACTACAACTGAGATTTCAGAGTATCAGGAAATAATTATGTTTATCATGATTTAGTAAGTTCAGAATATGGGAGAGAATATAGTTTGAGCTTGAGTTCAGCTCCACATCCTAATGTGTTTTGCTGTCAGTTCAGAATAAATTTCCCAATGCCATCTTACAAATCAGGTTTTGAAGCGCTGTATCTTTATTGCTCCCCAGTAATGGCTCTGCACATTCAGATGTGAGCAGATGAATAAAGGGAGCACTCGACCAAGGACACTGGGTTGAACTTGGTGCTATCCATTTTCAAAGCAAATGTATCAGTCATCCTCCAGCATCTGATTTCACCAGAGGAAGCAGAGGGTGATGCATGTCAAGTGCTTTGGTAGCTGTTTGCCAAGGCCACTCCAGCAGATGATAGCCTGCTGCTGGCCCAGGGATGTGTGGTAAATTCAATCCTGTTGTTCTTGCTGAAAGGATTTTGACAAGACTTGTCTTGACTTGTGCACCAGAGAAAAGATTGGTTTCCTTCATTAGACAGGTCTCTTTTGATCTTTTTTAATATGACCATTCACTTCCAAAAGAAGCTTCACACTGATAGAGAACTTGTAAGTCACAGCCCTTGGTGCCTTTTTTTTTTCCTTCGAGCCTGCAATTCAATTTTCATTGGAGCTACTTAAAGCCATTGAATATAAGCTTTTAGCATGCAGGCATTGTAAGAAATAGTAAGTCTTGTGGATTTTAAATTTATTTCCACTAGAATAAGATTTTAATTTGGAATGTAGACTGACTTCAGGAGTTAATTCAATAGATGCAGCATAATAGTAATTCAACATAATTTGCTTATGCCATTAGACTTCCACAGAAAAGTGCTCTAAATAGCTGTAATGAATAGTTTGGATTTTGAAAACCTAGGAGAGCAATTTCACCTTGAATCATAAGTGGCATCTCTCAGAATTCAAAAAGGTGCATGAATTCAAGTAAACTCAGTACCACCCTGGGTAAAATAAAATTTAAGTGGCACTCAAACATTTTTGAGGTACAGTGGTAAAATCTGCTTGGGGGAAACTAGCCCTGAGTCAAGGAATCTTCATTATGCTGTGCATAAAAACATAGGGAGAGTTTTCAAAGGGTTTAAAAAAAATTAACTTCTGGGTTTTTTTAGTGGAATCTAGGTGCTTAAAGAGCTTGATTTGTACCTGTGTAGTTCCAAAGTCACTTAGGAACCTCTAAACATGCCCAAAGGAGTGGTGTGTATGATACTGCCGCTTCTCTTTTTCCTGTGGCTTAGGTCCACCACCACTGTAGTGTTAGTGTGTTAGTTCCACTACAGTGGCAAGGACAAAAGTCTCCATATCTCAGTTTAGTAGCTCCAATAAAAGCAAACTGTAAATTTGCTATCAAAATTGTGGTTTTATAGACCAAATATTTACAGCTGTGATGACTTTTGAGAGCTGTATAGCTGAATTTGTTCACTAACAAAAGAGTTATGTTACATTTTTGGTAGGTGCTTTCAGTCTCCTTTCATAGAATCATAGAATGGTTTGGATTGGAAGGGATCTTAAAGATCATCATTACAACACCCTGCCATGACCAAGGAACACCTTCCATGAGACCAGGTTGCTCAAGGCCTGTCCAAGCTGGTTTTGAACACCTCCAAGAAGGGGGCATCCACAGCCTCCCTGGGCAGCCTGTTGCAGTGTCTCACCACTCTCACTGTTAAGAATTTCTTTCTAATATCCAGTCTAAATCTACCCTCTTCCAACTTCAGGCCATTCCCTCTTATCTAGCTGCCATGGGCTGGGCCATCCACTAGACAGATTTCATTAACCCCTCTTCTTTCCCAAAGGTGAAGAGCAAGGAAATAAAGATAGGCTCATGGATTGGAAAACTAAACCTGCTTTAATAAATAATGAAAATAATAAAATATATATTAACTTAATATCCAGCCAAACCACCAATGGTACTCACGTCACTCTCACCGCTGTTGCTGTGGGAAAGCACTGGGCGAAATCCCAGACTGTACCTGGCAGCAGATAGGAACTGTATTCAGGAACACATGAATATGAATTAGAGCCCTCCTTGGAAGCCAAACATTGAAGAAGAAAACTTAAGTATTGTAATCTCTCAGATCTGTCCTGAACATGATGTATATGAAACAGGATCTCTTGTTGGTCAGTTTAGTGTCACCTGTCCCCACAGGTGTGACCACTTATTTTACAGCAACCCAGTGTGGTACACAAGATTTAGCAGTGACCTGGTCTGCACAGGAGCAAGTCTAAGCAAGAACCTTTCTGCATAACTATAAGCATCAAGTATTATCACTGCTAGAAGCAGACAGGCTACAAAAGCAAGCTGTTTGCTTCAGCAAGTGCAGTGACTTAGGAAAGACTTGGCTAAAATTACTGAAGAGAATCAGTTTTGTTGTAAGTGAAACCAAGACACTAGCACCGTAACTTCTTAGGCTAAACTTGTTTGCTAGGAGTTTATGTATGTCTGTGACAGTCTAATTGATATTTGCTAATAAATTATAAAAAACCAAGCAACAAACACAACCTAGCA
This sequence comes from Psilopogon haemacephalus, assembly GCA_013396835.1. NCBI lineage: Eukaryota > Metazoa > Chordata > Aves > Piciformes > Megalaimidae > Psilopogon > Psilopogon haemacephalus. Next base: position 76,618 of record VWZI01022948.1, read on the forward strand.
TAATTTGCTATGTTTGTATTATGGAGCACTGAAACAGGCTGCCTAGAGAGGTTGTGGAGTCTCCTTCTCTGGAAATTTTCAAGACCCATCTGCATGTGTTTTTGTGTGACCTGAGCTAGATTCTGTGGTCCTGCTCTGGCAGCGGAGATGGACTCGATGATCTGTGGAAGTCCTTTCCAAACCCTAGCATCCTGTGATAATTTGTTAAGGGAAACCCTTGCATGCCATTTCCTGGGGAACCGTTGCCAACTCACAGCACAGGCAGGTGACCCTCAGCTCTTTGCTCCTCCCTGAAGCTGTGGCTGGCTGCCACTTCCCCACCAGTAATGGTTGTTGTGATGGCAGTCTTTCTTTCTTCTGTTGCTAACCTTTGTTCAGGCAAAGTCTGAAGTTTAATGTAGGTGTGCTTTGTGTATGGCTGTGTGTCAAAATTGCTGGTGTGTGAGTTGGAGTTGTATGTATGCTCTGCTGTGCCCTGGTGAGACCACATCTGGAGTATTGTGTCCAGTTCTGGGCTCCCCAATTCAAGAGGGGCACAGATATACTAAAGAGGGTCCAGTGGAGGGCTGTGAGGATGAAGGGACTGGACCATCTGTCTGGTGAGGAAAGAGTGAGAGACCTGGGGCTGCTGAGTCTGGAAAAGAGAAGACTGAGAGGAGATCTTATTAATGTGTATAAATATCTGAAAGGTGGATGTTAAGAAGGTGAAAGGCTTTGTCCAATAGTGTCCTGTGATAGCACAAGGGACACTGAATCCATACTGGAGCACAGGAAGTTCCACCTCAACATGAGAAAAAAAACTTCTCTATTGTGAGATTGACAGAGTTGTGGAGCAGGCTGAGCAGAGTGGTTGTGGAGTCTCCTTCTATGGAGACTTTCAAGAAGACTGTCTGGAAGCATTTCTCTATGACCTGCCCTAGGTGATCCTGCTTTAGTGAAGAATTGGACTTCCGACCCCTAGCATTCTACAATTCCACACATCTAAGACATGCAAACACAAGGCAAGGTGGTACTCATTGGGAAGTTCTTGGGGCTTTGGGTTTTTGTTGGTGGCTTTTTAAAAAAATTTAGTTATTTTTTCAGTGACTACTAGGCCTTATCTGTAAACAGCCTTGCTTCTGATTAGAACTAATCAAAGTGAACGGGAAGGATTTGATTAAAATGAGTCAGTCCTTATTCTTGGTTTATGTAATGTGAAACCAGTTGACCCAGACTTAAGCCTGATTAATGTCTGCCAATCTGAAGCAAATACTCTCTCTCTCACACACACTCACCAACATTAAGACTAGCACAGCAGTGATTTCACAAAAGTGTGTTCATCAGGTCTAAGGAGGTTTTCACAGAATCACAGGACCATAGAGTTTGGAAGGGACCTCCAGAGATCATCAAGTTCAACCCCACTGCCAAGCAGGATCCCCTGGGGTAGTTCACACAAACACATCCAGGTGGGTTTTGAGAGTCTGCAGAGAAGGAGACTCCACAACCTCTCTGAGCAGCCTGCTACAGGGCTCTGTCACCCTCACTGTAAAGAAATTTCTTCTCATGCTGAGGTGAAACCTTCTATATTCAAGTTTTAGCTTTTTCTCCTTGTCTTATTGCTGTGGACCACTAAAAAGATATTGGTTCCATCCACTTGTCGCCCACCTGTCAGATATTTGTACATGCTGATGAGATCTCCTCTCAGTCTTCTTCAGACTAAACAGCCCCAGGCTTCTCACTCTCTCTTCACAGGGGAGATGCTCAAGTCTCCCAATCACCCTCGTGGCTCTCCGTTGGACTCTTTCCAGCAGGTCTCTCTTGAACTGGAGAGTCCAAAATTTGACACAGCATTCCAGGTATGGTCTCACTAGAGCAGAGCAGAGAGGGAGAAGAACCTCCCTAGACCTGCTGGCCACACTATTCCTGATGCACCCCAGGATGCACATTGCTGTCCCGTGGAGAGCTTACTGTCCATGAGGCCTCCAAGGTCTTTGTCCATAGACCTGCTTTCCAGTAGGGCAACCCTCAACCTGTACTGGAGACCGTTGTTATTCCTCCCCAGATGCAGGACTTTGCACTTGTCCTTATTGAACTTCATGTGCCTTCATCCAGTACTCCAGCCTGTCCAGACCTTGCAAAATATGCCCCAGTGTTGGGAAAAAGAATGAAAGCTTTATGCTTTCCCTGGTTTGTTTGTTTGTTTGTTTGGGTTTCTTTTATAAAAATGAAGCAAAATAATGAAAAGAAAACCCCACAGAAAGACGGAAATGTTTCTGAGGTAGATATATGTGGTGAGCAGAGAATTGATCCTAAACTTTACTGAGTGGAGGTGAAGATAGTAGTCAGTCTGTGTATGGTCCCTAGTCCTTTCAAGCTGCTGTATACTCCAAAGCAATGCTGCCAGTTTGTTTTAAATTCTTGCGATCTGCCAATTTGTTTCCACATGCTGAAATTTAATAAATCCGGAGATGGATCTGAGAGGTTTTAGAAAGCTATCAGAGCATTATGATGGGAATTACTCATTCTTAATTAGTCAGTTTTATCCTCAGGTGACCCCCAGGGGAAGGAGAGATGGTTTCAGCAGCAGGCACAGGGCAGAAGCATAACTGTGGTGAACTGATTGTGACATGGAGGGCTGAGCTATACTTGTAGACCATGAGCCTGCTGGGACCACTGCCTGGACAAAACACGTTGGTTTAGACAAGTCAAATGCCCTTAGCTGTGTAATGTTTGGATATTTGGCATAAGAGAATCTGACCCCTTGGAATTCAGTTCATGAAGAAACTTCCTGTGTTGTGGCTAACGGTTTTTCTTGTTCCCCACATCTGTCCCATATAATCCAGTCCTGTGTGATGTTTGAGGTGTGGCACGTGTCCCAGATGAGGCAGAGGGTGTATAGCTTGCAGCCTTTTTCCTAAAGGATCCTGTCTTCTGCACTCAAATGATATCACAGGCTGCTACCCCAGCTTATCTCCCCATACAGCATGTTCATTCCCTCTGACTTCTGCACTGGGAACATATCACAAGGAATAAACTGCAATGAGAAGTTTGGATTTTATTATTCTTGGGAAGATGTATGAGCTATCCTTGTCAGATTCTGTATATAGCAACACTCCTGACAGGCCTCTTGCCAACCTAAAATCTCTGTTGGGCACCATTGCCTGTTAGTGCCGTTTAAGCTGAGGGTTTCTGCTTGTCAGTTGAGAATGTAGTTAGTGGCAATAGCTGGTGTTTCTGCAGTGGTTCTTACTGGAAAATCCACCCTGGAAGTAATTTTTTTTTTTTTTCTTCTCAAGAATGGTAAGGTCCAAATAGAGAAAATCAGTTAATTTAGGACAGAATCCCCAAATATTCATTTTCCTTTGCATATGCCCAGCTATTTCTCTCTGGGAGACAGAGACGGAAGACACACTCATTTCTGCATCACTGCAATTCTGAGCAGATCCTCGGATTTGTGATTACTGATGGGAAGTGAAGTATGTTCCTGTCTGGTTGGTTTGGATTGGAGTCTTCCTCTGGAAGATCTTACTTTCCAAATAGCTAACTGCAGTATAATGTGGTTCTTCAGAGTCAGGGAATATGCTTCAGTCTGTCTTTTTTTTTTTTAATCAGATTCCTATCTTATAGAAAACAGCTGTTGGTACCTGCATATGCTTTGCTCTATGAATAATTCAAATCAAGATTTGATTTAAAGCTTGCAGCACTTAAAACTCGTCAACAGAATAATTATGTGATTGGTGCTGAGAGAAACTACTGAAGGCAAAGAGGAACCATTGCTAGAAGTTAGAGGAGCAAGCTGATTAGTCCTGCCTCTGCCACCCATGACTTTCTGTGACCTTGTGGTAAAGCTTTTGTCTGTCACATTGGTGTGTAGATGTTGAAAGGGTGGCATTGTTTCAAAGAAAAGAAGCTATTGTTTGAAGAAATCCCTGAAGCCTTGTAAGGTCCTATCTTAATAAAATTTGTGGTGCTTTCAAGTCTCTTAATTATTGGCAGGTGATATTTTATAATGCTAATAGTAAAGTATTATGCTCAAAGAATTTAAAACGCTGACTCTTTTGAGGCAATTGCTAGAAACAACACTAGGAGAGAGAAAGGTCAAAGTTTCTTCACTTTCTGGAAGCAGCAGGGTTGATGAGCTTTTAAACACACCAAAGCTTAATAAAGAAAAATATAAAAATCCAGTTCTTGCTAAGCTTTGACATTGGTCTCTGAGGCTGGTACTGTTTGTAATGGATTATGAGAACAATGTCATTGAACTGAATTCCTCTTTAATATGCCACAATCAAAAGGGTGATAAGAATACTTTCACATTCCAGAAAGCTTTTTTGGTTGTGAGAACTTTAATAACTCTAAGTTATGGATTTATATTTAAATGTATAAAATTATGAGGTCCCCACACTGTGAAGTAGTGCAAAAATCATTAGCACGACTTTGCTGTGTTGATGGATTGAGCACGAGATGAGCACTGGCCTACTGCTAAAAAGGTGAACCCTATTAAAGTGATTTTTAATAAGCTTTTAAAGTGGTTGCCATTTTGCTCTTCACATAATTAAAAGGGAGGGGAAGCTACTCAGACTCTTAAGTAAAGGAAAACCTTTGAGCCTTGTGACGCTTTCTCATTTGATTTTCAAACACTTGCAATGCTAAGCTAAAACCTGCAGGTGTGGCTACCATAAATTCAAAGTCAAAGAATGTAAAGGTACTGTTTTGTCTGGTTTGGACTTTGTTTTTTTCAGCCTGGCTTTCTGTCTCCATTCTGATGTTGCAGAATGTGTTTTAAGATTGAGCAAGTAACACAACTGATGTGTGAGTTACAGTTGGGTCACAGTTCCAGGGGCCTGAGCTCTTACGCCCGGATTTTTGCAGATGTAAAATTGGTATATTTTAAAGCAAACCAGCAGTGTACCTGGCTGAACACTTTTAGTGAAATGAAAACTCCTAAATGCGTTTGGAAGAGGCTAAATAATCCAGAACAAATGCCTAGGTTTTTGAAAGGCTACCAAATGAAAATGGATAATAAACCCAAGCCCTTTGAAATATTTGTAGCACTTACCTAGTTTTTTTCTTTCCAAGTTAATCATGCAAATGTAGGATTGCTATAACCTAGTGCTTCCCATACTAGATATAATGATTGAGATGCTGTCACTAAAGGATAAAAATTAGAGCACTGATTTGCACAAGATTTGGAGGTGTTTCCATCAAGGTACCCTGAGCTGGCTAGTTGCTGCTGTGAAAAGTGGCTTGTTTAAAAGGAGCACAACAAGAGGTACCAGAGTGCTTCACTCACCCAGTTTGAACTCATCACAAATAACACTATTCTGTAAACAGAAAAATTGTGTCTGCTGCTGGAAATGGGTTTAATACAAAAGCAAGTCATGACAGAGGAGATGCTTTCATCTAGTCTTGCTCCCGTTCCAGCAGCTTGCAATAGCCTTGTCTATTGTAACCAAGTCCATGACAAGTCCCTTCTGGGATTCTAGGAAAGTCTTCTTTCCATGATCTCTGACACTTGATTTTGACATAGCCCTACCCCTCTCCTAGATTACTGTGACCCTCATCCTCTCCCTGTCCCATCTGAATTTGGGAAGCATCTTTCCATGCACCAATAATCATAGAATCATTGAGCTTGGAAAAGACTCCTGAGTTCATCAAGTCCAACTGTGCTGAGTTCACCCATAAACCATATCCCCAAGCACCACATCCAAATGACTTTAAATACATCTGGAGTCAGTGACTGAACCACCTCCCTGGGCCACCCATTCCAAAGCCTGACCACTCTTGCTGGGAAACAAATTTTCCTAATGTCCAGTTTAAACCTACCCAGTTGCAGTTTGAGGCCATTCCTTCTTTTCTATCACTATTTAATTGTGAGAAGAGACCAGTACTACCCTCTCTACAGCATCCTTTCAGGTAGTCATAGATAGTGGTGAAGTCTCCCCTCCGCCTCCTCTTCTTCAAACTCAACAGCCCCAGCTCCTTCACTCGCTCTTCAGTGAATTTATTCTCCAGACCCTTCCCCAACTTCATTGCCCTGCTCTGCACTTCCTTCAGCTCTCTCTTGTACTGAGGTGCCCAGAACTGGACACAATACTTGAGATGTGGCACTCTTCCATTTTTTCCAACTGCTTTCTGCCACTTTTGTTGCCCATGTTGCTGGCAACATGACAGAAGAACCTTCCCCTTGCCTGCCTAGCCACAGCTCTTTACTTGAGGCATATGCATGTGGTGTGAGCAAACACTTGTGCTGTCAATTGCTGTTTCCCTTGCTATGGGACTTAACTCCTAGCCAGCATATCTGGGCAGAGCAGCCTTTATTTTATTAGAGCAACGTCTTCTGTGTGTCAAGGGCACATCAGCTGTGTGCTATGCTAACACATCAGCATTGCAAACAAGGGCAAATGCAGATAAGGGATTTGAAAGAGGGCTAATTTGCTCAGAGGTGGTGGTTGAAGAACATGTAATGCTGAGCCATATGGCTCAAAATCTTCATACAAAATAAATTCCATTAAAATCTGGTAGGGTCTGATTGCTGCCATTTTCCCAAGGTCCTTTTTCATGTTAAAAGTGGGAAAATAAGTATACCTGCTGTTTCTAGTGTGTCAGATGCTTACAGCAGAGGGATTTTTTGCTCTGCCTTTAGAGCTATCATGCCAAAACAATGACTAATGGCTCTACAGGAAAAGCATGACAGGCAATTATCTAGCCATACATATCAAGGTGAATGCCATAGGTCTTGTGTAATATCTTCAGTGAGAAATTTTGATATCTTTGAGCTTTCTGTAGCCATAAACTGGAATTATGGCATTAACTTTTCAGCACAGTGCTGAAATTCTGACAGGATGCCGTGTTTTACATTTGATTTTCTACTATATTCATCCTTCAGGCATTGCTGGATTTGGACTTTCTTTAGAGGACCCTTTATGAACTAATTATGACAAATGTTGATGTGACATCTGTTGCTCACTTCTTAGTCTGTTGGCATTCATCTTGAAGGTGTTTCTGGGGTTTTTTGTGGGTTTTTTTTGGTTTGTTTTTTTTTAAATGAACACTAATAAACCTGTGAGATAGCTGAATAAAAAAAAGAAGATTCGCCAATCCTGCCAAGGAACTAGCATGTGCCAGCTGCTTTTTATTGTTGTTGGGGTTGTTTTGTTACGGTGGGTTTTCTGATATTAATGCAACGGGTTTTCAAGGTGTTTAACTAGATAACAGGCTACTGTGCTATGGAGGAAGTCTCTTTGAGAAGACAGTGAGTAATTAGGGCTTCTCTCAAACATGGAACCACTTCCATGATCCAAAAACTGCTGCCTCTTCCAGTAACTAAACCTTGTGGACTTGGGAGGAGATTGTGCCTTTCTGTTTTGCAGTTGTGTTTCCTACTGTATTCTGGATTTGGTGAATAATTCCTCAAGCTGTCTTTTTCTGTGGTCAGTCTGTAGCAGAGCAAAGGAGTTTATCTCTGTGTGCCAGAGAAGATTTCCTTTACAGTTATTTGGGTGATGCTGAGTTGCTGGAGCTTTAGCTCCAGTTAGATCTATCTTTTACCTACTTTGTTTCACTGAGCAGTTGTAACTCTAGTTACTAATGCGGAATGTTTGTAGTAATTGAGCCCAATCCAATCAGGCTTGTGAAAACAAACTTTGTTTTAATATACATCTGTCACAGATTCTCTAGGTGGTTGCAAGTCAGACAGCAGTTGGTGAACATTAACTTTGGGGAAGAAGAATGCTTCTTATTTGTAAGACTTAAAAAAAAAATAGCTTTAGAGGGCATGTCAGTGAGAAGATGCTGGTAGGTTCTGAGATAATATGGAAGTGCAGATGGCCTTGATCAAAACAAATCCATTTGGATGCAAAGATTTTGAAGGCTTGATGAGGGAAAGATTTCTGAAGTCCTTTTGTGTCCATATGTAGTGACATTCGCTTGGAATAGACTGGAAGTTTGCACCTGTTACTGTGTTTGGTAATGCTAGACGGCAGTATTAGCAGGTCATGATAAGCACAGAGCATTCCATGGCTACAGAAACCAGCAAGCATCGCACAGTGCAGAACGAAACCTTTACTAAGCTTGGCAAGGGAAGTGAGTGAAAAATATTTCGTTTCTGCTATTCCTGAGCTTAATACAGAGCACCTGCCTGATGAGGAGAGGCTGAGGGACCTGGGGCTTTTTGGTCTGGTGAAGAGAAGACTTAGAGGCGATCTAATCAATGTTTATAAATATCTGAGGGCTGGGGGTCAAGAGGGAGGGGACAAACTGTTCTCAGTTGTGCCCTGTGATAAGACAAGGGGCAATGGGTATAAACTTCACACACAAAGTTCCACCTCAATATGAAGAAGAACTTCTTTACTATAAGGGTCATGGAGCACTGGAACAGGCTGCCCAGAGGGGTTGTAGAGTCTCCTTCTCTGGAATTTTCAAGACCTCAATGAATGTGTTCCTGTGTGACGTGAGCTATATTCTATCGTCCTGCTCTGGTAGGGGGGTTGGACACGATGATCTGTGGAGGTCTCTTCCAATCCCTGACATCCTGTGATCCTGCAATTTCACTAGACCTGTTTTATAGATGGATTTAAATGCTTGTGGTTATAAAAAACACTTTTCACAGCTGTGAAGATCTTGTTCGTTTGTTTGTTTTAAATGCTGACATTCATTTAATTCTTTAAAGTGGTTGTAATCAATGGGATCAAGTAAAACTTAGGACCTTTTGCATTTTGTTCACAGAAATACCTCAGGAGCTTTTTCTCTGCCATGCTGAACTCTCCGTCATCTCCTCTGCACCTGGATAAAGTGGGGCTGACTCTGTCAAAGCACACCATCTGTGAATTCTCACCCTTCTTCAGGAAAGGCGTTTTTGACTATAGCAGCCATGGCACCAGCTAACTTTTATGCCAGGTCCCTTCTCCTGCCAGAGGAACCTAGTTGAAGTGGTGCCTTCACTTTTGCAGTCCAAGAGAAGTGGGAAGGAAAAAAAAATCTTCCTTAATACCTGGGAAGCTGCATCTAACCAACTCCATTAAAGACAATTGCTGATACTAGACTCTGTCTGTTACCAGCTCTCAAATTAGTGCCTGCATGGGGTATATAGGCTTTTTTTCTTTTTTTCTTTAATCTGCTCTGTTCATACTGTATGAAGACTCCAACTCTTGTGCTGAGGTTGGATCCGCTCCTTAGCAGGAGTGCTTCCTTCACACTCGCTCAGACAATTTGTTTTGGTGCTTCAAGAGCATCTCATGTTTACCATTATGAAGTGTGAAGCTGACAGAGGGTTTCTAAGCAGCCTTTTGGTTTCTGTTCAATCTGTTCCTCAAAGAATACTTCCTCTTTTGTTTCCTTATGGCTTACTGTGTTGTTTAAGGCAATGCTCATACTCCACTGTCTTTTTTTTTTCCCTCCCAGACACATGTTTTAAGTAATTGATTGTAAAATTGTATAGTTTTCCTCAAAAGAATTAGTGAGCCTGGATAACTTGAATGTTTACAAAAACATATGCAGCAGAAAGAATATAATTTAAAGCCTGTAAAAGTCTTCCACATTTGGTAGTTTTGAAGCAGAACAAATCACTTGCCATTAATAGAATATGAGAGGAAGCAATAGCTGCTGAAGGATGGGGGTCAGCATCTTTTCAGGTTTGCTAATTACCTAGACTGTAAGTGGATGCTGTTGCACTGTACAGAGCTCCTATCTATGCACAAAGTTAATGCAAAGTGCTGTGGTTTTATATTTTAATTAACTTCTTCATGCTAGCGTAATGCTGTAAAACCTGAGTTTTACTTGCATTGGTTAAAACAGAAAGGATTTGACTAGGAGTACTTTGAAATTACTCAGGACTTGCTCCAACTTTCACATGTATATATAGAGCTCGATCTCACACTGCTGCAGATCCAAAAAAACCCTAATACATACATCGTGACTGGGATTGGGTACATGTACATCTTGCGGTACAAAAATCAGAACTTCCAGTTGTTAAAATGCATAACGAAGGGTAAATGCTGTGTGCTGCTTATTAGGAGTTTGAAGTGTTATTTGTCAGTTGCCATCGTTGACCAATGTTAGGTCTTGGTAATCAAACTGTTTTTGTGTTGTAGAAAGCTGTTATTAAAAGTAAATTAACAACACTGTCGACATTTTTATTTCGTGACTTCAATTGTAGGAACACTGAAGTTTTTTTTTTACATTTTGTGTGATGTGTAAAGATAATTGGGCTCTGTTATGAAGCTTAGCCTGCCACGAGAAGTATTTTAATTAAAAAAAAAAAAAAAAACAAAGCAGAATAGATTATTTAACTTTTGAGAGCATTTTTAAATGATTTTGATTAATTTCAATGAGAACAATGATCTCTGGAAGCTCCTTCTAACCCTTAACATTCTGTGATTCAAAACCAGAAAGCCTTTTCTATTTCTCTTCCTCCCTTGGCCTGCTCTCCCCTCCTACATCATTGCAAATGCAGAATAATAATCAATGCATAAGAGTTTTAAAAAGAGAGTTTTATGTAAGTAGAACATGATTTTCTATGTGTCACTTACATGAAAGGACGCTGGCAGGCCAAGATCTGGCAAGCTGCCGTATCTGCTGCACAAACCCAGTTCTTGTAGATGTCCTACCTGGGAAAGTGCTTGACACCACTGGTTTGTTTTCATGGCAAGCAGCGCAGAGCCTGGTGAGGAAAACTTCTCATTGTGCCGCGTGGCAAATGCCAGTCTGTGAGGAGGGCTGGGTGTGTAGAGCTGCCAGAGGTAAGTGCTGCTTTTTGTCTCATGTTGGTTTTGGAGAACCCCATTTAAGAAAAAAACAACTATAGGCAGAGCTGAGTGAAAAATATGAATGTTGGTGTTTTTCACGTGAATTTAGAAAGATGACTTATGGACAGTTGCTGTCTGCAGTACAGATTAATTCGGGGAGGACCAGGTGCTGTGGTGGCATAAAGCTGCCAATAAGGTGGCTAATTTATGTTGGCTAGTGTATCTGCCCTGCGGTGTTAAACATGTACCTCGCAAATCACAAAGTAAAGGCCGATTAATCATTCCATTTAAAATGTCATCACGTTAAAAGCTTACAGAAATGCAAGGGTAAGCATGCAATTAGGACCACAGCCCCTGGCTACCAGCTTTCCCCACCTTCTTACCTATCCTTCAGTGGTATACAGAGTTTAATCAATGGCTGCCAGCTCAGGCTAGACCAAGAGGCATCTTTTAATAACTTCATCAGTAAAAAATCCAGTGATTCTTTCTAACCTACAGTCTAAGCCCAGGCTCACTATGAAGCTTTCAATAGAAGCTGAGATGCATGTCAAAATGATGAGCCATTTTCAAGGTGTTCCAATTACATTGCTATGAAGATATCCTCAGGCTCCAAAGTTCTACATGGATTTGTCTCTCTGTTTTGTTTCTTTCCCCCAAAAATATCTCACTTTCAAAAACATTGTGAAAGTTTCTGCAGGACTGGTACATGTAGCTGAGTTTTCAAGGCGCTTCTGTAATTGGGCAGGTTATTAAGTGAAACCTGTATCAGGACTATTTGTATTTCAGTCAAAGTGTGTGTGTTGCTGTACTGGGGGCCATCATTCTTACCTATGCAGCTGAGGTTGTACCTCCACTGAAGCCACCAGCCACTTGGCTCATATCCTTGCTAACACTAGAGCAATTTTTCATCAACAGGGATGCCCAACACAGGCCAAAAGGCACACCAGAGATAGTGATGAGCTATTGTTCCTGCAAGACAGATTGATCAAGATGCAAAACAAAATTTTCTGGCAAAGCCTTTTTGTTGGTCTTGACCCTCCACTCCTTTAACTTGAAAGTGTTTTTCCTCTGAATATCCTGCTTCTCGAAGGAAAGAAGTAGAGCAGTCCCCAAAGCCCTGCTGCTAAGTGGCTTCTGGCAGTTCTCTCACTTCACAAACTGCCCTGTTCCAAGAGGCTACAAGGTCAGTTGTAGAATTGCTCCAGACAGTGGATGTTGTTTACTTGGACTTTAGTATAGCATTTGACAGTGTCTCCCACACTGTTCTTGACAAACTGATCCATCTGAAGGCTGTGCAGCCATCCAGTGAGACCTGTACAGACTGGAGAGTTAGGCACAGAGGAACCAAATGAGGTTCAACAAGTGCAGAGTCCTGCACACGGTGAGGAAAAATAAACTGCACCAGTATAGGATGGGAGGTGATCTGCTGGAGAGCAGCCCTGTGGGAGTGCTGGTGGATAACAAGTTATCCATGGGACAACAATGTGCCCTTGTGGCCAAGAAGGCCAATGGGATTCTGGGGTGTATTACGAAGAGTGTGTCCAGCAGATCAAGGGAGGTTCTCCTCTCCCACTACGCTGCCCTGGTGAGACCCCATCTTGAGCTCTGTGTTCAGTTTTGGTCTCCCCATTTTAAGAGGAACAGAGATCTAGTGGAGAGCATCTGGTAGAGGGCTATGAGGATGATTAGGAGACTGGAGCACTGCCTGATGAGGAGAGGCTGAGGAATCTGGGGCTTTTTATTCTGAAGAAGAGAAGACTGCAAGAAGATTTAATAAATGTTTATAAATATGTGAGGGCTGAGTGTCAGGAGGGAAGGGACAGGCTCTTCTCACTTGCTCCATGGGAGGGTGGGGTTTGAACCTAGACACTCTTTAAGGTCCCTTCCAAGCCAAACCATTCTATAATTCTTGGGACTGAGTTTTAAAAGGAATGTTGGGGGTGGAAACCTTATCAAGGGATCACGTGAATGTTTGTCAAATTGGAGGCAAGAGGCTTTAGCTTTGTGTTTCAGGGGAAAAAAAGCAGCAGCAGTGTAGGAAACTCTGTTTCTGTTTTCTTCTTTATGACTTGGTTTTGTTTGTAAACGGTGACATCTTTCTCCACTGTTATAGTGGCAGCTGGAGTGTCAGCCCCCTATAGCACAGCTGGTTTGCTCGCACAGAATTTTAGCAGCATTTTTCTGTCATTGTTGCTTTTCCGAAATTGGTCTTAGAAAAAAGAAATAGGTGGGTGAAAGAAGTCTACAGACTTTTTTTCAAAGTCCTCCTTGCTTTCTTTTAACAGCTTATTCCATCTTCTCACAACAGTCCTGTCCAAATCACTTCCTCGCATTCTTCCCAAGTTTTCAATTATCTCCCTTCTGTTTTCTTGTTTTACAGATGGCTTAGAGGAATGTGCTGGGAAGAGGAAGGAAAGAAAACCCTCTATTATTTGAAAAGCATTAGTTATCATCTTCTGATGTAGCAAAGTGGAACATGAGTTTTTCATCTTTCCCATATTTTCAACTTTCAAAGTTCTCACACACTGCAGCTTTTTGGAGCTGTATTGTTCCTTTTCATGATCGTTCTTATATTCTTCTCCATTGTAATTAACATTTGACATGAGCCTTTCTTCAAACAGTGTTTTAGAAGAAGGAGCCTCCTACTTAATGATACATCCCTACTTAGGTCAGTAGGTCTTTGTGGGACTCTGCCTTTTGTCACCAATCTTGCCCAACAGTTGCCTGTGCAAATGAGGATTTAGTCACATTCTGCAAAAATCCGTGTTCTTGCTTTTGGCTGTTGTGAATTACATCAGAAAGCAGAAGCTGAAAATAAGAGGTGAAAAAAATTGATGTTGTTGTCATTGTCATTGTCATTGTTGTTGTTGTTATTAAGATGACCTGGGAAATCTCCATGTGTTTTTCAGAACTTCTGCATCACATTTGTCTTTTATTCTGGAGCTGAAACTGCATATCATAGATTTATAGAATCATTTTGGTTCAAAAAGACCTTTAAGATCGTGAAGTCCAGCCATTCTCTAACTTACCAAGTCTGATTCTGGACTATGTCCCTCAGCATCACATCTCTTCCTCTTTTCAACACCTTCAGGGGCGGGAATTTAACCACCTCCCTGGGAGGCCTGGTTCAGTGCTTGAGAATCTTTTCAGTCAATATATTTCTTCTAACGCCCAGCCTAAACTTACCCCGGTGCAACTTGAGGCTATTTCCTGTCATCCTATAATTTGTTACTACAGAGAAGAGACCACGTCCACCTTGTTCTAACCTCCTTGCAGGTAGACGTAGAGAGATCAAATATCAAATAATTGTTGTTCTACTGAATTCAGCAGGAGCCAAGATAATGGACTACTACTGAAAAAACAAGCCCTAGCACATTTCCATCCATAACCACCTCTAATTCTCGTCATTTTAGTAGCAGAGCAACAGGGGAAGAGGGTTGAATAATGTAGGGGCAGTGCAGTGCTCTGAAAGATTAGCATAAGAATGTGTGAGCAATTAGACATGTAGCTAATTTTGCCCTGTGTTAAAATCTGTCCAGTTCTGAGCCTGTGAGCGTTCATTAGTGCAGTCTGGATAAAAGAAATTGCCAGTCCTGGGAAACAAGTGCCTGCAGGAGGCATGTCAGACACCCTCTGTGCTCTCACATGAAGAAGTTGCACAACAGCATGTGAAATCAGTCTTGGACAAGATTTCAAGCCGCCTGAACCTATTGATTCTGGCACCTGTTTTCAGAAGCAGGTGCTCACATTTATGTGTCCAGATGAAGTTACCTCTTAACATCTTAATTGTAAGGCAGACTTTGGCTTTTTCTGCTGTGTGAGTAGCATTGGGTGTTGCTAGGAAAGGCAATGGAGAATGGAAACATGTAAGGAAAGAAAATGCAGGGAAATAAAAAAATAAGTAAAACAAAAAACCCTAAAAGAACTAAAACAAACAAACAAAAAATAACAACCCAAAACCAACCAAAGAAACCCAAGTGCTGCTTCTGAAAACAGATTATTGCAAATTTCATAATCTGTGTTAGCAGTAACATTTGTGTAGCATCATCCTACTGGTGGAACTAGAATTGCTCAAATGCGATGAGGCTATCAGTTGGGGCTGTTCAGCCTGGAGAAAAGAAGGCTCTGAGGAGACCTCATAGCAGCCTTCCAGTACCTGAAGGGGAGCTACAAGAAAGCTGGGGAGGGACCTTATTTACAAGAACTTGTTGTGATAGGATGAAGGGGAATGGATGAAGCTCAAGGAGGGTAGATTTAGACTGGATTATTAGAAACTGTTTACAGGGAAGGTGGTGAGAACCTGTAACAGGTTGCCCAATAAGGTTATGGATACCCCTGTTCTCCATGGAAGTCTTCAAGGCCAGGTTGGACCTGATCAAGTGGAAAGTGTCCCTACCCATAGTGTGGGGATTGAAACTAGATGATCTTTAAGGTGCCTTCCAACTCAAACAGTTCTATGATTCTATGAAATAAGAGCACCTCTCAGCACAGCTCAGGTCTTAAGAAGAGTTCACTTCCCCATTCTCTTGTAATGGTGGAGCAAAGGTTTAATGTGTCACTGAGGAATACTAAAGGCCTCCAAGTCTTACCTGGGTTTCTGTTAGGATGTACCAGCAATGTGTGGATTAATTTAAGAGTGGCATTTGAAAATTATACTGAGTAATCTGACCTTTAAATTCTGGATGAGATTTCATAGGGCAAGTTTTGGTCTGCTTTATTAGCACTTACCTAGCATCCTGCACACTCCAGGACAAAAGGATTGCATATAATAACTTTAACTGCATTATTATAAAGGCTTTTGTAGTTCCTGTCCGGCAAGAACTTGACAAGGCTGGTGAATGAGACTGCCTCCATGGTATTCTGGAAAATCAGTGAGAACAGGTCTTGACTGAATTCTGAGCTTTATCACCCAGGGAAGAGGGATTGTGCTGTGGTTACTGAGGCTGCACACAATTCTGCTGGAAATCTCATGGTCAGTATCTCTCTCCTTGGAGACAAACTGAACTTCAGATGACTGCTTTGTTTGTGAATCTGTCTGCACTTAGGCCAGTACTCAACTGTTTGGGTGGGAGCTGTGCTTTCTGTGCTACCTTCCCATTCAAAATGCAGGAAGCCAGTGGTAGCAGGAGGGTAGTGACACAAAGAGACAGAGAAAGGTGCTGGTGCCTCTTGGGCACAAGAAAAGGCAAAGCTAGCACCCCTTCCCTAAGCTGGCATGCCTGACAAAGCTCAGCACTCTCTAATTGCTTCCTATGACTTCCCACAAGTGTGGCAAAGGAGCTGCTCTGTGGTTTTTCAGTGGGTTTCCAATGAAGCTCGGTTCTCCTGCTTCCTTTCCCCAAGTGCTTTTAGAAGCAAATCATGTTTCAGTTGCAGTTGTTCTGGAGATTAAATGCACATGTTGTGTTGATCCCTTTTCATTCCCTTGGTGTAATTTGTTTCCTGTCTCCTTCCTTATTACCTGAGATGTGGAAGAATAAAAACAAACCAACAAAATCAACCTGAAGTACCCATTTGTTTTTGTGTTTCCTCCCTGTTCCTCCATCTCTGTGATGCTCAAACCTCTCTGTTTTCACCTTCACATAGAAATGCACCTTCAAGGACAATTTTTTACTCTGGTTGGTCTCCAGGTAACCTGAATTTTTCATTCCCCTATTATTAAGCTGAGGGTTGTAACTGAAACTGACCTCCCATCCCTTTTTGCATTAACCCCTTGGTGCAAAATGTCAAGGATTTTCCAGCTCTATCAAATGGAAGTCACTGAAGCTGCGACCCTATTGGCACCAAAGGGTTAACCCATTAGCCACTATTTAATGTCCCCAGCTTTAATCTACAGAATCACAGCTCGAACTGTGACTTACTAACCCTGCCACAAAACTGTCCCAGAACTAGTGTTATTAGGTCTTTTATTTGGGGATAGGCTTGGGAGATAAACCAAACAACTTAACAGCTATAAAGGAAAACTAATAAAGGGCCTGGGATTGGAAACTAGCAGTAATTAGAGGAAAGCACATCCCATGCTAAGTAGCCTTAGGGCAAAAACAACTCTTAATTATAAAATGTTCTTCCAGGTTTCTAATGTCAGTGCAGCTGCACTGGGAGGGTGCCTGTGGTATCTGGGGCACCACAAGGGCTGGAGTGGACTGGGCAGACTGGTCTGGAGTAGGAAGGCTGTCTGGTTTGGCTGAGCTGTCCTGCAAATCTCCTAGCTCTGGGCACATTTTCCCCCAACAGATGGTCCAGCTGCATGACAGCATGTCTGCGGGACCGCTGGGAGAAACATGGCCACTGCTCTTGGTAAGGGCACGTGGACATTGCAGAGGGCCATGCCAGGACACGAGAGTTGATGGGGGCTCCAAGGCATCCCCACCCACCTCCCTTGCTCCCAATGCTGGAGTTGTTGACAGATGGTTTGCGTGTTTGAGAAATCAAAGGCAGGATTTCTGCAGATGTGCAGGACACCCTGGAGAGCCCCTCCTTGCCTGCTAATAGCTCAGGTAATGGAAACAGACCAGGAGGAAACAAAATGAGCTTTCTATCTCACTCCATCACCAAATGCTGCTTCTCCATACTTTGTGGGGTGGGAGCAAGAGCTCTGGACAGATGAGGAAGAGGAGCACCCCAAGGGTGCGGACATTTCTGGGATGAGCACTACCCATCTCTTCTCCCAGCTCAGCACAGTGACCTGACTCATTCCCTTCACCACTCAGATATGTGCTGGGAACACAGCACTGTTTTCTGGCCACACAAACCACACAGTGGTTTAAAAGATAAAATGTGAATGTGTTGGAACAGAGAGAGTTTGGATTTGCAGAGGATGGTAAACCTGTGGACCTGGGGGTTCTTGTTGGCAGTCGATTAAATATGAGTCATCAGTGTGTCCAGGTGACCAAGAAAGCCAATGGCATCATGGCTTGGATTAGAAGCATGGTGGTCAACAGGGACAGGGAGGTGATCATACGCCTGTGCTCAGCACTGGTGAAGCCACCTCAAGTATTTTGTGTTTAGTTCTGGGCCACTCACTATGGGAAGTATGTTGAGGTGCTGAATCCTGTCCAGAGAAGGGCAACAAGGCTGGTGAAGGGCCTTGAGTACCTGGCCTAAAAGGGGCATCTGAGTGAGCTGGAGTTGTTCAGACTGGAGAAGAGGATGCTGAGAAGAGACCTCATTGCTCTCTGCAACTACCTGAAGGGAGGTTGGAGTGAGGAAGGGGCAGCCTCTTCTTAGTGGCAAGTGACAGAAAATGGTTTCAAGCTGAAGCAGAGGAGGTTCAGGCTGGATGCTAGGAAATATTTCTTCACAGAGAGGGTTCTCAAACATTGGAGTAGTCTCCCCAGGGCAGTGGTGGAGTTACTGTCCCTGGAGGTATTCAAGCAGCATGTGGACCTAGCTCTTAGGGACATGGTTTAGTGATGACCTTTCCATGTTGGGTTGAAGGTTGGACTGGATGATCTTTCAGGTCTTTTCCAAACGGGTGTTTTCTGTGATCTTGTGGCTTGGATTTTGGAGAAGGGGGCTGAAAAATATATTTACATGCATTGTTTCTTCCTTGGTGAAACACTGATCACAAACAATTCTCAGCTCTGTAAAGCTGGAGACTGGCAGTTTTGTCTTATGTGATTCAAAATGTGCTCTTTCCCTCTTACTGGCATCTGGTTTCCCTCCTCCAGGAGTGCTCAACACGATAGTGCAGCAATTTCCCCCAACAGATCTGATAGTCCGTCTCTGCTGCAGAGGCTTTAGGAGATAGTTGCTGAAGGAGAGCGCAGTCCCAGTCTCACCAGTTCTGTGAGCGCACTAAATTAGGGTATTAGTTATTAAATCTAGCTACGCAAATTACCACTTATATCATTACAGACATCGTTAATCTGTCTCTACTGAGCGACCATTTTTATACTGATGATCTCAGTATTTACACAAAAACTGCAGCACACAAGGTAAATTATAGATTTCAAACTGCACTTTTTTCTTTTTTTGCCCAGCATTTGCAAATGCAGAATAAATTATTTTCTCCTCCTCAAGCAACAATAATCATAAGCAATGTGTAGAAACGTTCGTAATGGTGGTCTCACATGAAAGCTACTTCTTTTCCCCTCTGTAACCTGCTGTAATTACAGTATACATCAATTCCTCCATAGGTAGGTACACCAGGCTTCTCTCTCCGCTTTTCCTCATGCAATTTTAATGACTTATCCCTGCTTAGAATACAACAGTTTAAATTAAAAAATTAAAAATTTAGAAGTAGATTGTTTCCCTGACAACATCAATGGCAACTTTTAATTCCCTCCTGTGTCGTGTGTAAATAAATACCTGCCGTTGCTGATACTGGTGAGATAATGTGCCTGGGGCTAATTGTGCCATTACAAATATTTTGAGCCTGAGCTTGATAATGTGGGTCCTGATAGTTAAATATGTATGAACGGAACTAATTTAACCTTCTTGCTTCTCACAAGCATATCGATGAAAGCCTTCCTGGCTGGCCTACGTGGACATCAAGAAGCAGCTGAACTATACTGGGTGGCATCATTCCTTCTAGTGGCAGCCCAAGGGAAGAGGATCAGGTGGGACCATGGAAGGTGCAGAGCAGATCGTCCTGATTTCCTTTAGCCCCATGGATGTCTCCTTTTGGGAATAGGTTGTAGTTGTGAGACATCCCAGACTTTTACCACGTATAGTGTATTCAAAGGAATACCTATAGAAGCTTTGCCTTAGCAAACCCTGGCAAAAGATGGTGGGCTTGGCTCTGTGATTTATTAGTTGATCCAGAAGCACAAGTGGGAGTGCCCTGTGATCATATTTGGAGTCTGTGGCTCTGCAGACCAGCGCTGCAGTCATGTCCTGCTCAACTCCCCATGGCGAGGCTGGCCAGGATGTGGCCATATGCAGGGTCCCTGCAGGAGGTCTGACAGAGGCCAGCAGTACCTTTGACTCTACAAGTTATTGAGTCATCGAGATAGAAAAGATGAGGAGAGAAAGTGCCAAGTTGTTTAGTCTAATCCTAATATCTTGCCCTGTGGCTATGTGAGAAATCATTTAAGTTTACAAGCTCCTTGCCTGCAAGATAGTCTGCTTCAGCTTTTGGTTTTGTCCTACCAAGCACTGTGCTCAGCTCTACTGGAAAAAGTCCTTTTAAGCCCCTGCATGAGCATTGCTCTTAGGCTCGGGCCTCCTGGTTTAGGCTGTAAAGAGCTCTGGTCGCGCTCAGTGCTGCTGTGCCTCTCAAAGCAGCTGAAGGTGAATAAAGCAGATTCCTTGTTGCTGCTCCTTTGATCTCCGGGTTGAGCCTCGCCAGGAAGGGGGAGTATTTCCTGCTGGGTTTTTTTGGCTTGGCACAGTCTCTCAGACTAGCAGCAAATGAATTCTTTTACCAGTGCCGACTTTGACTGTGGATAGAGTGAAAGGTTTCAAAGCACAGGCTAGATTTAGATAAGATTTCTTATCTCCACTTGCCATGGACTTTCACAGTTCATTAAGTGGGTGCTGCATCGAGGTAAAATTTAATGCTGGTGCAGCTAGTGCTAATGCCAAATCTAGCATCAGGAAAATTTGTAGGCGAAACTGTAGTCACCTCTCTCTTGGCATGCTGCTGGTTTATCTTCTCTAAGGCTTATGCATGTCAGTTGAATGCTACAACGAGCCCAACGTACATGAATTTCCATGGACACTATGGTAGCTAGGTAAGGTTATGGTCACAGAATCACTGCATGATAAGGGTTTTGGAAGGGACCTCTGAAGATCATCTAGTCCAACCCCTCCCCACCAGAGCAAGCTGCACCAGATGGTGTACAGGCAGGGTTTGAATGATTCCAGAGATAGAGACTTCATCACCTCTCTGGGCAGCCTGGGTCCTGATTGCAGCAGGGGGAAGATTTTGAGACTGTCTCAGGTCCTCAACTTGTGCTTGCTTCTGGGGCTTGGTTGAAGTTGGTGGTCAATGTTTTATGGAGTCTGAGGTGCTCACTGTGGAGAAATATAATCCTGAAAGCACCATATTTTAGGGGATGAAATTTCAGCAGAGCACAGTGTTGCTCCTGCAGGGCTCTTAGCTGGGAAATGGGCTGCCACGAGGCACCTAATAAAGCTTGGAGCAGTGTGCTGTGATGTACCATGATGGAGAGGAGGAAATGCAGACATAAAGGGAGGAGAAGTAATGAGAGAAAAAGGCTTGAAAACCAGACCATTATGGTTCGAGTCATACTAAAGGGATTATTTGGTTGCGAATAACAGGGTCAGCAAATAAGGATCTCACTGGAAGAACCATGTGCTGCCCCATTACAGCAGGCACTACCTACAGCTTGTTGGATTTAATGCAGTGAAATGATGTTACACGCAGTCAGCTGTGGTCCATCACAGTAATTAATGTGAGTGCAATTAATCTGAGTGGAGATGACACCTTTTGTCAGCAACAGGTAATACTTTCTAGCAAAGGTAAAGATGAACATGCTATTGAAAAGCAAATCATTAGCAATATTCCTCTGCAAAGTTTGTCTCCATAGCAAGTTACACCCTAGATGAACTAAATGCACTGAGTAACAAAACAAGAAAAAGCCTTTAATAAGCTTCTGAAGCCATTTGTGCTGGTTGAAAGGAAACCTCTCCTTTTTATACATTGATATTCCTTAAATGAGATGCTTTGTGGGTCCCTGGGGTTTAGCTCACCTCACAAAGAGATGTGGGAATTAAAGGAAGGATACGATTTGTGAGACAATTGTGTTGTTTGAACATGGACTGGCTACAAGAGCCTTTGCTCAGATTTAGCATGTTTAGGCATGTTTGTATCTACTACTATTTCTTGCCAGAGTCTCCATCAGAAATATGGCTCCCAATTGGATGCCACACAGGATGTGGCATTAGACTGCTTCCCACGGCCCAGCCAACCAGTGCTGCCTGCAACTGTCTGGGGACCTCTGCAGAAATGTCAATTAGCAATAAAAGTTCTGCAAACAAGCATTATGCCATCTCCTTATACCTCCCCTGCTGCTGCTCACAGTCGTACAGTCTTGTATGCAGCTGAAAAATGCATATTGCAAGCTTCTGCAGTTTCCCTGTTCTGCTTAGGTCAGTGTAGTGTTTTTCTGGACACCCTGTTTTACATGGAATTTGACA
Organism: Psilopogon haemacephalus; assembly: GCA_013396835.1. Classification (NCBI taxonomy): domain Eukaryota; kingdom Metazoa; phylum Chordata; class Aves; order Piciformes; family Megalaimidae; genus Psilopogon; species Psilopogon haemacephalus. The sequence goes on from VWZI01022948.1 coordinate 98,445, forward strand.
TCTCAAATTGAAAGGCTGGAGAGAGACTGTTTACAAAGGCCTACAGTGACAGGACAAGGGGCAATGGCTTCAAACTATAAAAGAGCAGATTTGGATCGGATATTAGGAACAAGTTCTTTACTGTGAGGGTAGCGGAACACTGGAACATGTTGCCTGAGGTGGTGAGGCCCCATCCCTGGAGATATTATGAGGACAGGCTGAGAGAGTTGGGGCTTTTCAGCCTGGAGAAGAGAAGACTTTGGGGAGACCTTATAGCAGCCTACCAGTATCTGAGGGGGGCCTAAGGAGGGCTGGGGAGGGACTGTTCACAAGGTCTTGTAATGACAGGACGAGGGGGAATGGGTTCAAATTGGCAGAGGGGAGATTTGAGCGGGACGTTAGGAAGAAGTTCTTCACAGTGAGGGTGGTGAGGCACTGGAACAGGTTGCCCAGGGAGGTTGTGTCTGCTCCCTCCCTGGATGTGTTCAAGGCCAGGCTGGATGAGGTCTTGAGCGACCTGATCTAGCGGGAGGTGTCCCTGCCTGTGGCGGGGGGTTGGAACTGGATGATCTTTGAGGTCTCTTCCAACCTAGACCATTCTATGATTCTATGATTCTATGATATTCAAAGTGGGGCTCAATAGGGCTCTGGGCAACCTGGTCTAGTTGAGGATGTCCCTGCTTACTGCAGAGAGGGTTTAATGTTCTGATCGATTCTATGATGCTATGATTGATTCTGTGATTCTTTGATGCTATGATGCTACGATTCTACAGTTGATTCTATGAAAACAGGAGACTGAACCATTGGTGGTATCCTTTCTCAAGAGATTCTTTTCAGACTGGAGTCCCTGCAGCTTGTATCTCATTCCCTTTAAGCTGAAAAATCGTAGAATCATGAACATTGGCCAAGACCTCTAAGATCATTAAGTCCAACTGTCAAGCCAACACCACTATGGCCATTAAACCATGTCCCTAAGTGCCACACCTACATGCTTTTTTAATACCTCAGGAATGATGACAAACCACCTGTCTGGGCAGTCTGTTCCAATGCCTGACCACTGCTTCAGTGAAAAAAAATCCTACTACCCAATCTAAACCTGCCCTGTTGCAGCTTGAGGCCATTTCTTGTCCTATCACTTGGTACTAGGGAGGAGAGACCAACCCCCACCTCACTACACTCTCTGTTCTGGGAGTTGTTCAGAAAAACCTCTTTTCTAGACTAAAAAAATCACAGTTCTTTCAGCTTCTCCTCACCAGACCTGTTCTCCAGGCTCACCACAAGCTTCATTGCCCTTCTCTGGACCCACTCCAGCACCTAAATCTCTCTCCTGTAGTGAGGGCCACAAAACTGATCTGCAGACTTGAGGTATGGCCTCACCAGTGCCCAATACACTAACCTACTACTGCTGGCCACACTATTGCTGATTCAGGCCAGGATGCTCTTAGCCTTCTTAGCCACCTGGGCATACTGCTGATGTATGTTCAGCAGGCTGTCAACTAGCACCCCAAGGTCCCTTTCTGCTGAGCAGCTTTGCAGCTACTGTTCCCCAAGCCTGTATTGTTTTCTGCAGTTGTTGTGGCCCAAGTGCCAGACCCAGCACTTAGCCTTGTTGAATCTCATACAGTTGACCTCATTCCATCAATCCAGCCTGTCCAGGTCCTCTGCAGAGCCTTCCTACCCTCAAACAGATCAACACTCCCACCTAATTTAATGTCTGAAGATTCATTTGATCTCTTCATCCAGACCATTGGTAAAGATGTGCACTCAGGATGGACTGTTCTGGCACTGAGGTCAGACTGACAGCTCTGTAGTTCCCTGAATCCTCCTCCTGGCCCTTCTTGTAGACATTGGCTGTCCTCCAGAAATTTGGGACCTCCCTTGTTAACCAAGACTGCTGGTAGGTGATGGAGAGTGGCTCAGCAAGCATTATTTACCATTTCTGTCCTCATTTTTATAAATTATTACTAACTTTATGTATGTATTTATTTACTGTCATTCTCTTGATTTTAAAAAGGAAAAGCCTATACATCTGCTCAGCTTCTGTCTTGTCTGCTATGTAACTAATCATCATCTACTCAGGGTGCCATATAGATTGCCCCATTGCATAGATTGCTTTGTATCTCAGAGGTTTTTCCAAGTGGAAATGCCTTCTCTGAATGCCCTGAAGGGAATGAGCTATGGATTTGCCCTACCTGTATGGAGTGCAAAAGAATAAACCCAGAAGACTTCCCAGCACTGCCATCATACAAGCAGAGACGCGAGAGCCTGGGAACAGGATGAAACAGCAATTAGCACATTGGCAACAGCCTTGTCAAGAGGGTGAGAATTAATAGAGTAGTTGCATCAGGGCCTGGAGAGCAGAGCATGTCTGTCTGGTGCTCTGCGGCACCACCTGGAAGGGCTCTTGGACCGGGGAAAGGCTTGGGCTAAACCTTTCTTCCATTAAGCAAGTGCTTAGATGAGCCCTTTGGTAACTGTTTCATGCCTGAAAATGATGCAGCTCCTGACCAAGGGCTACCTATCTGGTGCACATCATACACTTGGCATTAAGTTTTCAGGCAGTGCAGTGTTTTGGTTGCAAGCTGACTTAGTCCTTTTTTTTTTTTTTTTTTTGGCACTGTGAGCAGCAGGTGCTATGCAGATCTGCTATCCAGTGCTCCTTTGCACGGAGATGCTTCCTCCCTTTTGAAGTAGTCTTAGGAAGGCAGTGTGCTCCAGAGAGGAAGAGTACTGTAGACACACCCCTGCATTTTCCTTGGCTTAACTCATCTGATCTTTTAATCGTTCATTAGTTGGCAGCAACTTCAAAGTACTATTTCTCAGCAAGACACATTCACCCCTATCACTTGAATATGCCCAAAGACAGTTTCCTGCAGGACTTAACTTCTTCTTTAAAATGTATAGTATTTCAAAGTTGCTTTATGACTAGACCCGGATCACTAGCAGTCATGATCCAAAGGGCATATCTTTTGCTAAGCCAGAGTGCAGGCATAAAGGGCTTAGCTGCAGAAGGCCTCCAGGTGCTCTGCTGCTCCACATAAAAGAATAATAATGGATGTTTTCATTAATAGAAGTGCAGACCATAGCTTATGCACTTCTAACCCTGGAGCAATTAAATGACCAGAGAGACTGATGATTCATATCAACACTCACTATGCTCAAAAAGCTCATTCCCTATATGTTTAAGTGTGTTTTCTAAGAATTAATTAGCTTTGTTATATCTTGTATATAATTTATTCTGCTCTTGTTAAAAAGGTGCTTTGTGGGGAGAAAAATTAAGGATCATTGTATTTGGTTGTCAATGTATACTACAGTCTAAAGTTGACTAGAGAGCATTCAAAAGTCATAGCATGAGGTCTCGCGGAAGAGCATCTGTGAAGGCAATGGAACACTGGAACAGGCTGCCCAGAGAGCTTGAAGAGTCTCCTCTAGAGACTTTCAAAACCTGCCTGGACATGTTTCTGTGTGGCCTGCCCTGCGTGATCCTGCTTTGACAGTGGGGTTGGGCTCAGTGATGTCCAGAGGTCTCTTCCAAACCCTACCGTTCTATGATTTCTGGAAAAGACAGTTGTGATGGTTTGAGCCGAGTAATATACATACATATCCTACACCATTCTGAGCAATGCTTGCTGCATGACATGGGAGTCGCTGAAATTTGTGAGGCTCACAGGATGTTCACGAAATCACAGAACTTTAGAGGATGGAAGGGACCTCCAGAGATCATCGAGTCCAATTCCCCTGCCAAGCAGGATCACCTAAGGTAGTTCACACAGGAACGCATCCAGGCAGGTTTTGAAAATCTCCAGAGAAGGAGACTCCACAAACATTCTGGGCAGCCTGCTCCAGGGTTCTGTCACACTCATTGTACAGAAGTTTCTCCTTGTGTTAAGGTGAAACCTTCTATGCTCCAGTCTGTAGCCGTTGCTCCTTGTCTTATTGCTGCAGACCACCACTTGTAAAGTTCTTTGTTCTGGGGTGGGGGCTGGGCTTTATCTTTTCCGGTTCTGATTTCCATGCAGGGATGGGGTGCATGTTCCTCTAAGAATTTGGTAGGGTATTGTCCTCTAACTTTTTTTGGTCCCCTGTCTCTTTTGGTGTAATCTGATATCCCTGAAACAGAGTAGTAAATAACTTGTGTATCTCAACTAAAATTCTCTATCTTCCTTCTGTTATTCCCTGTCAGTGGGGGAGGGGCAGGGCAAGATTATATTAAATCCCCACAGCACTGTGTAGGGAGGGAGAGTCCTGCCTGTGAGAGGAGACACAGCGTTGTAACCATTGCAACAGTTCTGGTGTTGTGAGCTCCTCTGTACATCTCATGGTGCTGGGCTGGTGTTACGCGCAGAATTCTTCGCTTCTAAATGACGATCAGCTTTCACCCAAAAAGCATCTTGATGTGGTGGTTTTGAGGCTAGGTGCCTTTAGGAACCACCAAGTTACAGACCTCCAGAGGTGGACTAGAAAATGTATTCCATACCCATAAGTCCTGCATCCCTATAAAATCGGCAGCAGAATCAGTTTGTTTCCCTTCTCCCTCCCTCTCTGCTCCTGGGAGGATGTGCAGGCTCTTTTCTGGACATGTTCCTGCCTGCTCTGCAGGGTGGTTAGACTGGATGAGCTTTTGAGGTCCCTTCCAGCCTCTGACATTCTGTGATTCTGCCATTTGCAGTGGAGCAGTGAGGCCTGGTCAGCCTTGGCAGTGCTGCCAGTTAGTCCTGGAGTAGCTCAGCTGGGGCCTGGAGCTGCCGAGCAGAATGGTAACTGCACCACAATGGTGTGGTGTGGGTGTGCAGAGGTCTGGTGGGGAGTGTGTGTGCACACCAACCTGGGTGTGTTGGTCTGAATTAGAGGAAGGTTTGTGTGAAGCTTTGGCTTAAGTGGCGTGGCAGGAAATGTGGTGGGCTGGAGAACTCCTCCCCCACCCTGCCCCACTCCCGCGAATTAAAATTTACTAGACCAGCTCAGATGACTTGAAAGTAAGATAAAGCTGTATTTACAGCAAAGCTACATTTACAAGCATATATATACAGCATATTTACGTGTGTTTACAATTATATACAATGGAGAAATAATGCAGAAATCCAAGCTTCTCTCCCGGACAAAGAAAATAAGCCCAGTAGGGGCGGAGGCCACCCTCTCTCTTTCTCCTAGACAGAAAACAGCCAGCAAGGCTTACTTGGCATCTGCGGAAGAGATTAGAGAGAGAAGTGAAGAGATCCAGTGCTCAGAAGCAAAGAGGGCAAAACCATTTACACTTTGGCTTTTTAATCCCTTTCAGCAAACGAGTGGATGATGTAGACTTTGCCATTATTTTCTTCCTACAGCCAATGATCTAATTTCTCTCATTTAGAGTATTCCAATGAGACTTCAACCAACACGGAGATGTGGATTTTGTACGCATCCGTACTCTTGTACGTAGTTACGTAGTTGTAAACAGCATTTCTGTTTGAACTTCCCAATTCTATCCAGTCCTCTGTGTGAAATGTTTTACCCCTTTTATAGGAGGCAAAAGAGCATCTGTCTCACTTTAAGGCAGTCGTTTGGTTGGTTTGGGGTTTTTTTTTTTTCTTTCGTCCTCGTGGATTAAGGAACAAATGGTGGCCAATGTGACCCCGCAGGTGCGAATAGCCAACCAAAAGAACTCCAGCTGACTTAACGGTTGTCTCATGATTTATATCAGGGCTGACTCGTCAATTTATACTACTTGAAAGATCGACTTGAATAACTTGTAACGTTTCTACACTACCCTGCAGATGTGGATTGAAAAGCCCTTTCAGATGTGAAATTCTGTCCCCTGTGATATACTTGTGATAGATCGTTGCTCTGAGTTCCAGCTAATTTGGGCTCATTTTTTTTCTGTGGTGATTTTTCTTAATTCTGTCTCGCTGTTCTGTGAGCAATGGGCTGTACATGCACATGGCTCTTGCTGGAATCTATAGAACCCTACAACATCCAGTGATTTCACCACAAAATTATCTGGCTGGGGATTTCACCTGCCTGAAAGTTAATCTGAAGAAAAGAACTGAGAACCGAGAGCTGATAGGAGGAAAACCTGGCAAGGAAATCCCCCGGGAAGCAGAGCAGCCCCACATAATCCCCAGCTGAATTAGCTCATAGGTCTTAGAGAATATACACAGCTTGGAACAGGAGTGCCTTTCTTCATCTAGCTTTTAAAAGTGGTCTTTGAGTAGAATTGTTTAGGTTGGAAAAGACCTTAAAGATTGTTGGGGCCAACTGCTAACTTAGCACAGCCAAGTCTATCACTAAACAAAGTCACTAACCACTACATTTACAGGTAATAAAGACAAACTGCTTCAAGGTAGCCTGCAAGCAGGTTATAGTGAGGAGGTGGTGAGTCTCCTTTCCCAAGTAACTAGCCATAGGATGAGACAAAATAGCCACAACTTGTTTAGATTGGATATTAGGAAAAATTTAATTACTGAGAGAGTGGTCAAGCATTGGAACAGGCTGCCTAGGGAGGTGGTGGGGTTACTGTCCCAGGAGGTCTTCAAAAATTATAGAGATGGCACTTTTGGAAATGGTTCAGTGGGCATGGTGGTATTGGGTTGGCAGTTGGGCATGATGATCTTAGAGGTCTTTTCTAACCTTGATGATTATATACATAGAAAAAAATATTATTTGCAAGAGGAATCTGGGGAACTACTGGTGGTAAGTGGCAGAGGGTGATGTGGGATTGACCTTGTCTTCTCTATGAGCTGTGTGTCTGGGCTGAGGCAAGGAGAGTGCTCCACGGTCATAGGGGAATGGCCTAAAGCTGAGACTGGGCAAGTTTAGATTGGATATTAGGAAAAAGTTTTTCACTGAGGGAGTGGTCAGGCATTGGAATGAGCTGTGCAGGAGGTTGTTGAATCACCCACCCTAGATGTGTTTAAGGGTCATTTGGATATGGTGTTTAGGGATATGGTTTAAGGTGAATCTTGTAGAGTAGGGATTGTATGTTGGATTTGGTTATCTTGAGGGTCTTTTCCAATCTGGATGTTTCTGTGATTCTGTGACACTTAAAAGACCCATGACTGTACAAGCAGCTGGTATTGGTGATAGACTCCCTCTGCTCTTCTGAAGCTGATGTAATGGTAGGGTAGGCAGTGTCTTCCCGATGTCTCAGAGCCTTTCAGCTGGAAGTATCCAGAATTCACCTTTTGCCTTGATTGGGCCAGACTAAGGGCATGCATCTGGGTCGAGGCAATGCCAAGCATCAGTATAGACTGGGCAGTGACTGGCTTGAAGGTAGCCCTGAGGAGAGGGACTTGGGGGTGAATTGATTGTGGGCAATTAACAAGGCAGGAATTATAAAATATGTAGTTTTTATAATTTCCAAAAGCCCCACCCACAATCTATGTACAAACTAGTTTAAACCTGAATTCGACTTCATTCGGAAAAATCTTCATAAGGATGCTTTTCAGGCAATTTAGAAAAATCAGGAAATTGGAAAAGGTTTGGGCATAAAACAGCTTTGCCCTACTTACAAATGAAAGGCAGTGCAGAGCCTTAGGGAACATCTGTGCTACTCACAGCAGTGGAGTAGAAATTTTGAGGTGGTCCCTTGGGTCCTTTGTGGCAGTGTCTTTTGCAGCAGTGTCCAGAGTTATGAATCATAATCCAGTAGCAAGTCAGAGTGCAATGCTGGCCAAAGTCCAAAATGACTGTAGATACGGCTTTCATGAAGCCATGAGGCCAAGATCGTGAAGCAATGCAGGGCAAAGCCGGGGTGCTCCGCGGTGTTCCCACAAACGATGGCAGTTTACTGCAGAGGCAGGTCCCTGCAGCAGGAAGCCAGGATGCAACGGTGCAGGAGCAGGGACCGTGAGCTTTCTCGTCACTGTTCTTCCAGATGCTCCTCAGAGTCCGACTCAAGGCCCCACTCGAGGTCCCACTCGAGGTCCCGCTCAAGGTCCAATTAGACAATGTGTCCAGTTGCCATATATATATGCTGGGGAGATTTATTCCTTCCCTATTCAAGCCCATGGCGGGTGGGAGAAGGAAATTCACACCTACTTCTTTCCACATTCCAAGCCCCTGTGACAGAGATGGAGGCAAGGAAAACCGCTTCGTGCCCCATTCAAACCTCTGGTGGGGCAGGGATTTGGTTGTGCCCTGCCACAGGGGGTGCTGGTGGATGAGAAACTCAATAGGAGCCATCAGTGTGCTTTTGCAGCCCAGAAAACCAACCAGATCCTGGGCTACATCAGGAGAAGTGTGACCAGCAAGTCGAGGGAAGTGATCCTCCCCTTCTACTCCACTCTGGTGAGACCCTACTAATTTCGTGTGGGAACATAATTAAAGCAGATTCAGTCTGCTGAATTACCTTGGGAGAGTGCTCTGATTACCTCCTCAGCCTTCTCCTGGAAGAAAGCACAAGGCAGAGATGGCAGGAGCTGGGCAAATCTTCCTTTGTCTGCTGAGATGAAGCTGGAATTTGTCCATATGTCCGGTGTGAACAACATCCCTGACCAAATCACATTAGAGAAAGCAGCAGAGGGTGTGGCACAGCTGCAGGAAAGATGGAAGCACAAGAGCTTTAAAGGCTGGAATTCTCCTCCCAGCAAATGAATGGGACAAGAAGAAAAGACTCAATCAGCGAGCTGATGAGGCGCAGAAGTTGATAAATTCCTTAGAGTTAGGAAGATTTACCTGAACCTATTAAGATGCAGCAGGTTTCCCTCAAAAGGACAATATGAATGGAAGTGTGATTGACAGCACAGCCAAGCCTATCGCCTAAAAGCACAAAAATTAAACGAGGCTGCCTCTTGAAAGACCATGCAAATGACTCTGAGGCAAGAAAAGGAGAAGGGATGCGTCTGTGCAGACAGAGTGAATGCCAAATCAGTGCTATTACCTGCAAGAGTGGTAAAAAGGCTTTGCTGTCCTGCTGGAAGTGCCGTGGTTGATACCCACCTCATCACACCAGCTTTGGTGCTGGCAGGCTTGCAGAGGAGGATGAATGTGTCCATCTTAGTGTTGCCTAATGATCTGGTCAGAAACCTGACTTGGCTTTATTGAGATTCTCTCAATCCTTTCTTCACCCTGTGGACAGCAACCAAGATTCCTGAGAGCTGTGCTGCCTGCATTGCTCACCTCCAGGACTGTGAATATGTCCTTGCTCTGTGCAGCAGGACAGCAGGACTGTAAATTACTATGGTGGCATTCACTCTGCCAGGACTGGAAGCCGTTACAGACGTTGATATTTCTCCTGTTCTGTTATATCAGCTATGCTTTCTGCAGATTATTCTCTCCCTCTCCTCTTTTTTTCTTTAAATTTCTTAGACCAGCTCACTCTGGCAGTATGTACATTTAACTCAAAAATAATGCTGTGGAATTAGTGTCAAGAGAATTAACCACATTTTCATGAGAAGACCATTAACCCACACAGTGAGGAATCCAGCATGGGGATTGATAAAAATCAGAAGTCAGAGAGCTCAGGAGGGAAAGGCTTAATTAGCCTGTGAGGTTTTTCCTTTAAAATTCTTTTTAAAATTAGTGATCTTCTCCAGCAGTTTATTATAGGCTCTTAAATTACTTTAATTTAGAAGCTTAAGGATTTGACCTAAATCTTATCCTTGTTATGCCTTGGAGAGGTTGCAGGATTAAGTGCAGGTAAGGCTAGAAGCTGAAACCAGATCTTCCAAGAGATTGACCCAACTCCAAAACCAATGTGGGCAGAGCCTCCTGCCTTGCAGAAATAGAGAGGCTTTGCTGCCAGCTTTAGGTTTAGAACCGGTACTTCTGAAAGAGGGCTTTGCTCCTCTGCGTAGCTGAGCCTGCTGTGGAAAACCCAGGAAAAATAAGACTAGAGGCTGCTTTTGCAGATTTACACATTGAAGGCAATTTAACTGGAGGCTGCAGATGAAAGGGCAAATTTGTTTAGTCACTGTCTCCTGAGAAATTCCTTTAAGGAATGCTTAACCCTTAGGCAGGTGCTTGTTATCCCTCTGGGCAGCTGGCAGGTTTTTTTTACAGTTTTATGTTGTGGGTGTGAAAGTAGCACTTCCCCCTGGAGTGCAGGGGTAGCTGAACTCATGCCGGAAGCACCGAACACCACCCTGTGGGGTGGAGAATGCCTTTGGAAACCCAGGATGCCAGCAGTGTTCTCTTTCTCATTGTGTGTGCGTGTGCAGGAATTACTTACTTAACCAAGCTGCACTGCTATTTGATTCAGTCAGATAATGGCCCTGAAATTAAAACAGGCTATATGATTTTTTTGCTTGCTATGGATCGTCAGGTGCTGCTTGTTCACTGTGTTGGTGTTTCCCATGCAGCATTCAACAACCAGAGGAACTGCTCAGTCTTTGCCCCTTGCCAGAGGCTGATGGAAAAAAATGTCTTAAATATACATCTGGAAGGCCTAGAAGTGCCAGAATGATCAGAGGGCTGAAGCACCTCTTCTATGAGAACAAGCTGAGAGAGTTGGGGTTGTTCAGTTTGGAGAAGAGAAGGCTTCAAGGAGACCTTATTGTGGCCTTCCAATATCTGAAGGGGGCTGGTGAGGGACTTTTTATGGTGTCAGATAGTCATAGGACTAGGATTATGCAAAAATAAATAAATACTCATTGCTTCATATTTCGGGGCTGCAAGATCACTTGCATGGGCCATCTTGCTAGTCTGAAGCTCCTGGTAAAGTACACAACCATGTGAGTTAAAGTGAAATGCAAGCTTGGTTCGCTGGGTGTGGTCTGCTTGTATGGGGCTTTGCCATCCATTATGCTTTGGGAGTGTAACTCGGATGAGGTTTGTGTTTCGTTCTAGCACAGGATCCAAGCTAGAGAAGGGTAGATTTAGATTAGATGTCAGGAAGAAGTTCTTCACCGTGAGAGTGGTGAGACACTGGGACAGGTTGCCCAGGGAGATGTTGGAAGCCTCATCCCTGGAGGTTTTTAAGGCCAGGCTGGATGTGGCTCTGAGCAACCTGATCTAGTGTGAGGTGTCCCAGCCCATGGCAAGGGAGATTTGAACTAGATGATCCTTGGGGTCCTTTCCAAGCCTAACAGTTCCATGATTCTTTGAATTTCCTGGAGGCTGAGTGAGGAGAAATCTGGGAAAGTGAAGACTGAGAGGGAATTTAATAAATGTTTATAATTATCTGAGGGCTGGGTGTCAGGAGGTGGGGACAGGCTCTTCTCACTTGCTCCCTGGGATAGGACAAGAAGCAATGGATGTAACCTGCAGCACAGGTGGTTCTACCTCAACTCAAGAGGGAACTTCTTTACTGTAAGGGTCACAGAGCACTGGAACAGGATCCCCAGAGAGGTTGTGGAGTCTCCTTCTCTGGAGACTTTCAAGGCCTGTCTGGATGTGTTTATCTGTGACCTGAGCTAGATTGCATGGTCCTGCTCTGGCAGGGGGGTTGGACTCAATGATCTCTTTGGGTCCCTTCCAGCCCCTGACATCCTGTGATCCTGTGAAATGCAAAGGTGAGAGAAAGTGTTTTCAGACTTTTGCCTGTTGACCTTTCTCATCCCAAAGCAATGTTAGTATGCAGTCTCCAGACTTGCCTCATGCTAGTTCAGACTGATCACACAGGGTGTTGGAAAGCCTTTTATCTCGCAAGCTTTTCTACTTTGAGGCCCTAGCAGTGCAGTATCCTGAGCAGAAACCACCCAAGTACCTTGCCCCTTTTGCCTGCCAGTCCTGCTGCCTTCCAAAACAAGGCAATGAGCCTGTGGCACCAGCTCAGCAATGACCCATGTTGCTTTGGTGACCACCAGATACTTTGTCAGTTCTTACTGAGTTCAGGCTGCTCTGCTCTGTTTTCCACCCCAAGTGGCTTGTTCAGAGTTTGGTTAATTAAGCACCTGGTTGCGGTGAGCTTCCCAGTTAATTTGCCACATGCTGGGGGATATTTATCACTGCATAGCATATGCTCAATTTTCCTATGGCTGCTACTGCAGCAGAGGGCTTTCAGACTTCCCTGCTTTTCTGATTCTGCAAGTGTCTTTCTCCAAACGGCATTTTTAGCTAAAAAAGGCAGGTTTTCTAGGCACTCCTGGGACCTGTGTGTTGTTTCCACTTTTCCCACACTGTTATAAGTGCCTTCTCCTTTTGTCTGTCCCTCCCATTACTCTCTTTATCCTGAATCTCTTTGGATAACATCACTTTTGTTTTCCCCCTAAACTTTCATCTTTCTTTCCTTCACAGACAAAGTTCGTAGCTAACATTGCTGCATCCTTGTCTCTTCTTATGTTCCCCCACACTAAGCAAGTTGGTTTTCTTTTGATTCCAGTTGTAAAAACAATAAGCAGGGACCAGAGTGAAGCCAGCCTTGCATTTTAGAAGAGAAGGCTCTGGGGAGACCTTATTACAGCCTGTCAGTACTCAAAGCAGGCCTACAAGAAAGATGTGGACGGTCTTTTTAGCAGTGCCTGTTGTGATAGGACAAGGTGTGATGGTTTTAAACTAAAAGAGAGAGACTTTGACAAAAGATAAGGAAGAAATTTTTTACAGTAAGGGTAGTGAAACACTGGCACATTTTGCCCAGAATCTAGTAGAAGATGCCCTTGCTCACTGCAGTCTGGGTTTAGGTGGTGATTGGGCTATATAACCTTTAAACTTTACTTCCAAACCATTCCATGCTTCTCTTATCCAAAGAGAGAAAATCCCAACCAGTGCAGTAATTAGAGACCATGGAGCTGACTGATTAATGCCTAATGCAAGATCTGCACAGAAATGTTTATGCTAGGCACTTACCAGTCATCCTTCCCAGCTAGACCTTATCTTTGTCTGAACATCCCAAGATACAGGGGAGCTGCAGAGTTCTTTATAGACAGGAGATGGGGAGAGGTGAAGGATGAAGTAGCACTTTGTGTTTTAGTACCTCCTGCTGTCACAGAGGATCTCAACAGGGTCAAATTGCTGTTTCACTTCTTTATTCTCAAGGCATTGTGCTGCAGGGAAAGATATTTTAGCTGGGCAAATATTTTTTTCATGGGCCTTCTCTGGCAGCAGTAATCACAAGTGGGCTTTGCTGGGGTGCTTTTATTTCTTCCTGCAGTTAAGATGCTGGTGCTCATAAGGGTACAGGTGTATATTGGATATCATAGTGGTCCCTGTAAGGATACAGGGAGAGTATCCCCTGGGGAGGAGGAACAGACAGACTGGGGGTGGTGTGGCATTTGGCACAGGCAGGGTGTGTGGGCAGGGAGAAGTCTCTCTTGCAGTTCAGCCTTGGCTGCAGCTGCCAATGGTAGATGTTAAGATTCTCAGGGCATCAAAGAGGTTGCAAAGCAAACTCACTACTCTGGACTTCAAAAGAGCAGACTTCAGACACTTTCCAGTATCTGAAGGAGGCCTACAGGAACGCTGGGGAGGGACTATTACAAGGTCTTGTAATGACAGGACAAGGAGGAATGGTTTCAAACTGGGAGAGGGAGATTTAAACTGGATCTTAGGAAGAAGTTCTTTACAGTGAGGGTGGTGAAAACACTGGAATGAGTTGTCCAGGGAGGTTGTAGATGCTCCCTCCCTGGAGATGTTCACGGCTAGGCTGGATGAGGTCTTGAGCAATATGTTCTAGCGGGAAGTGTCCTTGTTTATGGCAGGGGGTTGGAACTAGATGATCTTTGAGGTCCCTTCCAACCTAAACCATTCAATGATTCATCTTCTTCAGGATAAAGCCCTTGAGGGAAGAGTGGCTTGAGAAAGCTGTTTAATATTCGAGGACCACCTCCTCCAAGACCAGAAGCAGAGCATCCCAAAAGAGAAGGCAGCAAGCGTGCCAGAAGACCAGCACAGATGTTCTTTGGGTACATAAGTGACAAAAAGAAGACTAAGGAATTTGTGGGGGCTCTCCAGAAGGATAATGGATAAATATAGAAGAGGCTGAGGTGCTTGATGAGTATTTGCCTCAGTCTTCACCAGCAAGGGCTCTAGCTATAGTCACACTGCCCAAGCTCCAGAAGACAAAGGTAGGGAATGGGAAAAGGAATATCTGTGAAGAGCAGGTTTGAGATCATCAAAAGAACCCAAAGGTGCACAAGTCCATGGGCCCAGAGAAGATCCACCCATTGGTCCTGAGGGAACTAGCAGATGAAATTGCCAAGCCACAGTCCATCATATTTGAAAAGTCATGGCAGTCTGGAGAAATCCATGCTGACTGGAAAAGGAGAAATGTAAGCCTCCTCTTCAAAGAGGAAAAAAGAGAAGACCTGGAAATTACAGACCAGCCAGTTTCACCTCTGTGCCTGGCAAGATCGTGGAGCAGATCCTATTGAAAGCCTTATTAAGGTATACAGAAAATAAGAAAGACATTACCAGTTGGTAATAGCCAAAATAGCTTCATCAAGGGAAAATCTAATTAATTTGGTGGCCCTGTAGTGATGGAGTTACAGCATCAGTGGATAAAGGAAGAGCAATTGATGTTACTTACCTGGACTTGTGTTTGATACTGTTGTAGTGTGGTGGTTTAGCATGTTACCTGCCCCCCCACCCTTTGGTATAACCCAGGATAGGACTCAGAATGGCTGGAAGTTGGTAAATGAAGCTTTATATTTACAGCAATGCTCAATATACAAGCAGATATTTACAATGTATAACAGATATTTACAGTGAAAAGGTAATACAGAAACACCACACCCCTCCCAGAGATCAAAATTCCTAAAAGGGGTTTTCTAACCACCCCTACCACCTTTCCCCCCTTCCCCAATCTTATCTCACCATCTGTTGATGCAGCAGATAGGTGAAAGTAGATCGGCCAAGGGGGTTAGCAGTAGGAAAGAGGTTAGTAGAACTATTAAGAATCAGCTACAAAAGCCAGGGAAAAGGAGCCATGCAAGGAGAGCAGCTACAGCTCAGAGAGGCCTGGAGCAGTCTCACTTGGGTTATAACTCTTAAACCAATTTTTTTTTCTTTCTCAGTAAAGCTGTGAGTGATGTCCTGTATTTTAATTTCTCAGCCAATAGTCTATTTTTCTCACTCCAATTCTCCACTTAGTTCAAACCAGCACATGTAGAAATTAATAACTGAGTATGAATTATGAATATTATTTTTGTACAAATATTTATTTTTATTATTAATATTCAGAAATTCAGGGCAGTTCCCTGAGATTATTTGGATTTTTGGTTGACAGGAAGTAGTTGCAGAAAGGGTATTTATAAACATGGAATTATACAGTTTAAACAATCAGAACTTGGAAAATAGGAATGCAAAACCAGGGAAAATTATAACTATGCTTATGGAGCCTTAGCATTAACTGTAGCATGTGTACTCATGACTCTTTGATCCCTGAGTAAGTTTCCTGCACAAAGACACTTCCAAAACCCACGATTATGGTCCAGGGGTAAAATACAAAATATTCCCAGCAGAGGGAAGGAGAGAAGAACTGGGTTGCTGCTAAGATGCTGGTGCAAGCTGCAAACATGTGGCTGCCGTGATTCCTAGTTAAGCGACCCACGAATGAGGTGCTGCCCCTGGTGGAGAGTCAGCACTGAAAGGTATGGTTTCTAAATCACCCCCATTACATACATTATTTTGAAAAGTAAACTGGCCAACAGGCACTAGCATCATTGTTTTGGCCAATGAATTCAAAGTTTTGTGCTGTGACGCAGGCACATTGAGGGACAGCACAAGACACCTGACTTAGTGCTAAGCTCCTAACACTCAGGGCTTTGCTGGGGCCAAACCCTGCACTGTTTGCTCATCCAGCAACAGGGGGAAGGAGAGCAAGGCTTAAGCAGACCTGAGAGGATTTGCCTACTAGGACAGATGCTGTCCTTCATGGCATTCTGGTTACCAAATTGGAAAAACATGAATTTGAGGGGTGAACCACTCACTGGATAAGGCTTAGAGAGTTGTGGTCAACAGCTCAACATCCAAATGGAGACCAGTGATGAATGGCATCCCTCAAGGGAGTCAGTACTAGGATTGGTGCTGTTTAATATCTTCATCAGTGAAATGCACAGTGGAATTGAGTGAAACTTCAGCAAGCTTGCAAATGATGCCAAGAGGAAAGCAGGTAAAAATGCGAGGAGACCTGTATGGATGAACAGAGAGCCCCTGGACACACTTGGACACAAGAAGAAAGCCTACAGAGTGGAAGCAAGGACAGGTAACCTAGGACAAATACAAAGAAATTGTTTGTGCAACCAGAGATCAGGCTAGGAAAGCTAAAGCACACCTAGAGCTGAATCTGGCTAAGGATATTAAGGGGAACAAGAAGAATTTCCTCAGGTATATTAGTGAGAAAAGGAGGACTAGGGAGAATGTGGGACCCCTTCAGAAGGAAATTGGAGAGCTGGCAACAAAGGATATGGATAAGGCTGAGGTGCTCAGTGACTTCTCTGCCTCAGTCTTCCACAGCAAGTGCTCCAAACACAATGTCCAAGTCCCAGAGGGCAAAAGTAAGGACTGGAGTAAGGAAGATCTGCCCACGATAGTTGAAGATCATGTTCATGAGCACCTAAGGAACCTGAATGTGCACAAGTCCATGAGGCCTGACGAGATCCACCCAATCGTCCTGAAGGAACTGTCAGATGAAGTTGCCAAACCACTGTCCATCATATTTGGAAGGTCATGGCAGACTGATGAAGTTCCTGCTGACTGGAAAAGGGCAAACATAACACCCATCTTCAAGAAGGGAAAAAAGGATGACCCCGGGAACTATAGCCTAGTCAGTCTCACCTCTCTGCCTGGCAAGATCATGGAGCAGATCCTTCTGAAGGCTCTGCCAAGGCAAATGGAAAACAAAGCAGAGGTGATTGGTGGTAAGCAGCATGGCTTCACCAAGGGCAAATCATGCCTGACAAAATTGCTGGCTTTTATGATGGAGCCGCAGCAGCAGTGGACAAGGTAAGGGCAACTGATGTCATTTACCTGTACCTGAGTAAAGCCTTTCACTCTGTCCCACATGACATCCTGGCCACTAATCTGGAAAAGCAGAGTCTTGATGCTAGATAAGGAATTGGCTGGATGGTTGCACACAGAAAGTGGTGATGAAAAGCACAATGTCCACCTGGAGAACAGTGACAAGTGGTGTCCCTCAGGGGTCTGTGCTGGGACCAGTGCTGTTGAACATCTTTGTCAGTGACATGGACAGAGGAATCGAGTGCACCCTCAGCAAGTTTGCAGATGACACCAAGCTGTGCGGCACAGTTGACTTGCTTGAGAGCAGGGATCCATCCAGAGGGACCTGGAGAGGCTGGAGAGGTGGGCCCAGGCCAACCTGATGAAATTCAACAAGGCCAAGTGTAAGGTCCTGCACCCAGTTTGGCACAATTCCATGAACAATTCCAGGCTGAGTGGCAAATGGCTGAGAGCAGCCCTGAGGAAATGGACCTGGGGGTCTGGGTTGATGAAAAGCTCAACATGTGCTGCCTGCACATGTGGCCCAGACAGCAACTGTGTGCTGGGCTGCATCAAGAGCAGTGTTGCCAGCAGGGCAAGGGAGGGGATTCTGCCCCTTTACTCTGCTCTCGTCAGACCCCACCTGGAGTAGTGTGTGCAGTTCTGGAGCCCCCAACACAAGAAGGACACTGAACTGTCCATGAAGATGCTCAGAGTGCTGGAGCACCTCTGCTATGAGGACAGGCTACGAGAGTTGGGGCTCTTCAGCCTGGAGAAGAGAAGGCTTTGAGGAGACCTTATAGTATCCTTCCAGAATCTGAAAGGGGTCTAGTAGAAGGCTGGGGAGAGACTATTTACAAGGTCTTGTTATGACAGGATGAAGGGTAATGGATTTAAACTGTCAGAGGGGAGATTTAAACTAGATGTTAGGAAGAGGTTCTTTGCAGTGAGGGTGGTGGGATGCTGGAATGGGTTGCCCAGGAATGTTGTGGCTGCTCCCTCGCTGGAGCTGTTCAAGGCCAGGTTGGATGAGGCCCTCAGTGACTTGTTCTAGTGGGAGATGTCCCTGCCTATGGTGAGGGGTTGGAACTAGGTGATCCTTGAGATCCCTTCCAACCTAAACCATTCTATGTGTCTATGATTCTAAGATGTATGGTCTGGTTAACATTCTGGATTAAAGAGATGCCAACCAGAGGGACCTTGATCGGCTGGAGAGGTGAGCCTATGCCAAGCTCATGAAGTTGATCAAGGCCAAATGTAAGGTCCTGCACCTGGGTTGGGGCAATCCCAAGCACAGATATAGACTAGGTGGTGACTTATGAGCAGTCTTGAGGAGGAAGACTTGAGAGGATGTCAGCTGATGAAAAACTCAACATAAGCAGTCCAGAAGGTCAGTTGTGTCCTGGTCTTGCATCAAAAGAAGCTTGACCAGCAGGATGACTGAGGTGATTCTCCCACTCTTCTGTCATGAACCCCCACCTGGAGAACTACATCCAGTTCTGGTGCTTCCAACAGA
Source organism: Psilopogon haemacephalus (assembly GCA_013396835.1). Classification (NCBI taxonomy): domain Eukaryota; kingdom Metazoa; phylum Chordata; class Aves; order Piciformes; family Megalaimidae; genus Psilopogon; species Psilopogon haemacephalus. The sequence continues at coordinate 116,731 of VWZI01022948.1, forward strand.
TGAAGGACATCAGATTCTTGGAGGGGCTCCAGAGGAGAGCCGCAAGGATAATCAGAGGGCTGGAGCAACAACAGGCTACAAGAGTTGGTGCTTTTCAGATTTGTAGTGATAGGATGAGAGGGAATGGATTTAAGATGGAAGAAGGGGGATTTACACCTGATGTTAAGAAGAAACTCTTTACAGTGAGTGTGGTGAGACACTGGAACATATTGCCCAGGAGGGTTGTGGATGCCCCTGTTCTCCTGGATGTGATTAGGATAGGATAGAACAGAA
>VWZI01022952.1:0-12853 GCA_013396835.1 Psilopogon haemacephalus
TCCCATTAGTTATTTGCAGCTCTGGTGCCTTGTAAACCAAGCCATCCAAATCCCTGTTGATGACACCATCCCTGGAGCCATGAATTGATCTGTTGGCTCTTCTTAAATGTTCTCTAAATAGAGGAGAACACAACCTGAGCTCCTGATTGCTTTAGCTGTTGCCCTAAGGTCCTGAAGTCTCTTTTAATTGATTGTGAGCCTCTCATTGTTGCATCATCACTACCCACTTGAAAGACCAGAAGTATGTAGTAGTCTGAAGGACTCATGAGGTTGGGAATTTATCTACAATGTCCCTTACCTGGGCACCAGAGAGGCAGCAAACCTCTCTATGAAGTGGATTTGATCCGCATATTGGGCCCTCTGCTCCCTTCAGTACAGAGTCTCCTATAATAATGACCTAGGATCAGCTATACCAGATCACACAGGAACACATCCAGGTGGGTCTTGAATTTCTCCAAAGAGGGAGACTCCGCAACCCACCTGGACAGCCTCTTCCAGTGTTCTGTCACCCTCACAATGAAAAAACTTTTTTTATGTTTACATGCAACTTCCTATGCCGCAGCTTCAACCCATTGTCCTGTCAATGGACATCACCGAACAGAGCCTGGCTCCATTGTCTTGTCTCTTGCCTTTCACATGTTTATGAATATGAATGAGGTCACCCCTCAGTCTCCTCCAAGCTAAAGAGCCCCAGCTCCCTCAGGCTGTCCTCGTAAGGAAGATGTTTCACTCCCTTAATAATTTTCATGGCTCTGTGCTGGACTCTTTCAAACAGTTCCCCGACATCCTTCTTGAACTGAGGGGCCCGGAACAGTATTCCAAATACAGCCTCACCAGGGCAGAATAGAGGGGGAGGAGAAATTGTCTTGACCTAGTAATCACAGCCCTTCTAATACACCTCAAAATGGCATTGACCTTCTTGGCCACAAGAGCACATTGCTGGCTCATGGCTGATCTTCCATCCATGAGGACACCCAGGTCCTTTTCTCTTTCACTGCTCTCCAGCAGGTCAGTCCCTAACCTATACTGATACATGGGGTTGTTCTTTCTCGGGTGCAAGACTCTACACTTGCCTTTGTCGGAACTTCATTTCATTTTTCTCTCCCCAGCTCTCCAGCCTAAGTCTGGAAGCCAAATGAGAAGAGAAAACTAAAACCAGAGTGAATAGAAGCTACTGGGAAAAAAACCCACATTGTGTTTAACAGCAACATTAACTGTAAGGCAGAGCCAAGGCATGTCAGTATTTTGCTCATGGTATCCTCCATCCTTTGTAGATGCATGTTACTAAAAAGAGACACTGTCCTGCATGTTGTTTTGATCATACATTCTGTACCAAACTGATTTCAGAGTACCTTGTATGTATATTATTCTTTTAGATTCTCCTAAAAAAAAATCCACTCAAAATACTCAAACTCTTAATCAAAAACTTTTCTTAAGTTGGGGAGTTCTGATTCTGCTTTTGAATCTTTAGATTTGGGAATTCTTGGTGCATAGATTCCTGTCCAAGAGGAACAGCCAGAGAAGTCTATGATAGCCCAAAAGATGGCAATTGCCTCTTAACCTTGTGTATGCCAACCGAAGTTTTAATTAAAAGCAAGCTCTGGCCTCGAAGTTAGTTGAAAGTTGAAGCCAACTTAGTGCAATTAAAAATATGCAACTTGGGGACTTTAACATTTCATTCCCACTTACAGTCATCTGCTAACCAGTTCTTAGCATGGATGCCAAAAAGCGGCGTCTCTTCTATGTTTAAATTCTTCATGAAAAGACTGCTGCTGAGTAAATCCTGTTCCCTTCTAGTTACCCTAATAACTACTTTTGTCGACTTCTGTAGATTTAGCTGAAATATATCAGTTGTTCCAGTTTCACAGCTCATGAAAAGTTCCCTCAGTTTTCCCCATTTCAGTGGGGAAAGTTGCAGGTTCAAGAATGGCATTTTCTGCTGGAAACATGTGTGCTTTTAAATAATTACATCCTCTTCCTACTCCCTGTGATAAAAAATTTCAGTTAAAGCAATTAAACACAGCGTAGTGAAAATTCCCTCACAGCAGAACATTTCATTTTTCTTAAGAGCTCACTGAACTTTGTGAATTGGCAATTAAGTGAGCAAGTACAAAGTTAAAAACAAACAAACAAGCAAAACACAAAGAAAATCTTGCAGATCCTGCAGTGGGTTGTTCCTGCTTGGTTTTCTTGACAATGGTAACCTCAGTAGTCATTCACTTTTGTTGTAGAACCCAGAGGGAATGGCATTCTTCTCCACCTTTCACCAGATGACTTGAGGTGGATTTAGTATTAGAGGTGCCTCTTTTCAGAATGAGGGCATGAAGAAAGCTCAGTAGGCTTCAGTCATCTCTTTGGAGATAACTTTAAATAATTACATATGTATTCAGGATATGAATTTCTGAGGGGTAAAGTCTAATAGCATAATTTTCCCATTGGCTTATACATGGCAGAGATTGACTACTGGCCATATCTGCATAGAGAAATGGGCACTGAAGTGCCCAGTGAGGACTGCTGAAGGAACAGCAATCACAGCAACTATTTCAGCGATTAGTGTTGCATTGACACCTAACAGGAGACACCTGTCTCAAAGAGGGAAGAGGGTCCTTGCAGAAGAGATAGCAGGGCTGGTTGACAGGGCTTTAAACGGGTTATGAAGGGGGAGGGGGAAAAAGTAATCACACCCTCATGTGGTAAGATGTGAGGGGACAGATCAGTGTGGGAGCAACGGGGTCTTAGTGATGGTTCTCAACCTGCTGCCCTGAAGCATTCTGGGGACAGTGCAAATTTGTCTGTCTTGAAGCTAAAGATACTCTTATGGTGCAAAAATATTGTGGTAATTAAATGAAATGGAATCTCAGAGCTGAGGTCCAGTAAATGAAGCTGTATACCTGCTTTTCTTACAAGGTTCTAGTGTTTGTGTGGCTCCCTCCATCCATACTATGTGGTGTGTCTGAACTGTCTGTGAGAGCAGTTGGTACAGTTAGATATCTGAAACTGCTCATGGCTGACTCTAATGCAGCAATCATGGCTGAAAGCTCTATCCTCCTAACGTTGGTCATTGCTGAATCTCTAACTCTGCAGAGGCAAATAGATAGGTCAGTCACAGGCCTGCCATTGGTTCCTTGGGATCTGAACAGAGCTTTCTCCACTTCTAATCCCAACATCTTTGGTATACTCAGCCTAGGCTGAAGTCCAAAGTAAGGTACAGGGAATGTAAGGAAAGATACTAATGTTGTGGTTCAGTAATGTTTGGATTCCTTAAAAGAAATCTGCCTAGGTGGTTGCTTGAGTTAAGTTTCTATTTCTCGTCAACATAGAAGAGTTTCTAATTGTTTATGTGGGAGTAGGGATGAAGAGAGCACCATGTTGACTTCTGTTATCCAGGACCACCAGCTTAAGGTGGTAGGCCATATGTGACAGGAGTCAGCAATTCCCAGACAGCGCTTTGCTTTTAATGCATCTGTACAACAGGAAGTCCTGGAAGCCGAATGTGAGCTCATCTGATATGCATTTTTTTCCTAAAAAGTTTCCATGTTAACCACCCTGCTGTGTGAGGCCTGTGTAAGTCAGAAAAAAAGGTCTTTGGGTTCTGCTTATTTGGAGCAGAGTAGAAGCACCAAGAAGTTGATTAACGTCTGAAGGGAAGGAAAGTCAAGTGTGGCTGTGTTTTATGGTCTATAATCATGTCCTCTAGCTAACAGTGGTACTATGTTGTGTCGCCCAGCAAAAATCCAGTGGTTTTTCAATATTATGTTTTGCTAAATCTTTACTGGGAAGAAGACTCTGCTCATACAGTAAGGTTACTAAGCTGTGTTTAATTTCGTGGAAGGCTAAAATCTGTTCATAGAAAGTGCAAAGTACATATTTAGCAATGCTTCGTATTTCAGCCAGCCAGCTTTACTCTGTATTGCTTCTATAACAGTATACCAATAATGGTATAAATGCGTTGGTTTTGTTGTTTTGGTTTTTTTCCTCCCAGAGTATTCAATTTCTGTTAAAACTACAATTATCCTTTTTTTTTTTTTTTTTTTTGTACTACTAAAAGACTTTCAATTCAAGGGTCAGATAGTCATTTATTTATAGCTAATGAAGCTATATTTGTTATAGTAAGGGATTTTGACATAGTATTTTAATTTATCTGTAACAACAACTGTTGCAGAGAAAACTCTTAAATGAAATTAGGAGATAGGCTAAAATGATTTTGTATTCCCAATGCAATCTGTGTTATTTGTCCTCTCTGGAACTGGGATCTTTGCATAGTGTTCTTGCCTGTTGTACCTGTTTTAAGCAGGAGTGGAAATTGATACTGTGAGAGTAGTTTGGATAACTTTTTGAACAGAACTTTCCCTTTTATGCTCAGTTTTGAAGTGGATGCTGTGAAAAGACAGGAATGAAGAACTTATAAGTCTACTGACAGGCACTATAAATGTCTCAAGCTAGAGTTGTATCCTGGAATTAACATGTCAGTAGTTAAGTTCGGTCTGCAGATTTAATACACTCCCTTGTAGCTTCTTGGCTCAGAGGCATAACAGTGATGTGTGTTTAAAATTAACCTTTATGGAAATTGCATTTTACTTGAAAATCCCATTGGATCTTGTACAAAAAGAAAATCTCTCTGCTACTGGATAAAATCAGTCCTACTTCTATCTGCATGTACGCAGGGAATTGTGTCTGTGTGTACGTAGGAAAGTCTTGTGATAAAAGGTTGAGTGAGCCAGGATTTTTCAGCCTGGAGAAGAGGAAATTCAGAGGGGACCTTATCACTTTCTGCATCTGCTTAAAAGGAAGTTGTAGTCAGGTTTTAAGCATGAGGTTGGGCTCTTCTCCCAAGCAACTTGTGACAGGGCAAGAGGGCATGGTCTGAAGCTGCGCCAAGGGAGGTCTAGGTTGGATAATAGGAAGTACTTCTTCACAGAAAGGGTGATTAGGCACTGGAATGGACTGCCCATGGAAGTGGTGGAGTCACCATCCCTGGAGGTCTTAAAGAAAAGACTGGATGTGGCACTTGCTGGCATGGTTTAGCTGATGTTGTGGTGTGAAGTTATAGGGTGGACTTGATGATCTCAGAGGCTTTTTCCAGCCTCAGTGATTCTGTGATTCTGTAATTCACATTGCTGTCACATCGCTGCACCGGATTGCTAAATTGATAGCTTGGTATGTGGCAATAGCACTACCCTCAGTGGCTCCTTCACCTGTAGCTGTAACTAGAACCAACATTTTGAGTCTGTATGTCTTTATAACAAAGCTCAAGTAGCCTAAGTAATTGTGAAGGTGTACAGATCAGGTTTATCTGAATACTCATTCTTAAAATAAGAAACCAAAGCAGGTATTCCCGTCTTTTGTTCTTGCTGAACGTGCACTAAAATTGTATATATTAGTTTCACATATACCTTTTCTTCAGTATTACAGGATCACAGGATGTTAGGGACTTCTGAAGACCATTCAGTCCAAACCCCCTACCAGAGCAGGACCATAATTTTGTGCAGGTCACAGAGGAATGCATCCAGATGGGTCTTGAAAGTCTCCAGGAAAGGAGACTCCACAACCTCTCTGGAGAGCTTGTTACAGTGCCCTGTAACCCTTACAGTAAAGAAACTCCTCCTCACGTTGAAGTGGAACTTCACGTGCTGTAGTTTGCTGTCTTATGAAACAGGTTTCACTACCAGTTAGAGTTTTCATACCTGAAGACAATTTTTTTTTCCTTCCTGCAAAGAGTAATGTGAAAAAAAAAAAAAAACCAACCAACAAAAAACTTCTGTTTAAGAAATTGATTCATTGTTTTTTGTCATCCTCCATGGCTGGCTGAGGTGTTTAATTTGTTAATAGTGTTGTCTCCTGTAATGTTTGGAGTATGCAAGTATAGTCTCCTTGAATATCAAACCTAGCTAGGAAGAAGTTGAATGGTGAGCAGAAAAAAAAAAACTAAAACAGCTCAACAATGAAGGAGCTGAGGGGATTTCGATGTTAGTTCTGGGATACCTCTGTTTTGAAATTCATTGTGAACTTGGTTGTAATCCTAGAACAGGCTTGTGAATACCACTGACTCAATATATAGATGAAGAAATTGTAGCATCCATTCCATTGGTGATAGAGACTTGATTCCACTCTGGGATTTGTAAGCAATTGTTTCAGGTTTCATTAGCATGTGTTTTAGAGTGTGTTATTAGTACTTCATTAAAGCTCTTTCTGCTGAATATATTTTACCTTCTGGAGTCTGCTGACAGGATGCAGACTATGTTAGAGTCCAGATACTTCGTTCTTCTTTAAAATGACTGCTCAACGCATTCCATTGCTAAATTAGCAACAAATATAAAAGGAGCAAAACTTGAACAAAAGCAACCTCATAATGATTTTGTGGATGGTTTTTGAAATATTAGCTTGGGCATGTGTACTTCTAATGTAAGAGTATCCTATGTTATATGTAAAAGTGCACTTGGTTTTGATGCTGTTGTCTCAGCCTTGGAATTACTTGCATACATTTTTACTGTTCATGTGCCAGGACCTTAAGTTGGTATGTTTTTGCCTTGGTCTAGGGGAGGTGTTACTTTTTCTTTCTGGTTAGCAAAGCATAGACAAAAATAAGAATTTAAATGGCTGTACTCTGGGGTAACATTTATAGTTTTGCTAATTGCGGAAGTTCAATTTATGGAACTTCAGTTAAAATTCTGAGCAATATTGAGTAAAGTTACATGGTGTTTACTTCTGCTGAAACCCTTACCTGCTATAGAGCTTTAAGATTGCCTCTTCTAGTTAGAAGGACTTTGAAGCACACTGTAATTATAATAGAATTTAAACTAAATCACATATCTTTGGTGAGAGAAACTCAGCTTTCTGAGTCACTTGACATAGGTGATGTATGGTTTTGGTTTCTTGCTTAGATTTTTGTTTGCCTGGTGGAAGTGAAAATAAGGCAATTTAGAAATCAATTTGAGGTTCTTAATGTTACTGTTGACTAAAATGCATCCTGGTCAAATACATTGTGTCAAAACAATATTGGGGTGGGATAGTTGTGGAATGTTCATTGTCCAAAATGCAGTAAAAAATTGCCCTAACCACTTCTCTGGTCAATCAGTACTTATCTCTGCTTATTCAAAGACGTGTTCTTCTTGTTTCTTGAGTCCTTATACCCATGGATGGGGTGAGGTTTTACTCTCTGCCATGGTAACATTCTACAGGAAGAATGGGGTATGGTGGCAAAAGAAGTCAAAACTACTACTAAGTCTGTCTTCTACCATGCCAAAGCTGCTGGCTAGCCTGTAGGACAACTCATGACAGAGATATAAAAGAGAATTCAAGAAAATTAGAATATACTGTGTAGGTTCTTAAGCTGTAGTCCTGTTTGGGAGACACATGGAAAGACACTGTCTACAGTTGAAGGAATCATGAAGATATAGCAAAAATGGACATGTTGAGCACAAAGACATTGCTAGGACTAACTGGTATTTATTAACAGACCTGAGGAAATGTAAACATAAAATAACTGAATTTCCAGAAGTCATGTGCAGTTTTTCAGTACTGCAGTGCTAGAAGTTGAAACTATGATGCAAAAACCAATTGAGGAACTTGAAAACTAGGGGCAGGTTAAATTGTTGTCTCTACCAGACAGATTAATAGAAATAGTAATGAAATATTTTATCTGTAATGCGAAGACTTGCTTTACAGGTTTCTCATAGTTTTCATAAGTCAGCGAACATGATCAAGTAATTGATGTGGCACAGATGAATAACTGGCCCAAACCAGGAGGGAGACAGTTGGAAAAAACGTTAGTGATACATAGTATTCCGGGTGCTAAAGCGAGGGGCTACCTGGAGAGTGAAAAAATGGGAGAAAGGCCTCATGAGATGTAGTAACCATGCAGTAAAATGTCAGATGATATTCATTGTAGGTAAAACCAAAGTGGAAGAAGCAGTCCTGTGTTGTTATACAAAAGGAGGGGCTTTGAGCAGGCTGTTAGCAGTGAGGAGTAAAATCATGCAGTTCCATGATAACATCAATTTGTTGCTAGGAAGCAAACCAAAAAGCAAATTGAATACTAGGAATTATTAGAAAAGGACTAGAGAACAAACCAGGACATAATTATGACAATGCATAAATTACGTGGCTCACCCACAAGTTGAGTATCATGTGCAGCTCTTCTCCTGTCATCTCAATATAGTTACATGAAATCTGGAAAAGGTTCAGCAAAGTGCAGCAGGGGTGGTGGAGTAGATCAGCAATAAGGCCCAATAAAGTAGGCTGGAGATCTTCAAGAAAACTGGGAATGAGAAAAACACTAGAAGTGCAGAGATCCCAAACAGGGATGGAGACTTACTGTGAATTGAAGCTAGCAAGAACCAGGTTCAAAACAAACTGCTTCGCAGCTCGTTGCTGCTGAAGACATTGCCAAAAGACCCTGAAGATGCAGGGTCCGTGTCACTCTTTGTCAGTGACATGGACAGAGGAATCGAGTGCACCCTCAGCAAGTTTGCAGATGACACCAAGCTGTGTGGCACAGTTGACTTGCTGGAGGGCAGGGATGGCATCCAGAGGGACCTGGACAGGCTGGAGAGGTGGGCCCAGGCCAAGCTCATGAAATATAACAAGGCCAAGTGTAAGGTCCTGCACCTGGGTCACTGCAATCCCAAGCACAAATACAGGCTGGGTGGTGAGTGGCTGGAGAGCAGCTCTGAGGAAAAGGACCTGAGGGTCTGGGTGGATGAGAAGCTCAACATGAGCCTGCAGTGTGCACACATGGCTCAGACAGCAACTGTGTGCTGGGCTGCATTAAGAGAGGCATTACCAGCAGGGCAAGGGAGGGGATTCTCCTCCTTTACTCNCTGGAGCACCTCTGCTATGAGAATAGGCTGAGAGAGTTGGGGCTTTTCAGCCTGGAGAAGAGAAGGCTTCGAGGAGACCTTATAGTAGCCTACCAGTATCTGAAGGGGGCCTACAGGAGGGCTGGGGAGGGACTATTCACAAGGTCTTGTAATGACAGGATGAGGGGGAATGGGTTTAAATTGGCGGAGGGGAGATTTGAACGGGATGTTAGGAAGAAATTCTTCACAGTGAGGGTGGTGAGGCACTGGAACAGGTTGCCCAGGGAGGTTGTGTCTGCTCCCTCCCTGGATGTGTTCAAGGCCAGGCTGGATGAGGTCTTGAGCGACTTGATGTAGTGGGAGGTGTCCCTGCCTGTGGTGGGGGGTTGGAACTGGATGATCTTTGAGGTCTCTTCCAAGCTAAACCATTCTATGATTCTATGAAATTGATGGTGCCTGAGGCAGGGTGGTTGTACTCTTGGAGAAGAGATGCACTGTGTGCTGATATATAGACAAATCAATACACCACAAACGACAAGTGCTAGAAAGTAGAGTATGAAGGCGGGAGGAGGTATTGTTTATGCTTGGTTTATTTTTTGTTGTTTTCGTATGGAACTTGTGGCCACTCACAGAATACAGGACTGTGCTAAAATTATAAACAGACTTCAGTTTAACTTTATCCCAGTCCTCCAAGGTGAAAAATAAACTCTGATAACAATTAACATCCTGCTATTTTGGATAAATCTGAAACACCACCAATATAATCATCTTTAAATCCTCAGATTTTTCCATTACAGGGATAAGCAAATGTTTGCAAGTCTATGGTAGTCATGTGAATTTTCAGAAGTGTCTTTAAATTGAAAAACAGAACCATAAACCTAAAAAGTATCTTATTCAAGTGTCTCAAATTAAGTATAATGCATTAAAATCCTGAAAGCATTAAATAATATGTACCTAAGTAAAAGCACGTCCTGGCTGTAAAGTTTTCTTTCCCTTGGAAGGAAGCTTACTTCTTAGTAAAGCTACAGCACTTTTAAATCCTTCTGTCGGGGTGAGGTGGGGGTGGTTGGGAATTAAAAAATATATGTAGGTTACTCTGAAGGCTCTTTTATTAACATGTGAATTGAAAACTTGTTAGTCAGAAGAGTTGTTCTTTGAATGTACTTTGAATTCTGTACTGGGAGTTTGAACACGTTTTGTAGCACTAGTATTCAAAGGGCTTCTGTAAAAGAGGGTGGATGGTGTTTTATAAAATCAAAACAGTTCTTTATGAAAATTTCATTTCCATATACAGGCAGTCATTTGGAAGAATTTCCTACTCTCCTTCACTGTGCAGCCAGATTTGGATTGAAGAACCTTGCAACATTTCTGCTCAATTGTCCTGAGGCCACATGGGTTTGCAAAATAACCAACAAATACGGAGATGATCCAGCAAGTATTGCTGAGAAGCATGGACACAGGGAACTAAGGAAGTTAATGGAAGAATCACCAGTAAGTCTGTATGCTGTTCTAAACATCATCTATAACCAGCAGACTGTGATATTTTGTTACTGAGATCCCATAGTATCACTTCTCATAAAGCCTAGGATGTTGTAGTTTTTCTGTCTCAAAATATTATACTCCCCCTGCTGCAGAAAGAGAGGTCAAAATGGACTGTGCAGCCATTATCTTTGTGTACTGTCATAATGGAGAGCAAAGGTTTTGTGCTGCTTGAATTTTAAGCACATAATGGAAGGAGAACAGCAAATCAGAATACTTCATGTGGCCTAGCTAAGGTGGTGTTTTCAGTGTCCAAACAACAGTTATATTGTAGGCCAACTGACTGCAGCAGGAGATAAAGGCTTCTTTTAAAGTAATTCTGAATTCTCTTAGAATTTCCACTTTTCATCTTTCAAGGAGTGATTGCCCTGCCTTGGAGGTCCGCTCCACTGTGAAAGAAAGGTAACTTTTATGACCCTTTGTTAGATGGAGTAAATCTTTCTGCAGCTGGGTGTGTGGAAGGGGTTGGGAGTAATAGTTCCCTTTCCACATGAAAGGTATTAATAAAGGTCTGCTGTAGCTCTAGCATGCAGACTATTGTGAATAAAATCTAACAGAATTGGCAGTATCAAAAGCAATATACTGCAGTAACATCCAAGAGCTTCAACCGATTTGAAGTTGTTATTGTGTTAACTATAATCCAAGCAGAGAGGATTTTTCTGTACCCCATAAGTTTTAAAGCCTGTACTGGGTTTGCAGTGACCTGCCCCCCCACCTTTTGGAACCCTGGATAAAACTCAGAAAAACACACTGGAAGTTAATAAATGAAGCTTTATATTTACAGCAATGCAAATATACAAACAAATATTTACAAGATATAACAGATATTTACAGAAATATACAGTAAAAACAGAATACAGACACCACACCCCTCCTGGAGACCAAAATCCCCAAGAGAGGGAAACCAAACCCCCCCCCACCACCTTTCCCTCCTTCCCCCAGCTTTATCTCACCACTTGATGATGCTGCAGATAAGCTGAAGATCGGTCAGAAAGATTAGTGGCAGGAAGGAATGAATGGTTTTAGTGATTTTACTCTGAATTAGTTCAAAGGCAGAGAGACAAAGGAAAGAAGCTGCCGAAGCCAGCACGGACCCAGAGCCAACTGACTGCGCAAGCAAACTGGCTTATCTGGATGTTTTGGGAACATTCTCAAAACAACCTTCTTTCTTCTCTCTCAGTGAAACTGGGTGAAGTGACACAGTATGTTTAATTTCTCACTCAAATTCTCCAATTAGCTCAAACCAACACAATGCCTCAAGAACAAATCGGTGCAATCATACATTGTAAGAAAGACAGGATCTGAACATCAGCATAAGTAAGCTTTTGTTGTTAAGACTTGGTGCAGCTTTACTGATGGTGTGATTATTTTATTGTTTTATTTTTGTGTGTGTGTGATGTGAGACTTGACGTTCATAGGCAAATGGTAAGAACAGACCCGTAAGAGAAGAAAATATAAGGAGTGAGAAAGCCGCAGGTTTTACTTCTGTTTACCAGTTATCTTGATGCAAGTGTGCCTAGGTATAAAACCGGGGGTGCCATTTGAAGAAATATCAGGTCATAGCTGCATAGATTCTGTAAGGGAGAATGTTTTTCTTCACTAAAGAGGAAAAGAAACCTAATGGTAGTTTGATGTAAGAATAGATGTTATAAGGACTGGAAACACTGGCAGACTGAAGTTAGTTATTTAAGTTCTAGTGCATGGGCATAGGATTGCTCAAGTTTTTTCTTTTATATAGTTGGCATCTAATATCAAGGTTATAGAGGCACAGATAAATTGAAGGCAATGATCGGTGCTGTGCAGTAAAGCATGGCTTTAGCAGTGTTTTATGAGCAGTTTTATTTTCTTTCTATGTGTTTGAGGGGAAGGAAGTTGCATACTTTAGAGCCTAAAAGTGAGGCACCTTGGCAGCAGTCAAGATGCTGAATAAAAATTTGCTGTTATTGGACAGCTATGGATGCAGGCTCTGAAAACACTGAGAGAGAATATCTGCCAAGCAATTATTTCTCCTTTTTCAATATTGTTAAAGATATAGTATCCATGTTTAATCATGTTTAATGGTAATGATTAATTTCACAGAACATTTATTTTTCATGTTAATGTAGAAATTCAACCCCCTGCACTTATAGAATCATAGAATCATAGAATGGTCTAGGTTGGAAGAGACCTCAAAGATCATCCAGTTCCAACCCCCCACCACAGGCAGGGACACCTCCCACTAGATCAGGACGCTCAAGATCTCATCCAGCCTGGCCTTGAACACATCCAGGGAGGGAGCAGACACAACCTCCCTGGGCAACCTGTTCCAGTGCCTCACCACCCTCACTGTGAAGAATTTCTTCCTAACATCCCGTTCAAATCTCCCCTCCGCCAGTTTGAACCCATTCCCCCTCGTCCTGTCATTACAAGACCTTGTGAACAGTCCCTCCCCAGCCCTCCTGTAGGCCCCCTCAGATACTGGTAGGCTGCTATAAGGTTTCCTCGAAGCCTTCTCTTCTCCAGGCTGAAAAGCCCCA
>VWZI01022953.1:1297-17660 GCA_013396835.1 Psilopogon haemacephalus
GGGGGGGACTGGGTTCCCCCTCTTATAGTCCCAAAATCCTAGCAGGAAGTGGGAGTGTCTAACCATATAACCTGGGAAAAGGGTGAAACCATTCCTTGGGAAAAGACAGGGGGTCCCAGGGGGCTTAAACCTTCACATAAGAAGAAGCATCAGCTTGAAGCAGAGAGTGGAAGCACACTGTTAACTTCAGCAAGCACAGCTGCAGGAGACGACTGAGCTGTGAAGTCAAATCACTGAACAGAATGAGTTCTGTTCTACCTCTATCAGACCCCACCTGGAGTACTGTGCAGTTCTGGAGTCCCCAAACACAAGAAGACCATGGAACTGTTGGAGCAAGTCCAGAGGAGGGCCACAAAGATGTTCAGAGGGCTGGAGCAGCTCTGCTATGAGTACAGGCTTTGAGAGTTAGGGCTCTTCAGCCTGGAGAAGAGAAGGCTTTAAGGAGACCTTATACTAGCCTTCCAGTATCTCAAAGGTGCCTACAGGAAGGCTGGAGAAGGACTAGTTACAAGGTCTTGTAATGACAGAATGAGGGGTAATGGGTTTAAACTGGAAGAGGAAAAATTTAAATGGGAGGTTAGGAGGAAGTTCTTTACAGTGAGGGTGGTGAGACACTGGAACAGATTGCCCAGGGAGGTTGCAGATGCTCCTTCCCTGGTGGTGTTCAAGGACAGGATGGATGAGGCCTTGAGCAATCTTTTCTAGTGGGAAGTGTCCCTGCCTATGGGCTTTGATGTCCCTTCCAATATAAACCATTCTATGATTTCTGTGATTCTATTCTATGATTTCAAACCAAGACAGCACCAGACAATGTCAGCAAGTTACTGACATTTGGGGGGGGCGTGGGGGGGGAAGAAGGAGGGAAAGGGGGAGGGGGAGAGAAAAAGATGAGCCTAGTGAAATGTAAGTTTCCTACTCTAATTGAAGCCATGCTTGCCAGATAGTCCGTTAACATTTCTGAGCCTGACAACGTACTCCTGCCTTTACAGAATGGCAGGATTGATTTAAAACTCTGCTGACTGAGCCACTATTTGGTGTTCACTCAAACTCAGATAAAAACTGAGAGGAAATGATTGTATTGTTGATATAACCATTGCAACACTGACATTTTTTATTGCAATCTTACACATTTAGTAGATGAGAAGAATTGTTGGAGGAGGAGAGCAATTGAACTCTTGCTTAGGAATGAGTAGACTTATCAAAGGATCACAGGATGTTAGGAGTTGCAAGGGACCTCCATATATCATTAAGTCTAAACGCCCTGCCAGAGCAGGACCATAGAATCCAATGCAGGTCACACAGGAACACATCCAGATGGTTCTGGAAAGTCTTCAGAGAAGGAGACTCCACAACCTCTCTGGGCAGCATGTGCCAGTGCTCCGGAACCCTTACAGTAAAGAAGTTCTTCCTCAAGTTGAGGTGGAACTTATTGTGCTGTAGTTAACATCCGTTGCCCCTTGTCTTATCACAGGGCACAACTGAGAAGAGTTTGTCCCCTCTCTTTTGACTCCTAGTCCTCAGATATTTATAAACATTAGATCTTAAGTCTTCTCTTCCCTAACCAAACAGTTCCAGGTCCCTCAGCCTCTGTTGCGATTTTTTTTTAAATTGTTATTAATAACTGAGATTTCTGGAAAATTTCCCTGGGGTTCTTTGGATGTTCGATCGGCAAGATTGTTGCACAAAATTGCTTATAAACACTGAATTAAACAGTTTAAACAGTCAGAACTAGAAAACAAGGAACCTGCTAACAGGGGAAATCCTAATCCCACCTATTACTCACAATCGAGATAGGTACAGAATTCCCGGAAAGAGGAGGAGAAAGTTTGCTTTGCTGCTGCTGTAGGCTGCAATGCACGCTGTAAACACGTGGCCACTGTGAGAGAGATGCAAATAGAAGTCTGGTCCTGACGGAAGGTAGCAGGCAAGAGAGACAATGGCTCTGATCACCTTCCCTTAAATACCCCATTTTGAAGGGTGAAACTGGCCAATAGGCACTTAGCGTCCATTGTTTGGCCAATACGTTCAAAGTCCTGTGCCCAGAGGTCAACCCTAACACTTTGAGGGACAGCACAGATCACCTGACTTGTTACCTGACTTGTTCATGTGGCACAGGGCTTCTTAGTTCAAACCCACACTGTCTGCTCACCTTCAAACTCCTGGACCTTGCAATGGGAGGAGGAAAGAGCAGAAGTTTGAACTATATTTGGGCAAAATTTATGCCCTGCCAGGACAGCCTCTCCTCATCAGGCAGTACTCCAGCCCCTTCATCCTCTTCGTAGCCCTCTCTGGGTCTCTTTCAAGTAAATCCCTGTCCCTCCTGAACTAGGGAGCCCAAAACTGAGTGTAGTATTCCAGGTGAGCTCTCACCAGGTCTCTCAGGGTCTCAGAAGTCTCTCACTTTAAAGTGTTACTAGTTCTGTACCAACAAAAGCCAAACCTAAAGTGGAAGTGTGCCCAGCTCTTTTAATTTGAAAGTTTTGGAAGCCAGAATGTCACAGATATTAAAAAGCTATAAATAATAAGAGCTTTTAAAAGCATCAGAAGTAGCTAGGGCCATCGCTTTAAAGTAATTTGTATTGGAGAGTCACTGCTGGACTGGTCAGTGCAGCAGTACAAAGTGGCCATCCTACCCCCTTTTTAAATTGCAGGGCAATTCTTTCCTTGCTATAAATTGTCACTAGGTGTTTACCAGCCATTAAGTTAAAAGTGGCTATAATTTCTCAGCGTGTAATTAGCCATGGTAACTAAATCTGATCAGGCATCATCCTATCAGCTGTCTTGGATTACGGATGCAAGGCACTTCTCCCTCTCTCCCAGTCATGACAATTCATTAGTTCTGCTGGTTGAGAGCAGCTGTACCATTTGAGATGTCATTTATTTACGTTTTCTCAAAATTATTGCCAAAACTTGGGAAGATGAAGTGATTTCATCAGGCTATGGTCAGCTAATGTTATAGGTTGGATGTGTGGTCATAAGTGATAGGAGATTATGTTCCAGCAGAAATATTGCCCTTTTGAAAGCAAAAGATTGAAGATAGGTGAGGCAAAGGGCAAAATGCTTTAACATGTCAGTCATGACCCATAACTCAAGTCCAGAGGACACCCCTAAAAAAGAACCTGTGAAGGTCATAAAAATGTTGCCTTTCTGACTCAATTTATTGGTGGTGTTTTTATTCAGGTATCCAATTTTGTCAAACAAAGCCGTTCAAAGATGAGAAAATACAGTGCTTAATTAGTGAGTATGGTGGTACAAGTCAAATTCAAACAGACTTAAAATGCCAAGCTAAAATTGAGTCTGTGGGGATTAAAACCTGTCTCCAAGAAACAACACCAATGTGTGTCTTCCAAACAGACCTGGAACAAGTTTTGTCTACTTAGAGAACTCACCAATGTTAAGTTTTTCCTGGTTTTGAACCCATTGATGATGTTCATAGTTGTACCTGTGACATGGGATAAAAACCTTCCCCCCACCACTACTGAAATTTTTCAGATCAACTCAGGCACCTTGGAAGTAAGATGAAGCTCTCTTTACAGCATGGCAAAATTTACAAGCACATATGCACAATACATTTACAAGTATAGACTAATTAGAAATAATACAGAAATCTAAACTCCCTTCCAGACAAAGGAAACTGGCCAGAAGGGCTCAAAACTACTCCCCTTCTCTCTCTCTCCCTCAGACAAACAAAGAGAGAAGCTTGAAAAGTTTACATGTTTGTTGTTAGAACCATAGAATTGTAGAATCAGTCAGGGTTGGAAGGGACCGAAAGATGATCATCTAGTTCCAAGCCCTCTGCCATGGGCATGGACACCCTACCCTAAATCCAGCCTGGCCTTAAACATCTCCAGGGATGTGGTCCCAGCCACCTCTGTGGGCAACCCATTCCAGGCTCTCACCACTCTCATGCTCAAGAACTTCCTCCTCATGTCCAGTCTGATTCTCACCACCTCTGGCTTTGCTCCATTCCCCCTAGTCTTGTCACTCCCTGAGAGCCTCAAAAGTCCCTACCCAGCTTTTTTGTAGGCCCACTTCAGATACTGGAAGGCCACAAGGTCACCTCAGAGCCTCCTCTTCTCCAGACTAAACAGCCCCACCTCTTTCAGTCTGTCCTCATAGCAGAAGTGCTCCAGCCTTTTAATCATCCTTGTGGCCCTTCTCTGGACACACTCCAGCATGTCCACATCCCTCTTGTAATAGGGGCTCCAAAACTGGATGCAGTACTCTGAAGTGGGGTCTCAGCAGAGTAGAGAGGGAGGATCACCTCCATCAACCTGCTGGCCACACTTCTCCTGGTTGGCTTTTTGGGCTGCAAGTGCACACTGCTGACTTTGGGTGCAGTCATCAAGCCAGTTCTTTATCCATCTGATGTTTCACCAGCTTGGAAACCAGGATGTGGTGTGGGACAGTGTCAAAGGCTTTGCTCAGATCCAGGTAAATGACATCAGTTGCTCTCCCCTCATCTATTAATGTTGTGACTTGTTCATAGAAGGCCACCAGTTTTGTCAGGCAGAATCTGTCCTTGGTGAAGTGAGGTGGTTTAGCAGTTACCTGCCCCCCCTACACTGTGAAATAACCCAGGCTAGGACTCAGCCGGCTGGAAGTTAAGGAATGAAGCTTTATATTTACAGCAATGCACAATATACAAGCAGATATTTACAATGTATAACAGATATTTACAGATATATACAGTACAAAAGGTAACACAGAAACACCACACCCCTCCCAGAGATCAAAATCCCTAAGAGGGGTTTCTAACAAACCCTGCCACCTTTCCCCCCTTCCCCAATCTTATTTCACCATCTGTTAATGCAGCAGATAGACAAAGGCAGATCGGCCAGGGAGATTAGCAGTAGGAAAGAAGTTAGTGGAATTATTCAGAATCAGCTACCGAAGGCAGGGAAAAGGAGCCATGCAAGGAGCAGTCAGTCCCAGAGAGGTCTGAAACTGTCTGACTTATCTATATTTGGGTTACAACTTTTAAAACAATTTCTTTTTCATTCTCAGTAAAGCTGTGAGTGGAGTAGCATTGTCAGTGCTTTCCTCTCAGCCTATAGTCTAGTTTCTAATTTAAATTCTCCAGTTAGTTCAAACCAGCACATGAAGCCATGCTGATTGTGCCCAATCACCTCTTCATTATTCTCCTGTCTCAGTAGTGCCTCCAGGAGGATCTGCTCCGTGATCTTACTAGGCACAGAGGTGAGACTGACTGGCCTGTAGCTCCCTGGCTCCTCATTCCTACTCTTTTTGAAAACCTGGTGTTAAGTACTTTGATTCAGACCCAGTGTTATACATAAGGTCACAGGATCATGGGATTTTAGGGTTTGGAAGGGACCTCTGGAGATGTTCAAGTCCTACCCTCCTGCCAGAGCAGGGTGATAGAATCTAGACTAGAGAGATTATAGCAGATGAAAGGAGAAATGAACAGGGCAATATCCTAGGACAGAGTGAAGGAAGATTAGTTACATTTTATCTCTTTTATCCCTCTCAGCAAACCAATGAATGATATAGACTTCATCATTATTTTCTCTTCACAACTGGTGATCTATTTTCTCTCATTAAAATATTCCAATTAGCCTCAATTTCCTCAGCAAGAAAATTGAAAAAGCAGTTTGTAAGGCTCCACCCAGCTTACTCCTCTCATCTTCCCAGAAGATTTGCCTTACTGAACTGGACCCAAAGTTCAGTTTTTATCTTCCAGAAACTACATGTCTCAGTCCTGTTTCATCCCAGCAATGTTTCTTTCATTTCTTTTGGAGTATACACATTAAGACTCGCTTCTGGCCCCATCACTGACTGCAACTGAGGATGCTTAGTTGCTTATGGTGACACATTTGCCTATGCTTCCCACTTGGACTTTTGCCCAGCTTTAGCTTTCAAATATGCACAAACATTGAGTACACTGATATTTTTCCAGCAGTGAAATGTCATAACCACTGACAACATTTTCATGGTCTTAAATCCAATATCCTGTGGCCTCCCTGACTTCTGGAATTTAATTTGCTATCCCAGTAATTTCTGCACAGTAATTTCTGTTACCTGTGTCATAGTCTTAAGCACATCTCAAGATGAAATTTTGGCAGGTTGTCATGTTAAGAACAGGTGCTCTGACTTATTATTATATTTGCCCCTCCCCCCACCCTGCCCCTGGCCCTCATTTACTCTTTTAAACTGGGAACTCTGTGCTCTGTGTGTGAGTGTAGAATTTCTGTCAATCTGAATATGTAGATCTTTCTATCCCTGTTTCTATACATACATGCACAGACATTAATTTTAATCAGGTAAAGCAAAGATGAAATACCAATAAAATAGAAGTTGTTAGGCATGACATTTCATTTATGGATATAGCTGAGAAGATTAATGTCTGAGCCAGCAGCTTGTCTATTACTACCTTCAGCTGCTGGGGAACGAAACATCATGTGTGACAACTCATTCCTCACCGCTTGTGAGCAATTCTCAGTGCCATTTCACTCTACTGTACTCGACTCAGTGATACAATAGCATTAATTAAACCATAAAATCCAGGTCGTTTTAAAGAAGTTCTGCATGATCCTTTCTTAAGGCACATATGGATAGTGTGTATTTGCATATCTTATAATATTAATCAAAGAGAAAAGTCTGTAATGTGCAACTTACATGAAGGAAGGTTAGCTCCTCAGGACTCTGCTTACTGAAATACTTCAAAGCAGATTAATGTACCTGTAACCAGTATGCAACTGAAAGACTGAACCGATTTATTCCCTTTGAGTACTCCGTGTGGCGGGGGATTATCTGTTCACAAACAACTGGTTGCATTTCCTAATGTATCTTTCCCTTGAAACAGGGTAAGCTACCTTTGGCTGAATACACTGGGGATGACAGAAATAGGACACTGGTACTTAGTAGCTCACCTAGTCTGTTAACAAGAACAGGTGTGAGAAGCAAATACTAAGGCAGGTGTGCTGAAGGGACTTGAGCACTACCTTATGAAGAAAGGCTGAGAGCCCTGGGGCTGTTTATTCTGGAGAGGAGAAGACAGAGAGGGGATCCAGTTGACATCTATAAATATCTGAGTGCTGAGAGTCAGGAAGGAAGGGACAGCCTCTGCTCACTTGTGCCCTGAGATAGCACAAGGAGCAATGGATGGAAACTACAGCACAGGAAGTTCCACCTCAACTTTTTTACTGTAAGGGTCCCAGAGCACTGGCACAGGATGCCCAGAGATGTTGTGGACTCTCTTTTTCTGAAGCCTTTCCAGTCCTGTCTGGATGTGTTCCTGTGGGACCTGTGTTAGGTCCTGCTAGGTCCTTCTCTTGCAGGGGGCTTGGACTGGAATGCCACGAAAAAGGAGATGGGGAGACAGTTTGATGAAAACTAGTTCTGTTTATTACATGTATTTGTTCATCTTATATATGCTTAGATATTCTAAACAAGGCATCGTGTTACAATTCTATTGGCTATTCACCCAACCAAATACCTAAAGCTAACATAATGATTAGCTTAACTAAAAATATGAAATCACACATCTCTATTTGGTGTAAGATACAAAACTGCTTAACATCTAAAAATACAGAAAAAATGTGAGTTCTTTGTTTTACTTTCTTATCAGAGTTTTTACAACCTCTAGGTCATCCTGCTCTTGGCTCCACCAGACACCTGCAATTAGAGCCCGTGTCATCCCTTAAACCCCCACTGTTTTTCCCACATTTTGTCTCAATTTATTATGAGTCTGTGTATCCACACTGGAAGATCTCCAGAGGTCCCCTCCAATTCCTAACATCCTGTGATGTAGTGAATTGAAAGTACTGAATGGAAAAAGTGTAAGTACAATTTGACAGTACAAGCTTTTACAAGCAAGGCAGAATTTATGCATCACCTAGAAAGAGGATAGAGCCACAGAGCAATGGCTTTGCCTAGACTCAATCACAGCTGAAACACCTCCCTTCACAGCAGCTCTCCTCTTTGGAAACCCATTCTGCAAATTGCATAACGATGGTGTAACCAGAGAGCTCACTGGTTTCAGCTGAAATCAAGCACAGCAGTGATGTCATTCACAGATTCACAGAATAGGTTGGGTTGGAAAGGACCTTAAAGACCTTCTAGGTCCAAACTGCCTGCCATGGGCAGGGACATCCTCCACTAGACCAGGTTGTTCAATACCTCATCCAACTTGGCCTTGAACACTTTCATGGAGAGGGCACCCACAACCTCCTTGGGCAGCCTGTTCTCACCATCCTTATGGTAAAGAATTTCTTCCTAATACGCAGGTTTAGTCTGCTCCCCTCAAGCTTCAATCCATTGTCCCTTGTCCTGTCACTACAAGCCCTGTAAAAAGTCCCTTCCTGGCTTTCTTGTAGGCCCCCTTCAGATACTGGAAGGCTGCTGTAAAGTCTCCCTGAAGTCTTCTCCAGGCTGAATAGCCCTAGCTCTCACAGCCTGTCCCCTTAGGAGCAGTTCTCCAGCCTTCTGATCATCATCGTGGCCTCCTCTGGACCCACTCCAGCAATTTGATGTCACTCTTATGCTGAGGTCACCATAAGTGGACTCAGTATTCCAGGTGGGATCTCATGAGAGTAGAAGGGAAGAATCTCCTTGCTTATCCTGCTGGTCATGTTTTTCTTGATGCAGTCCAGGACACAACTACCTTCTGGGCTGCAAGTGCACATTGCTGGCTCATGCTAAGTTTTCCATCAACTGATGCTCCCCAAGCCCTTCTCCTTGAGACAGCTCTCAAGCCATTCCTTTTCCCCTGAGTAACCGCTACAAAAAACAATACAATCTCCATAATGCACTGGACTTAGCCCATTCCATCCTGCCTCCAAATAGCTGAGCTGCTATTTATGTTTAATCAAAGTAGATCTCAAAGGTTTTTTTTGAAAGTTTACAGTTGGAAAAAATCATGAGTGCAGTGGTGGGTCTCTTCCCCCCTCAGTTCATAGAATCATAGAATCAGCCAGGTTGAAAGAGACCTCCAAGATCATCCAGACCAACCTATCACCCAGCCCTATCCAATCAACTACGTCATGGCACTAAGTGCCCCATCCAGTCTTCTCTTGAACACCTCCAGGAATGGCAACTCCACCACCTCCCTGGGCAGCCTTATGCATTCTGAACAAAACTGTCATGTGTTTAGCTAGTTGAATCTGACAATCATATTCAATACCATGCTGCCCTCATGCCAGCTTCAAAATCACAAAATCACATAATGTTAGGGGCTGGAAAGGATCTTGAAAGCTCATCCAGTCCAACCTCTCTGCCAGAGCAGAATCACCTAGAGCAGATCACACAGGAATGTATCCAGGCAAATTTTTAATATCTCCAGAGAGGGAGACTCCACAACTCCCCTGGGCAGCCTGTTACAGTGTTCTGTCACCCTCACAGGGAAGAAACTTTTCCTCACATTTCCATGAAACTTCCTATGCCTCAGCTTCCACCCATTGCTCCTTGTCCTGTTATTGTCCATCACCGAGCAGAGCCTGGCTCCATCCTCCTGGCACTCCCCTTTACATATTCACAAACATTAATTACATCATCTCTCAGGCTCCTCCTCTCCAAACTAAATGTGGAGCAGGTTGGTTCTCCAGCTCTACTATAACTGCACTGTGCACTGCCTAGAGGAAATGTGTGAACAGGAGTGTTATTTGTTCTCCTTATCAGGACATTGGTCTTATAACAGAGATTATCCTCGGTACATTTGAGAAAGCCCACGCCAGTCTGCAACAGACACTGAGCCATCATGGTTTGGCTGCAGTTTTGTGAGATTGCCCAGGTGTCAGGAAAAGCTTGCAGGATTCAAAAAATACCCAAACCAGGTAGATTAGGTAGAGAACAACTCTACTGCCCCCTCCTCCTCCAGGCATCTAAAAATATATTTATTTGGGCAGTGGTGGGGGAAAGACAAGAATTAAAGGAAATGGAAGAGAAGGGAGAATATGAATGAAAGATTGTTTGTAGACATCAGTGTCTGTTCTATTCAATTACTGAGTTAGGAACAGATCCTAAGTGTCTTGAGTCCATTTTATTCTCAAACCTCTTTATTCACACTCAAATTAATTTCTTGCTATTCATGTGAAATGAGAAAAAAAAAACTTTTAAGAAAGAAAATAATGGATTAGATATGAAATGCAATACTGAGAAATGAAGAAAAATGCATTTAATTGTAATGCCTGTTTAAACAGGGGGAAGGCTGGGGGCGGGGCTGAGAGGGCATAGTTCCATTTTACCTCAGGTGAGTAGTTAAGTGATTTAGTGACTTAAAATTAAAAAAAAAAAAAAAAAAAAAAAAAAAAAAAAAAAAGAAAGAAAAAAAGAATGCTTTAAGTTACCTAGCACCTAGGGATATCTCAAAGAAAACTATTTGCACTATAGATTAGAAGGGAAACTAAGCCTGAGCAGAGTTGTTTGTAACAAGATGAAAATATAGACAAAGGCAAATTATGACGACGTGTGTGTGAAAAAGGGAGCAATAGAATGAATATGATCTTTCTCCATGAGCCACAAAGATGATTAAGGGAATGGAAAGTCTCTCTCATGAGAAGAGCCTGAAGGAGCTGGGGTTCTGCTGCTTGGAGGAGACAACACTGAGAAGTAACCTCATTCATGTTGACAAAGATGCAAAGAGTGAGAGCCAAGAGGATGGAGCCGGGCTCTGCTGGGTGATGACCAATGACAGGACAAGGAGCAATGGGTGGAAGCTGAGGCATAGGAAGTTTCATGGAAATGTGAGAAAAAATTTCTTCCCTGTGAGGGTGACAGAACACTGTAACAAGCTGCCTAGGGATGTTGTGGAATCTCCCTCTCTGGAGATATTAAAAATCTGCCTGGATGCATTCCTGTGTGATCTGCTCTAGGTGATCCTGCTCTGGAAGGGGGAGTTGGACTGGATGAGCTTTCGAGGGCCCTTCCAACCCATGACATTCTGTGATCCCATGAAATGTAAACAGTCATGACGCTGCGTTGTGACAAAATCTTTCTGTAAGTGCAGAGGTCAAGGGCGTTTTCTACACACTGTAGCAAAGGAATACCTTGCACATCCTAGATGATCCACAGGAACAGCAACTCTGTGCTAACACAGAAAGCGTTATCCCAGTGATCTTTTATTATCCCCCTTTTCACATGTGCACCCCTTACACAATTATAGGCTGGTAGGAAACTTAAACACACACACACATCTGACAACCCCCACACCTCCTGTTATTAACTCAGACACATAACTTCCATCATTTATTATTGAAATTTAGAGGTGCTAGGTGTTTTGAATTGTTGTCAAGGTCTACAATTACCTGAAGGGAGGTTGGAGGAGGAGGGGGCAGCCTTTGCTCCTTGGTGGCAAGAAACAGGACCAGGCAAAGTCATCTCAAGCTGTCCCAGGGGAGGTTCAGGCTGGATGCCAGGAAATATTCCTTAATAGAGAAGGTTCTTAGCCTTTGGAATGGCCTGCTCAGGACAGCAGTGGAGTCACCAGTCCTGGAGGTGTTTAAGCTGCCTGTGGAACTGGCACTTGGGGACATGGTTTAGTGTTGACCCTGTGTCAAAGGTTGGACAGATGCCCTTTGAGATGCCTTCCAACCAGATGTTTTCTGTGATTCAATGGATGCATCCCCTACTTGTGAATACTGTTCAAAAGACTGAAAAACTCCAGCATGTTCAAAATACAGAGCCTCAATTACACTGTACAACAAGCAGTAGAAAGACCATCCTTGCCTTTACTAGATGTTATTTCTGGTAATGTTTGGGGAATTTGACTCAAATACTTCAACAAATGCTTTTCTGCAATCAGGCATGCTTTAATACCATAAAATAGCCAGACATCTCTGTTGTGCTTCAGAAGGGATAGCTTCACATAAGACTAGGAAAGTGTTACAGAAAAATCACTAGAGAACAAACTATTTAGTGACAAGAGGTTTGGTGAGGGGGCTGGAGGCCTATGAGGAGCAGCTGAGGGAGCTGGGTTGTTCAGCCTAGGCAAGAGAGAAGGTTAGGGCAGATCTTATTGCTCTCTACAACTACCTGAAAGGGGGTCTTAACCAGATGGGGTTGGTCTCTTCTGCCAGGCACCCAGTGACAGAGCTCTTCAAGAGGACACAGCCTCAAACTGCACCGTGGCAAGTTTAGATCGGACATTAGGAAGAAGTTCTTCACAGAAAGAGTGACTGGCATTGGAATGGGCTGCCCAGGGGGTTGGTGGAGTCACTATCCCTGGAGGTGTTTACAAGGAGACTGGATGTGGCACTTTATGGGAATGTGAAATAATGAGCAGTCTAGCCTTGGTTTAACTTTAACAGTTAACCAACTCAGTGGTTTAATTTTAACACAGTTTTTTAGGTTATAGATTTTTAGCATTAGCATAGCTGAGGTTAGGAGTTTAGAACAGAGATATTATAGTATAGTTTTGGATTTCTTCCTTCATATCAATAGTAGTATATTAGAATAAAGGATTATGTTAAGCTAAAAAAACCCCAAAAAACCAAAACAACAGCAATTCTTTTGGTACAACATATCAGCAAAGTTAAATGGCAAAGATTCAAAGATTATCAGATTCAGTTTTCACACTCACACTGAGATTTGACTTGCATGTTATATTAGCTACCAGATTGCTATAGCAGATGCATAGAGAGAAGTGATGCTTCTACGAGATGCCTTACTACAGGCCATTGCAACTATTAAAAGGTACCATCACACCTATGCAGTTGAGTTACATTGCAATCATGAAAGTGCAGGAAGAGATTAAAACAGACAACAAACCTACCAACACAGCATGTAATAGATGATCACTATAGAAGAGAAGTATTTCCTGTAATATTGCAACATAGATAATACACCTGCTTATGCTAACTTGTCACCTTTGACTTTTAAAAATAAAAAAGGGGGAATTCTCCAGATACATAACACAGAGAGGTTCAGCCTAAAATATGTGAATAGATCTATTACTGTATGGAAGGTATGTGTTTGTTTTGCCTACAGGTCTTCGATGGATACCAGCTTGTTGTGTTCAGCCTGCCTTTGGCAGTAAGCAGAAGTCTCGCTCAAGAGGGCCATGCAGACATTGTGGCAAGAAATCGAGATGTACTCTGGGATATGGATGTTGTCAATCTTGTTAACATCAAACATGTCTCTGATTGTAACCTACAAGTGTAAATGAGCAAGGAGGAGTTACTTTTGCATGCTTTATTAATTGGTTTAATGCACAAGCTTTCAGCAATTCTTTTAGGAGAAACAGGCAACACTACAAATAGGACACCAGCTTGAGGTTAGGAAAGGTGGGAACAGTTGTTTTGTTAGTCCAGTTGTTCTGTATAATAATGTTCAAAATGCTGTGGTTGTTATCTCTTGTGATAGGCTATGCAGAAGATGATTAAGGCTGTCTTTTTGTAAAGCGAAAAGGGGGAATTGTGGGAATGTGAACTAATGAGCAGTCTGGCCTTGGTTCACACAGTTGAGGAAAACAATCTGTGGTACGCAGACCATCTCACTTGGGCTCCTATGGCATGGCAGCAGCCCTCATATGAGAGGTTGCAGGTGGCCTAGGTTATCTATGTTAATGACTGGGGTTGTGCTTGCCCAGGTTATGCTAACAGATGAGTATTTGTAGGTATGGTGCTCAGTACTCAGTCTATATAAACACAGGTATAATGAGTAATAAAGGCCTTCTACTAATTCACATTGAATTGCATGGAGTCCATGGTGCATCCTTCGCTGGGCAGTATAGCAATCTCACAGCACTTGGTGCCATGGTTCAGTTAATTAGAAGTGATAGGTTGGACTGGATGATCCTAGAGGTCTTTTCCAACATGTTTAATTCTGTCCTTTTTGAACTTTCCACTTTGAGGAGATGCATTGGCTGCTACCACCTGGTATTTTAGCACACAGCTTTTTTTCCAGTCAGATGCATTCTTTCTGCAGCACTGAAATGTCAGACTCCTGGCAGACATCTTGCATTTACCTCATTTCTTGTTACCAAAATTGTCTTTGGTAACAAAAGAAAGTCAAAGCCATTTTTTCCCTACCTACTAGTAGTGTTTGTTATCTCTTTGAATTTTGTGTTCAAGGCATTTGGAAAGCTTAGGGTTAAGTGTCAGACTGACACACAGGCTGCTTCACCATGAACATTTTCTTATTTCTTTGTGATGTTGATTGGGTAACAAGGTGGTTGTGCTGGAGTGGAGTAAGTGTGTGTCTGTGTGTGTCTGTGTGTGTGTGTGTGCGCGCGTGCATATGTATAGGACTCAACATGTGAAACATCTTTCTAGAGAATTAAGAGAAGGATAATAGATCTAGGGAAAAGCTCTTAACAGAGTGAAATCATAAAACAAGAATTTGAAGAAGGTTATTTATGATTGTTTCTAAATTGGTGCTCCAGGTGAATTCAGAGATGGAGCAATCTCTGCTTCCCACCTGAGTTTTTTAGATGAGGGGTGACCATGCAGAGACTGTGCTGGCAGCACTCTGATCGCTAACCTCACAGTTCCATCTACCATTCAGTTTTCTGCTATTTAATTGATATGACAAAAGCACATGATCCAGTGACTATTAACCAATTTTAGGATATAGGGAACATTGATTAATTTGAACTGGGCATGGCAGACAGACCAACACATTTACAAAAGTCACACCAACAATAATATCCAATAACTGCTATTGGAATTTTTTGAGTTCCCTTTTAAGGGAATGCCTGGAAATTAAATGCAGAAAGCCAGCTAAATAGGGTAAACAAACATGTCCAATTTCTTCTTCTTTTTCATTATCTTTGTGGTAGAGCTATAACTAAAGGTTCCTTCCTGTACTTCTATGCCTGCCACAGTATTTTCAGCTTTTTGCTGCCCCTGCCTAAACGCCAAGCATAAGACGTGTGCCTAGAGACTTGCATGCACAAGCTGGTGAAGGGAAGCTCTGTTTCTCTTTATCATTGCTAGAAGAATTGCTATACAAGACAGGTCTTTGCAGAACCACAGAGTTAATACAATCCCTTTCCCTCCCTTCTCCTTCCCCCTAAATAGCTTTTGCCAACAGCATTGTTATACATTGGGAAATCATAGACATGGTTGCAGTATAATCACTGTACAAACCAGGACCTTATAGACATGGCTATAGTATGATCACTGTAAAAACTGTCACCATTCTGCCAAATACTACATGAACATAGAGCTTGGCTTTCAGGACATGGAGGAAAGAAAATAAATAGACATATGGAAAAAGATCTCCTCCAGTGTCACCAGTATTAGTAATTTTTTGGCCAGGAGGACTGATTATATAGCCGTTCCCCTGTGAAGCACGATGTAAGGGCTGTCTCAGTGCTCAAGCCTTGTCACGAGATATTGTTTGATTAGGTGCAATATCCCGTGGAGGGGGGTCCTGGTGCCCCCCGAAGGTTCTTTTGGGTTCCGGTCAGCAGAAACAAACGCACGAGTTGCTCAAAACACCAGGTGCAACAATTTAACAGTCAGAACTTAGAAAACAGAGAGGCTACATATA
The DNA here is from genome assembly GCA_013396835.1 of Psilopogon haemacephalus. Lineage (NCBI taxonomy): Eukaryota > Metazoa > Chordata > Aves > Piciformes > Megalaimidae > Psilopogon > Psilopogon haemacephalus. The sequence goes on from VWZI01022953.1 coordinate 16,748, forward strand.
AAATAGACCCCAGCCGCGCCTATAAATGCCCGCGGGGCGCGAGGGGAAAACCACACTCCTTCCCGAACCCGAGGGGAAGAAGGGAAAAGACCGACTTAGCCCAGATAGGGGTAGAAAGAGAGAGAGAGAGAAGGGGATTAATCTTGCCACTTCTCTGGAAAGCTGTTATACTTTGCTGCCTGCTGATTGCTGCTTTGCACGTGGCTGGCCTCTTCACAGCCACGGTGGGGAGACGATGGAGAAGAACGAGGAAGAGTGGTGAAGAAGCGAGTAAGAGCGAGGAGAAGAGCGAGGAGAGCAAGGAAGAGCCCCTAACGGCTGCTGATCCCTGCCTAAATACCCTATGGGAGTGCGTGAAACTGTCCAATAGGTATTCAGCATTCTCTAGCTGACCAATAGGTTCAAAAACTCCACGCATACATGCAGCCCAGGGTCTCCCTGGGTCCCGGGGCCATGTGGGGTGCCCCCGCCCCTCCGCCCCTACTGGACCTTGGACAGGAGGGGGAAGAAAGAGCCCAAGGATTGGACCAATTCTAGGGTGTTTGTCACACCCATACCGGAACAAGTCTCCTAGAAGAGAGCCAGCCAGGAAGCAAGAAAGGGTAAGTACTTTTATATGAAGACATAAGATTAAGACAGTGTCACCAAAATCACAACTTTTCACAGTTTACTTGTGTAGATGGTTCCCATTTGTGCAGGACACCACACTTACAACAGAGAGACTGTCACCCTGCAGACAAGTCCTCTTAATTCTCCAAACCTGTAATTAGTCACTGCTTACTTCTAACATTTCTTCAGGGGAAAGCTCACCTTCAGATTTTACCACTGAGGCAAGCTAAGATGCTTTTAAAGTTACCTAATAATGAGCATTATTATTTCTGCAGCTTCTTTCATGTAAGAATTACAAAAAACT
>VWZI01022953.1:17737-53479 GCA_013396835.1 Psilopogon haemacephalus
GGGGAGTAAATGCTGTTTTGAGATTTTTTGCTAATCAAGCAATCAGGTCACACAAGATGCAGGTGTCATTTTCATTCTTTCTGTAGCCTTCCTGAGTAGTCATGATGAAATTGTGTTCTGTGTGCTCTACCTCAGTATTCATTAAGCAGAGATAATAACACTTCTCTGACCTTTTGCACATTTCCTTTGAAAGCTATTGTAAATTTTACTGGGCAAGTACAGTCTCTTATTCTCTATAAATTCAGTATCTATTGAAATAAAACTTGATTTCAGCTGAGACCTCAAACAATGACTGCAGAAGAAATAAAACATACAGGCATTTAGGTTGGAATAAACCTGTAAGGCATTGTTTTATTTTTAAATTCAATGTGCTTCAGCTGTGAAGTTCTAAGATGAATGACAGTATAAACCAGATACTGCAATTCTGTGCTTTGTAATACTGCATCCTTTTGCAGGCATCCAATGCTAAATGTGGATATCTTGCCCAGAATATAAGATATTATTTCTATCAGCCAGAGTGGCATTGATTAACTCATGCAGCCTTTTTAAACCCTTAGAAATTATAGACCATGCAAGTTATTAAGACAGGATCTTGAAGAAAGGAGCTTTTGATATATGAACAGCACCAATCCTCCTAACAATGCCTGTAGATAATATTTAACGTGTGACCCAGTATTATATCAAGATCAAATTGCTAAAAAAAGCCCAAACAATTAGAAATGGAATAAGCCACAGGCAGGAGCATCCCCTCCTTAATCCAGAGACATGAAAAAGTAAATCGAAGGACATAGTAGAACCAAAAGCCAAGACTGTCTGTGCTTAGAGGTGCAGAGCACCATTTCAGGCAAAATATTTCCAATGCTAGGCTGTTAGAGCTACTTTCCTGATATCTTCCTTTCCTGACTATTTGAATGCGAATGTTAAACACTAGTGTTTCCTAGGATCAGTAGAAATATTCTCTTAACAGGCGTGGAAAAAAAAAAAAAATCAAGGAACAAGCAAAGGGGATGATGGCAAATCCTAGATTAACCTAGAATCATAGAATCAGTCAAGGTTGGAAGGGACCAAAAGCATCATCTAGTTCCAGTCCCACTGCCATAGGTATGGACACCCTACCCTAGATCAGGCTGGACAGAGCCTCATCCAGGATGACCTTAAATGCTTCCAGGGATGTGGCACCAGCCACCTCTCTGGGCAACCCATTCCAGGCTCTCACCACTCTCATGGTGAAGAACTTCTTCCTCACGTCAGTCTGAATCTACCCACCTCCAGTTTTGCTCCATTCCTTCTAATCCTGATATCCTAAAAAGTCCCAGCATGTCCACATCCCTCTTTTAATAGGGGCTCCAAAACTGGATGCAGTACTCCAAGTGGGGTCTCACCAGAGCAGAGTAGAGAGGGAGGATCACCTCCATCAACCTGCTGGCCACACTTCTCCTGATGCAGCCCAGGATCTGGTTGGCTTTCTGGGCTGCAAGTGCACACTGCTGGCTCATGTTGAACTTCTCGTTCACCAGCACCCCCAAGTCCCTCTCCTCAGGGCTGCTCTCCAGCCAGTCACTGCCCAGCCTGTATTTGTGCTTGAGATTGCCTTGACCCAGATGCAGGACTGTTGCGATTATTAATTTTTATTACTGTTAATAATCACGGTTTTACCAGGAATATTTTCCTGTGTTCGTTTGGATGTTTGGTCGGCAAGAATAACTACACAAAATCGCTTAAAACACTGAATTAAACAGCTTAAACAGTCCAAACTTAGTAAACAGAGCCTAACAACAAAAGCAATCCTAACCGCGGGTGACAATACTCACGAACACGCGATAGATAAAAGAGCTTGTCCCGAGGAAAGAGACAAGAAAGGGTTTGTCCCGAGGAAAGAGGAAAAGAAGGGGTTTTGCCTTTGCTGCTGTTGCTGCAAAACACGTGGCTGCTGCTGGATGGATGCAGAGACGTGTGTTCCTCGTGGAGGTGGTGAGAGAGAGAGAGAGAGCGCTAACGGCTGATTGCCTCCCCTTAAATACCCCATTGGGAAGCATGGAACTGACCAATAGGCACTTAGCATCCATTGTCTGGCCAATGGATTCAAAAGTCCTGCGCCCAGGGGCGGATCTTGACACCCTGAGAGACAGCACAGGTCACCTGACTTGTGTGTGTGACCTGTCCATGTGGCCTGAGATTTCCTGGTTTCAGAACCACTCAGTCTGTCCCTGCTACCCACCCCAGACCTTACAACAGGAGGGGAGGGAACCCCAGGAGCTGAACCAACTCTGGGCAGAATTTATGCCCTACCAGGACAAGGACCTTGCACTTGGTCTTGTTGAAATTCATGAGGCTGGCTTGTGCCCACCGCTCCAGTGTGTCCAGGTCCCTCTGGATGGCATCCCTTCTCTCCGGCATGTCTGCTGCACCACACAGCTTGGTGTCATCAGCAAACTTGCTGAGGGTGCACTCAATGCCTCTGTCCATGTCACCCACAAAGATGTTCAACAAGACTGGTCCGAGGACTGATCCCTGAGGGACTCCACTTGTCACTGGTCTCCACTTGGACATGGATCCACTGACAACCACACTTTGGGTGCGGTCATCAAGCCAGTTCTTTATCCATCTGGTGGTCCACCCATCAAACCCATGTTTCACCAGCTTGGAGACCAGGATGTGGTGCGGGATAGTGTCAAAGGCTTTGCTCAGGTCCAGGTAAATGACATCAGTTGCTCACCCCTCATCTATTAATGTTGTGACCTGTTCATAGAAGGCCACCAGTTTTGTCAGGCAGAATCTGTCCTTGGTGAAGCCATGCTGATTGTGCCCAATCACCTCTTCATTATTCTCCTGTCTCAGTAGTGCCTCCAGGAGGATCTGCTCCATGATCTTACCAGGCACAAAGGTGAGACTGACTGGCCTGTAGTTCCCTGGCTCCTCATTCCTACTCTTTTTGAAAACCTGGTGTCAAGTACCTTGATTCAGACCCGGTGTTATACATAAGGTCACAGGATCATGGGATTTTAGGGTTTGGAAGGGACCTCTGGAGATGTTCAAGTCCTACCCTCCTGCCAGAGCAGGGTGATAGAATCTAGCATAGGTCTCACAGGAATGCATCCAGACAGGGCTAGAAATGCTCCAGAGAAGGAGGCTGCACAACTTCTCTGCAGAGCCTGTGCCAGTGCTCTGGGACCCTTACAGTAAGGAAGTTCTTCCTCATGTTGAGGTGGATCTTCTTGTGCTGGAGTTCCCATCCACTGCACCTTGTCTTATGCCAGGGCACAAGTGAATAGAGGCTGACACTTCCCTTCCTTCCTGACCCCCAGTCATCAGGTATTCATAGATATTGATTATATCCCATCTCAGTCTTATCCTCTCAAGACAAAAAGCCCCAGGGCTCTTAGCCTTTCCTCATCAAGCAGTGCTTCAGTCCCTTTCCAGGTCACTGGTAAGTTTCATACCATGATTATGAATTCTGAAGGATGACATGGTCTTTAGCATCACTTTGTACTAGTGAAGAAATAAAAATAGCCTCAGTAAGTGTTGTGGTCCTGACTTCACCAGTGGGCAGGACTGGAGAAATCACAACTTCTGAAAGCAGTCCTTTCCTGCCTTATGCTGCTAAGCTAAATAAGGAATTTTTTTTTCCTTCTCTCATAAAATAGACTCTCACTTCCTTCGTTGCTCTTTTTCATCTTGGCTTCTTGAATATAAAAGGCTTTTCTAATGTATCCACAGCAGACATCAGCATGCCACTATTACAGTACAAAAAATACTTGCAGCAAACTGATTTTAAAAGTATCATGTTTTAATTTAAAAAAAAATGTAAATACTTCCTGTGATTTTTTTTTCTTAATTAAAAGCAGAGATAAAGAGCAAGGAGATTAAAAGGTTTGCAATGTTTGCTGTGTGTGATGACTTTGGCTGAAGTAGTTAATTTTCTTTGTACTAGCTCATACAAGCCTGTAGTTTGGACTTGAGCTGCAAACAGTGTTTGTAACACAGGGATGGTTTGGTTATTGCTGGGCAGAGCAGGTCCTTTCTGCTCCTCACACCACCCCTCCAGCCTTTAAGGTGGAGGCACACAAGAAGATGGGAGAGAACACAGCTGGGAGAGCTGACCCCAACTGCCCAAGGAGATATTCCAGCCCATATTGGGTCATGTTCAGCATGTACAGCTGGGGGAAGAAGAAGTAGGAAGGGGTTGGAAAGACAAACAACATCACTCCAACAAAGTAAAAATTACATGTGATGGAGCCCTGCTCCCCTGGAGATGGCTGAACACCTGCCTGCTGATGAGGAACAGTAAGTGAATTAGTTGGTTTACTTTGCTTCTGTGCATGCCTTTTGTTTTACTTATGCAACTCATCTCAACCAACCAGGTCTCTCATTTATACTCTTCCAAATCTCTCCTTCATCCCACCATGAAGGGAGTGAGTGAGCAGCTGTGTGAGGCTTAGTTCCTGCCTGAGGCTTGTCATGGAGGGTATTAATGATGCAAGATATGATTTTTCTTCCAAATTAATATTGTTTATTTATTTTGATATTCAGGACTCTCACCACCCATCCAGTAATTTTTAATAATTGGTTCTTTGCATGGTCATGGAAAGTATTACATAGATGATAACAGAGTCTAGAAACTTAAGAAATAACTGGCAATAATGCAACAAGCACTAAACTGATAGAACTGGAAAAAGGTTCTTGTCGTCAGCTATACTGCTTGCCCACTAGAGGGACTCAAGAAGCTCCTTTTTGCTTGAGACAGAAGGTACTTGGATTCAATTACAGGAGGCTTTGAGTATTTACTCACAAAATATTGTATCTCTGGATTTCCAAGACTAACTGCAGTTTCCAGACAGTACCACACTTGCAGGGAGTTCTGTTGGCATCTTGATAGCCTTTGGGAGGCTTCTAGATCCTCCCAGGCTCTTAACAGGGGTGCTGGGAGAAAGGCAGACAATCTCTGACCTGATCCTGATTCATCTTAGCGCACTGTCATGCTGGCTAAGCAAGCCTATCATGTGAAGGCACCTAAAGCCTATTCCTGGTAAACTCAAGACAGTTTCCAGGTAGACAAACCCAAAGCATCAGGACTTGTTATTATTCAGCAGGGCTACCTTATAGGTTAGCAGACATAATGATGCAGAGCATGGCAGGATGCAACAGCAGAGAGCACAATAAGGCAAAAACAATGACATCACCACATTGTCTTTACCAATACAGCCCAATCCAATGGGCTTCTGGCCACAAATCAGGTAATCAGAATGGCAGTTAGCCAAACTTCACCATATTTGGTCAAGCCAGAGCTTTCTTTTACCTTTTAGGGCAGAACACAAACAAGTATATAAACACAAGCGGGTACCCTGTGAACAAGTTTGGAGAGACATGGATGTGCCAGGCCTTTTGTTCTCCTTTCCTGCAGTGCTTCCCTCATCAGCAAAAGGAGGGAGAGCAGAAAAATATGTCTGGGCAAGCTGGGACACAATTAGGCCTAGTTTGGCCTATTTTGGCCTTCCACAACAAGGTTAAACCACAACAGCATAACAGCACTGCCTTCTCCAAGCATAGGCTTTCACATTCATGATTATTTAAAACCAAACTTCAAAGTCAAAGTTCTGTCCTAAAAGGTGAAGTCTCACTGAAAAAGTTACCAACTTTTGTTGCCAGCAGGCAGGCAATTTGGAGAAGAAATAAAAAGGGTTTGAATTTCAGTAGAATTTCTGCTTCTTTGTGAGGTAACACTTTTGCCTCTACTGTTTTGTTTAGGAAGTTAGCTGAGTTTTGGTTATAGGTCTTCTTCAAATCAAAATGTGTATGCAATCACATTGTGGTTTATAAATAGATTAGAAAGGCTTACCAAAAAGTATTTTTAATACTTTAGTTTAATAAAAGTTCATTAATGTAAGAGCAGTGAGCCTCATCTAGCTTTATAAAACTGCTTAGAGTTTTTGATACAGATCTCCAAGAGGCTGAAAACACAAATTCATTAACATTGGAAAGAGTTGCATATAATTTTAAAAATAATACAGACGCTATGGACTTGAAATATAAGAACAAAAACCAGACCCAACAAAACAAACAAAAACAACTAGACCTCAAAACAAAGCAAATAATCACAACCAAAAAAACTCTGAAACTCCAACCAAAACTACAAACCCAATACAAAAACACTCATGTGGATGAAGAAGCATTATTAAAGGTGACACTTAGAAAATAATGCTTCTGGTTTATTTCAATACATTCCTGTTATTATTTAGGGACCAAAATCATTGCTGTCAGCACTCTCCTGACCCCTTCTATAGTCAGACAAAATAAAAGATCATATCAAGATTCGAAGCAATGACTACTGCAGAAACCACTCTGTCAAAAGCCAAGTCATGGAAACATCTCTAGATCCACATACACCATCCTGCCTGGCTCTCTTCTCCTCTACCTGGGAAAACTGTTTCCACAAAGTAAAACCTAAAAAGCCCACTCTGTGCCTTGTGAATCACTCATTTGTATTCATACTGGGCAAATGCCCTACTGCCAAAATCAAGAAGTAGTCAACAAGCACCTGGAGTAAAGTGTTCATTTTGGTTTACTGTAGCAGCCATCCTAAAAAGATATCATAGTAGCATTAGTAGAGGCAGAAGTTGTCTCACTCAAGACACTGAAAAACTTTGGCTTTTAGGTACAAACTCAAAGAATCACAGGATTGTTTTGATGGGAAGAGAGCTCTGAGGTCACAGAGTGCAACCATGTGCTGGTTTGAACTAATTGGAGTATCTGAATGAGAAATTAGACTATAGGCTGATGCTATTTCACTCATAGGTTACTGAATTAAAAAAAAAAAAAAAAGTTTTAAGAGCTGTAAGCCAAACTTAGTTAAGTCAGACCACTTTGGGCTGTGGCTGCTCCTGCATGGCTCTTTCTCCCTGCCTTTCTTAGCTGAATCTGAATAATTTCACTAATTTCTTTCCTGCTGCTAACCCCCTGGCTGATCTACCTTCACCTATGTGATGCATGAAACAGATTGTGAGATAAGATTGGGGAAGGGGGAAAGGTGGTAGGGTGGTTGGTTAACCCTCTTAGGGATTCTGATCTCTGGGAAAGGTGTGGTGTTTCTGTATTATCTTTTTACTGTATATGTCTCTAAATATCTCTTATACATTGTAAATATCTGCTTGTATATTGTGCAAAGCTGTAAATATAAAGCTTCATTCCTTAAATTCCAGCCGACTGAGTCCTAGCCTGGGTTATTTCAAAGTGGGGGGAGAGGGGGGCAGGCAAATGCCAAACCACCACAAACCATTAATCCAGTACTACCAAATCCATCAGTTAACCATGTCCCTCATTACCACAGCTATACATCTTTTGAATCCTTCCAGGGATTCCACAGCTTCTCCAGGCAGATTGTTTCAGAGCTTGGCAATCCTTCTGGTTAATTTTTGTTTCCCAATGTAGGAATGTTAGAAGTAGTAGGAAAAGTGAAAAACAGCAGAAGTCGTAAATTAGTGAATTACTATTCAAATTTGGGGGTGGTAATAAATGGTCTTTCGAGGTCCCTTCCAGCCCCTAACCTTCTGTGATTAGAATCACATAATCACAAAATTACACAGGTTGGAAAAGACCTCTAGGATCATCCAGTCCAACCTATCACCTACCCCTTCTAATTGACTTGGTGCCATGGCACGAAGTGCCACATCCAGCCTCCTCTTAAACACCTCCAGGGATGGTGACTTCACCACCTCCCCAGACAGCCCATTCCAGTGCCAATCACTGTTGCTGTGAATAACTTCTTCCTAACATCCAGCCTAAACCTGCCCTGGCACAGCTTGAGGCCATGTCCTCTTGTTCTGTCACTGGACGTCTGGAAGAAGAGACCAACCCCACCTGGCAACAACATTCCTTCAGGTAGTTGTAGAGATCAATAAGGTCTCCCCTGAGCCTCCTCTTCTCCAGGCTGGACACCCCCAGCTCCCTCATCCTTTCCTCACAGGGCTGTGCTCCAGCCCCCTCACCAGCCTTGGTGCCCTTCTCTGGACACAGTCCAGCATCTCAACATCTTTCTTAAATTGAGGGGCCCAGAACTGGACACAGTCCTGAAGGTGTAGCCTAACCAGTGCTGAGTACAGGAGCAGAATGACCTCCTTGGTCCTGCCGGCCACACTTCCTGATATAGGCCAGGATGCCATTGGCCTTACTGGCCACCTGGACACATTGCTGGCTTATGTTCAGTTGCTGTCAATCAGTATCCCCAGGTCCTTCTCTGCCTGGCTGCTCTCCAGCCACTCTGTCCCCAGCCTGTAGCACTGCATGGGGTTGTTGTGGCCAAAGTGCAGAACCTGGCACTTGGGCTTGTTAAAACTCATGGCACTGGACTGTGCCCATCTGTCCAGGCCCCTCTGCAGAGGTCTCCTATCCTCTAACAGATCAACACCTGCTCCCAACTTGGTGTTGTCTGCAAACTTACTGATGAAGGACTCCAACCCCTCATCCAGATCATCTGTATAGATATTAAACAGGACTGGGCCCAGCACTGATCCCTTGGGCACACCACAAGTAACTGGCTGCCAACTGGATGTGGCTCCATTCTCCACCACTCTCTGGACCCGGCCATCCAGCCAGTTCCTAACCCAGCAAACCATGTTCTGTCCAAGCCATGGACTGGCCAGGAGTTTGCTATGGCAGATGGTGTCAAAGGCTTTGCTGAATTCCAAGTAGAGTACCTCCACAGCCTTCCCCATGCCCACCAGGTGGGTCACCTGGTCATAAAAAGAGTTCAGGTTGGTCAAACAGGACCTGCTTCTCCTAAATCCACGCTGGCTGCATCTGATCCCCTGGCCATCCAGTAGATGCCCTGTGATTGCACTCAGGATTGTCTGTTCCATTATCTTGCCTGGCACTGAGGTCAGGTTGACAGGTCTGGAATTTCCTGGGTCCTCCTTTCGGCCCTTCTTGTGGATGGGCACCACACTGACAGCTTCCAGTCTTCAGATACCTCTCCAGTGAGCCAGGACTGTTGATAAATGATGGAGAGCGGCTTGGCCAGTTCATCTGCCAGCTCTATCAGCACCCCAGGAGAGATTCCATCTTCTGCCATAGACTTGCGAGGATCCAAGAGGCTCAAAAAGTCCCTAATTGCTTCCTCCTGGAATACAGAGGGCCTGTTCTGCTCCCTGACCCCACCAACCAGCTCAGGAGGCAGCTGGCCTGAGAACAATCTGCCTTACTATTGAAAATTGAGGCAAAGAAGGTGCTAAGCACCTCTGCCTTTTCCTCATCTCTAGTCACTACATTCCCTTCCTTGCCCAGTAAAGAGTGGAGGTTTTCCTTCCCCCTTGTTTTGTCATTAATATATTTATTAAAACATTTCTTGTTATCATTCACAGCAGTGGCCAGTCAAAGTTCTAACTGGGCTTTGGCCTCTCTAATTTTCTTCCTGCACGACGTGGCAACATGCAACATCCTCATTTTTTCCTAAGTTACCACCCCCTCTTTCCAAAGGTGATATGCCCTCTTTTTTTCCCTTAATTCCTTCACAAGTCCCTCACCCATCCAGGCTGGTTGTCTTCCCTGGCGGCTCTGCTTTTGGCACATCAGCACAGCCTGTTCCTGTACATTCAACATTTCTCTCTTGAAGTAGGTCCAGCCTTCTTGGACCCTTTTGTTTTTAGGGGCTTTTTACCAAGGTACCCTTCGAGTTAGTTCTTTGAATAAGCTGAAGTCTGTCCTCTGGCAATCCAGTGTGGGTGTTTTTTTGATGTCCTTTTTATAGATTTGCTGCATATTGAAAAATTTATCATTTCATGGTCACTGCACCCCAGACAGCCTCTGACCACCACATCTCCCACCAGTCCTTCTCTATTTATAAACTGCAAGTCGAGCAGAGCCTCACCCCTGGTAGGCTGGCACATCAGCTGTGTCAAGAAGCTATCCTCTATATTCTCTAAAAACCTTCTAGACTGCCACCTCTCCGCTGTGTTGTGTTCCCAGCAGATATCTGGCAGGTTAAAGTCACCTACAAGGGCTGGCAGTCTTGAAACACCATGCAGTTGTTTACAGAATAACACATTCACCTTCTCTGCCTGGTTGGGTGGCCTGTAACAGACTCCAACCAGCATATCAAACTTACTGGTCTGCCTTCTGGTTTTTACCCATAGGCATTCAACCTGCTCATCATTAGTCACAAGCTCCACGGCATCAAGAGCTTCTCTAACTACAGGGCCACCCCTTCACCCCTTCCCCTGCTCCTGTCGTTCCTGAAAAGCCTGTATCTGTTCATTGTAGCACTCCAGTCATGTGATGCATCCCACCTAGTTTCTGTCTACATCATAGCCTTCCTGTTCCATCAAGGCTTCCAGCTCGTCCTGCTCGTTGCCCATACTGTGTGCACTGGTGTACATGCAGTTCAGCCAGGCTGCTGATTTTAGCCCAGATACCCTCTGTGGAAAGTCTGGTTCCAGCCCTTTGCCCCCTCAAACTTAGTTTAAAGCCCTCTCAATGAGGGCTGCCAACATATGGGATAGATTCTGTCTGAGTCTAGCAGACCACGGGTAGTAACAGTTATTCCAATGTCGAAGAACCCAAACTTTTGTTTCAAGCAGCAGGCCTTGAGCCACTTAATGATAATGTGTTTCTGTACCTTTCAGTGTCCATCCCTGCTGAACATATCCAGGTTGGCTTGAATGTGGAGTCTCCAGAGAAGGAGACTCCAGAGCCCTTCTGGGCAGCTTGTTTCAGTGTTCTGTCACCCTCACAGAGAAGTTTCTCCTGATGTTGAGGTGGAACTTCCTGTGTTCTAGCTTACATCCATTTCTGAAGCTTGGTGTACCTTTTTGTGTCGCAAAACGAAAAACAAACCTGGAAGATTCAGAAATCACCCTTTGCAGTAGCAGGTTCCATCCCAAAAAAGATACAAGGAACAACCTTCTATTACTGATACATTTGGCAATCCAAGGGCTGCAGGAAATCACTTCAGCTCTTCAGTAAACAGTTATCTTTCACGTGGGGAAGGTCATAACTAGCAGAGAGCTCCAGAAATCATCTGTCCTTTGCTCATCTGGTTTATTTTCAAGTCTTGCTCAGCAATAGCTGCTTCTTTCTCATCTCTTAGTTCAGTTTCATCACACCAAATGCATTCAGTAGGACGGCATCATACACAGGAGCTTCTGATCAGAGTTAAATCCCTTCAATTCACTGCTGCAATAATTTCTGTGTCAGACACATCCACCCTGCTGCCTATTACAAACCATCTGGACTCCATCCCCTCACTAACATCCACTCATTTCTTACACAGTTCTTTAGAAGGAGAAGCTGGAAAACCTCTGAGTCTGAGTAATTTCTCCACTTCTACAATTCTTTCACATTATCATTCCCTGAGTAGTTCCAATGCTAGGTCAAATTGCTCTTGCCCTATCAGAAGACCTGTTAATTTCCTGAAGGAAGGAAGAAAGAGGATAAAAAAATATTCTTTAAACAAATATTTGTAGTCTTAGGAAAAAAATGGTGAGACTGGATCTGAGTTGACAAACCTGGGGTGCTTTTAGTAGCTGTCAAACCTTTTTTCAGCTTGACTTTGAAATGAAGGTTTATGGACCTGAAATGGGTGCAAAAAGGAGTAGTATGGAACTCCACTTACTCTTTTTCTGCTTATTAAGGTGTCCCTGCTCATGGCAGAGGGTTTGGAACTTTAAGGTCCCTGCTAACCATTCTATGAATCTATCCAAACAAGCAGACAGTAACTCAAGCACTCTCTAAACTCATTGTGGAAGCTCAGAAAAATCATTTGCTGTAGCATTCTACATCCCAGCATTCCAAATCTATAAAGCATAAAACTACTGCTTGAGAAGGTCATGAAAGTGGCTGCAAACAGAATGGTAGAACATGGGTACAGAAGCCTACCTTCACCTGTATTAACACTGTATTAACAGCTCTCTTCCCTTCTATTTTGTAACTATGGCTTCAAAACTAGTTCCTTGGCTAAGTGTTTGCTTTCTAGAATGGGAAGATACAGATTTAAGGTCAGAAAATATGTCAGTTTTGTCCAGAAATTCAGGTATTGAAAGCTGCAGATTTTGCAGCACAGTCAGCTGCCCTTGCCCAAGGGCCTTTCAATGACCTACCTGAACAGTAGGGCCACATATACCAAGATGACTTTGCACATTCTGCATACCCCACAGGAGCCTTTGGTCTACAAATGGCATGCTCATTTCCACCACTCCTGCCCACCCCACCCAGTGTACTTCTCACTAGGTAATTTCTCACATCCCAAACCCCATGATTGCATGGATACCAAGGCAGAACTTGTCTTGCAGCAGGTACACAAAGAACTTGCCACAGAAAACCACGTTTCATAGTTAATCTCACCCTGGACGGCTTGGTGAGGCTGGGATCTGAGTCCAGGTCAGAAGACAATGACAGCCAATGTAGCAAGTTGTAAAATCAAGAAAAGGAGCAACACAAAGGTTCCTAGAATCTTATTTCTATCCTGGGAGTAGATGGCTTAATGATTAAAACCCCTGAAGAGTAGAAATTGAGAGCAGTTTGAAAGAACTGTAAAACAACACCTGTAAATCTCTGCTGGTAAAAGGCAGATTAGCTGTAGATATATCTATCTCACCCATACACTGCATTTACATCCTTACTGTAAAGTAAACTTATTGTAAATAAAACTACAAAAGCCAGCTTTTCACAGTACATCATCTTAAAACAATTTCCACTTCAGACTTGGTTTTGAGAAGAAAAGAGGATGGCAAATCTTTGGTTTTTCCCATTAATCCCTCCTCAGAAGGTAACCCAGCAAGCAGTATTTTTAACAGCCTCTTCTATTCTTTCATATGGAGTCCCTGTTCTAATTTTGGACAGGAATAAAGCACTGAGCTGTCGAGCTCAAATGTAGTCAGGAATCTTATTTTTACAATGTCACACAGGAAAATGTAATCTGGCCTTTGCTTTCCACTTCTGGAAAATCCCTGTCACCATGCTGAATAGCAGCATTCTGGACTACTTAGTTCCCATGAGACCATGGAATAATGATCTTAGGGAATTTACATATTACAGTTGCAACTGACTTGCAGATCCATCTTGCCAGACTTCCACGATAAGCCATGTGATCATGACTTCACAGGGAATTCAGAGCAGTTCTCACCCTCTGGAGTGGTTCTTTCACAGTTTGTGCCATGAGCTAATAACCTACAGCTCCGAGGCTCCCTGGCCCCTGTCAGCCAGGACAGCCCAGCAGACCCAAGCCTGAAAGGCTGCACTGAAGGCAGCCATGCCTGCACTACTGCAGCTCAGCTTGATTGCTAAGCATCGCTATTGCAGCAGCACTGACAGCAAAGTTATTTTCTCTCCTCACAGGAGAACAGCAACTCCCCATTCATTACATATGTTCAGCGCATGGTACGTTCGTAACAGGCTGGGACTGCTTGTGAATGTATCTCAGGATGTGCTTGCTGTGATGAAGTATGAATTAAAGAATTGCCTGGTTGGAAAAGACATGAGCACTGAGTCCAACCACAGCCTAATATCTCCCTGTACACAACTGTTAGACCACGTCCCTGAGTAACTTATCTTTCAAACACCTCCAGGTATGGTGACTCTGCTTCTTCCCAGGCTCAATGAGGTCTTGAGCGTCCTGATCTAGTGGGAGGTGTCCCTGCCTGTGGCAGGGGGTTGGAACTGGATGATCTTTGAGGTCTCTTCCAACCTAGACCATTCTATGATTCTATGATTCTATGATTCCCTGGGTAGCCCGTTTCAGTGCCTGACAACCTGATGTGAGTGCAGAGGAGGGCAAGGAAGCTGGGGAGGAGCCTGGAGACTAAATCTGATGAAGAGTGACTGAAGGAGCTGGCACTGTGGAGTATCAAGAAGAAGAGGCTGAGCAGATACCTCATTGCTGTCTACAGCTACCTGAAAGGACATTGTGGAGAGGCTGCTGCTGGTCTCTTCTGACAGGTAATTAGTGATATTACTAAGAGAGAATGGCCTCAAGCTGTGACTGGGTAGGTTTAGAGTGAACATTAGGAAAAATGTTTTCCCAGCAAGAGTGGTGGCATTGGAATGGGCTGCCCAGGCAGGTGGTGGAGTCACCAATCCTGGAGGTGTTTAAAGGTCATTTGGATGTGGTGCTTGAGGATATGGTTTACGGGTGAACTGTAGAGTAGGGATAACAGTTGGACTTGGTGATCCTGAGTGTCTTTTCCAACCTGAATGTTTCTGTGATTCTGTGACCCTTTCAGTGAAGAAATATTTCCCAATACCCAACCTAAATCTCCCTCAGTGCTAATTGAGTCCATTTCTTCTCCTCCTGTCACTTGATACCAGGAAGAAGATGCTGGTCCCCATCCTGCTACAACCTCTTTCCAGGTAGTTTTAGTGAAAAATGAAGTTGCTCAACCTCTTCTTTTCCATGCTGAACATCCCCAGTTCCCCCAGCTGCTTCTCATAGGACTTGTGTTCAAGACCCCTCACCACCTTTGTTGTCCTCTGGACACTTCCAGTGTCTTTCCTGTAGTGACAGTCCTAAAACTGAACACAGCAGTGAGTTGTGGCCTCACCATGCCAAGTACAGGAGTAAGATCACTTCCTTGGTTCTGCTGGCCACACTACTTCTGACAGAGGCCAGGATGCTGTTGGCCTTCTTGGCTGCCTGAGTACATTGCTGGCTCATGAAAACACATACAACAGCCTGCACGTACTGCTTAGGAGGATTTTCAGTCTGATCCTACCTCAGCATCACCGCCTGGCAACTCCTAAAAGGTGAACAACATCTTCCTGCGCAATTACCCTTAAACATCTAAGATGTGCTGAGTGTCCTAGGACTATTCTGGATTCCTTGCTACCTCCAAGATAAATGTTGGACATCTGAGGAGGCAAGCAAGACAAGAAGCACACAACGACCTTAAGGCCAGTTGGGCCAATGATCATTATGCAGCTGCCAAAGGCAAGGGTGGCACAGGGTGGTCACAGGTACTGTCCACAGTGAGCGAGAGAACATTATGTACTTGGACATGCTATGGAGCAGAAACTTCCAGAAGTTCTTTTAGGTGTTGATTACAATAATTAAGCCTTATTTCAAGTCTCTAAAGCATGTTCCACCAGCAAGAGAGAAGTATCTAAACCAAAACTATTTAACAGGTGTCCCAAATGTTTTGCTGCTCCCTATTGCTATGTAGAATACTGTTGGAGAAGATTTCTGAGAAGTAGCAGCTTCATAGTGGTGAGCAACTCCTGCTGTCAGGAAAGTACAGCAGAACGCCTGTGAAGTGAAAGTGCAGCTGGAATGGACAGAAGGAAAACAAGAGATGCAGATGAGGAAATTTCCTGCTTCTGTTAGCCAGAAGTTTCTCGGAAAACTGCGTAGTCATTGTTATGATACTGAAGCCAATTACCTTGTTTTTATTTCACAAACGTCCCCCGCTTGCTGGCTATAAAAGAAGCTGTAGAACCGCTAATAAAAGGAGCATTATCACTCACATTGAGTGTTACGCCTCTCACTCCTCTCCAGAATACCAGTATCCAGTGACAGAAAAAAAGAGAAAACACCCCCTTTTATTTCTCCCCCCTCGAAAACCAATATTTTATAGCTTTTTAAAAAAGACTACTTACTCTCGTCTTGTGCTATGACCAATTTTTTGATGAAAGGTTTTATAAATCCTTTAAGAATTGTATTTCACTTTCCTAAACAACCTTAGCAAAGAAGTGAAGTTGGTTACAGCATAGCTTGAAACACCAACCAACACTTCACTATTGTTTTTTTTCCCTTCTGTTTGGCAGACACTCTCACCAGAGGTCAGTTTCTGATAGAGCCTTGGAAGATACAAGTGTTAATGATTCACATCTGCAAGTTTAAATTATTCAACTACCATTTGAGCACCAAGCACAGGTGCAATAAACAACAGCTAATTCAAGTCATGCATGTTTCATAAAGGAGAACTGTACCCTTTGGAGTATATTACATTTATCTCTGAAAAGAGAGACTCTTCAAAATCATTTTAGACCAGTTTTTCCCACTATGACTTTAACTCCCTCCCACTGATTTGAATTTTAGACTGCAATCTACTACAAAAACATTTACTTTTGAAGTCTGAAGTACAAGGGAAAACACTTCACAAATGGGCTGGCTGGTTGCCCTGTGGCTTAGGCAACTCTCCTTTGCATGGGCTACAGATCAACAGCTGTTGCCTCAACATGCTTCATATGTCACTGGGACATCCAAAAGACTGATCACTACCCAAAAATTAAGCATGTTCACCAGGGTAGTGGTCACTGGCATTATAGTGACTTGGCACTTGGCAACCAATGCCTTTTCTTGTCAGTGCCTTGAAGCAGACAGACACTCATCAAATGTTAGTATCCTTCAGCTGGGAGCTTTCTGTTGTTGGCAGAGTTTGAGCATGACTCAAGCACATTTTCCAAATGTTAGGAAAGGAGTCAAGCACAGAAATACTCAGCAGAAAGACAGCAAAGGGATGAACATGGGAAGTACTGAAAGGTGCATAACCAAGTTACCACTGGAACAGGCTGCCCAGGGAGGGAGTGGAGCTAGCATCCCTGGAGTTATTTAAGAACTGTGTGGATGTGTTTTTGAGGGACATGTTTTAGTGACGGGATTGTGAGCTCCAGGCAAGCAGCTGGACTTAAGCTCAAAGGTCTCTTCCAACATCAACTGTTCTATAATTCTATGGTTCTAAGCACAACTTTAGGCAACTTTAGGCAACCTGGGTTCCACATACCGAAATCAGTTTTTACCTTCTTTAAGTAAGTTATGACCAAGGAAACCTGTACAAACCTTACCACAATTGTAGCTTATTTATCCAGGAGAACTTTCTAGTGAACTTACCTGCAATGAAGTCCCTGCTTTTACTGTTGGCAGCATTATTAAAGCTTGTGAGACAAAACAGCAAAGCAAGCAAGCAAGCAGGATTAAAAGATAAACCCCCCAAACATCCACAGAAGTGCTTGGCACCAAATAACACTCTGCTAAAAACATAATCTAAAAGGGAAAAGAAAATTTCACTTTAAATAAGCACATTGTGAACACCTCTGATAGATGGAGGACAGGCACCAGCAGAGTAAAGCTAAAGGCTGCTAACTGCAGACCTGTTTTTATCTAGACCTGGCAAGCCAATGTTTTCGCAACTCTGCTACTGTGAGACCACAGCTCACTGAACTGTTAGCCATTTCCTTACACTTCTCATCTTTTTTCTTCTGTAATTGGTTCCCTCTCCTTGACTTGGTGAGATAGCGCCACATAACATCGTTCTGCCAGCAGAATATTTGTTCCTCTGAGGAATTTATGGTACTACCCTCTATAAAAACGTCTCTGTCGAACCAACACAGCTGCTCTTTTAACTCAATTACAGAGCAGTCATCCAGAAACAGAATATGACTTCTGAGGGAGAACTCGTGTCCCTCCAGAAACACTACCTTTTCTCCAGCTGTGGAGCTGTGACCCCTCAGGATCCAGACTATTAGAAGTGCCTGACTATGGCAGGCTCTGTCATCCGATTACTGCAGTGCCTTCAAAAGAGCACGTTCATTTAAAAGGTATTAACAGGGAGTTCAAGTGCCAGCCACTTCTCTCTTGGAGAGCACTTTCTTCTCTTCCAGTTAATAAGGTTAAAGAAGTAGAGATTGTCAGTGGAGTTGCAGTAAATTAAAAGTGAAACTTACAAGTTGTTCCTGTCCCTGAGCTCCTGCCAAACTCAGCACCTCCTCAAGACTCCACTTCAAAAGAATGACACTGAGTTTTGAGAGAAATCAGTGTTTCATGCACATTTAAATCCCTCATCCTAAACATTCCCTCAAATGTGTATAAAACCCCACAGTAACCCTGATAAAGAAATGTGCTGCTTTTATAAGATCCTCTAAGACTCCAGCAAGTGACTTTATTCTGCAAGCCCCTGACTTGCTTCTTGATGGAAGATAGCATGTGGCTTTTCAACACAGGCATTTCTAACCCTGGCAGGTTATCAGAGAAACACCAAAGTCCCTATTTTTAGCCTATTCATGTGATGATTCACACATCTGCCCAAAAACGAGGTCCCTGTAACAGCAACAGCACAAGGGCTGGGAGATGTAGAACATCAATCTGCCAGAACATTTCAGCTCAGCACTTCTGCAGCTCTCCTCATCAGGGTCTCAAGTAAATCAGTTTCATGGGGATAATGTTACAGAAGCATCAAACTGCCTTTTCCATCACAACCACGATGACAGAGGAGTTCATATGGCAACTTACACATGGATTTAGAGCTGATAATTAGGTTCACAACTCAATTCCTTCTCTCTTTCAAAGGTATCTATCTCCCTTCTGCACTAGTAAACCGGCTGGCTTTAAATACCTTACATGTAAATAAAATGGACATTTGTTCCATGTTTCAGTTGGGAGTCTAAAGAGTGAAACAACGACTGGATTTTGTTCACATGTAGCTTGTTTTGCTGCTCTTCTGAAATGCATAAGACCTGTTTTCTAGGTTTGATGTTTGGAATCCCAGAAGTTCCTTTCCAAATGCATAAACCTGAATTTGCTGAGGTTAGAACGGAGAAAAACAATCCTTGCTACATCTAGAAAGATTAACCCCCCCAAATCAACAATGATCCATAACAATCCCTAAAATCACTGAAAAACTAAAAATTGTTTTACTGCATTAACAAACTATTTAGTAACTCAGGAAAAGGAAAAATGTCTTTTAGTGTTGGAAACTTTGCTTATGTAACTAGCAACAGTATGGCAGGCTTTCCTGATTCTGATTTTATTGATTGTTTCACAACATCTATAGTAAACCACTACTTCCTACAGTTTCATAGAATGGTTTAGGTTGGAACAGACCTTAAACATCATCTAGTTCCAACCCCTCACTACCATGAGAAGAGACACCTTCTACTAGACTAGGTCTTGAATCTGGACTCAAACACCCCCCTAGGTGTTCCATCCACAACCTCCCTAAGCAATCTGTTCTAATGTCTCACCGTAAAGAATGTCTTCCTAATCTCCAGTCTAACTCTCCCTTTCTCAAGCTTCAGTCTATTTCCTCTCATCCTATCACAGAATCACAGAAACATTCAGGTTGGAAAAGACCCTCAGAGTCATCATGTCTAACTGAGAACCTTACTCTACAAAGTTCACCCTTGAACCATATCCTCAAGCACTACATCCAAATGACTTTAGAACACCTCCAGGGTTGGTGAGTCCAGCACATGTCTGGGCAGGCCATTCCAATGCCTGACCACTCTTGCTGGGAAAAAAATGTTTCCTAATGTTCAAGCTCTTGTAAAAAGTCCCTTCCCAGATTTCTTGTAGTCCCCGTTCAAGCACTGGAGTGCCACTAGAAGGTATTTTCTCTTCTCCAGGCTGAGTAATCCCAGCCCTCTCAGCCTGTCCTCACAGGGGAGGTGCCCCAGCCCTCTGATCATCTTCATGGTCCCCATCTTTATGACCCATAGTGTACATAATTTCCCCTTCTGTCCAACATAAATCTTGCAGTCACAGACTCATAGAATGATTTGGCTTGGAAGGAACCATCATTAAAGGTCATCTATCCAGTCCAATGCTATCCATAATCACAGTAAATAATTCACAACAAAGCTGCAGAATGGAGAAACTAAGCTTACTGGAAATCCTGTTGGTACACAAAATAGCTTTACAATGGATTACATCTTCCTACTTCTATTAGACTTATTACTTCATATTTCAAGCTGAAGTAAATATTGCCCTTGTGGGAAAATACTATTTGTGTAAGACTTAATGACTTAAGGTAAATGGTACTGCTGGTTAGAGTCAGACATGCAATACACTTCAATAATGTGCTATTTCCTGTTGAATATGATGCAATCCTAAGGAAAACACAATTAGAAAACTCCCTGTGTTTGAAATTATATTTGATTGCTTTAAAGGCTGTTACTCACATCAACATTGTACTACTTTTCCCTCATCAATTTCCATTATCAGTTTGATTCAAGAGTAATGCTGTCCCAGTAGGGTTTCTCAAATAGATTAAGTGAATATAGTGCTCTGACTTAAAAAAACAAAGTAAACAAAAGCCTATTGATTCAATATATTCTGAAAAGCAGTTAACAATACATATTCTTTCCTAAAAATAAGAGGAAAAATATCACTACATGTGAAGACCTCTCAAATCTTTATAACAGATTACGTTTTCCCAATATTCTTCCTCTTCATTAGCAACTCTGCAAACAGAAAGACACCTCCAATTTCATCCACGCTTTCCTTTCCACCAATGTTTCATTTGCCAACATTCAATTTGCTTTCATGCATCTAAAATTCTCTTGTAATAAAATCAATTTGTGGCACTGAAATAAAAAATAACACACATAGCAAGGACCACTGCTAATTAAAAGTCTTCCAAATAACCTTTGGAAAAGTTTTTCACGAAACTCATGGGAGAAAATTTAAGTGACTGCCCTTGTGTCCATTACTGATTGTTCACCTAAAAACTGGTGGAATGAGACAGGAGAAGCAGAAACTCCACAAAAGAACCACTGGCAATGAATCCTTGAAGCTGGTCCATGATGTAATGGTGAACCAACGGCTCTCTGAAGGCAAATGATTTTCCTGCCTGAATCTCCAACAGCTATTTAACCCACAAAGGTTAAATAGCTTTAAAAAGGACAGAACTGTTGGAGCAAGGCCATAGGAAGGCCACAAGGATGATCCAAGGGCTGGAGCAGCTCTGCTAAGAGGATAGGCTGAGGGAGCTGGGGTTGTTCAGTCTGGAAAAATGAAGCCTCCAAGTGGACCTTAGAGCTGCCTTCCAATACCTGAAGGGAGTCTCCAGGAAATCTGGAGAAGGACTTCTTATAAGGGAGAAGAGTTGGAAGCTAAGGCTGAGCAGGGTTAGACTGGATCTTAGAAGAAGTTGTTCCGTACGAAGTTCTTAAGGAGGGGCTTGAATCTGGGTTAGATGTGAATTATAATGAGGCCGATATAAAAATTATTAAACATTTTATTAAATATATAAAGAAAATTTCCCCAAACTAATTTACAATCAACACACAGATTCTGTTATGCGGTTAGTAAAAATATCTTTGCAGAATGTATATGTACAGTCAGATTGATTTAAACAATTTTAGGAAAGGTTTTTTAGAAATTTAAACTATTGTAGTTGCTGTCTACAACTACCTGAAGGGAGGTTGTAGCCAGGTGGGGGTCAGTCACTTCTTCCAGGCAATCAGCAACAGAACGAGGGGGAACAGTCTCATGTTGTGCCAGGGGAGGTATAGGCTGGATATTAGGAGGAAGAACTTCAGAGAGACAGATATTTGCCATTGGAATGTGATGCCCAGGGAGGTGGTGGAGTTGCTGTCCCTGGAGGTGCTCAAGAAAAGACTGGATGGGGCATCTAGTGCTGTGATCTAGTTGATTAGATAGGGCTGGGTGATAGGTTAGACTGGACAACTTTGGAGGTTTCTTCCAACCTGGTTGATTCTATAAGTCTATGATTCTAAGAGAGTCTTATGGCACAAGCTGACACTTAAAGGCTAAACACAAGCATAAGCCTTCACACACTTTAGAAAAGAGAGTTAATTTACTCACTGTCCAGAATATCAATATTATTAGTCCAAAACTATATGCAGATACATAAACAGGAAAAAATACAGTCCCGTACACATGGTGGCTTTTCCATGTGGTGATGGTGTGGGAGGGTGTTTTGCTGCTTGCATAGTTCAAATTGACCACATTGTCTGAGAAGATCCACAGGCACGAGGCAAATCCTCGGTGGCTCTCAGGAAGTTATCAGAGCAGCCAACTACCTGGGTGAAGCAGGATCCAGGCTTACAGGTTGGATCAGGTCCTGTATAGTCCAATCAGATGCTGTATAGCAAAAGATTGGCCCTCTGTTCGACCATCCTGCGGAACCATCAGGTCGTTACTAGACTCAGGCTGGGATGAGCTCAGGCAGGTAGTTGCTTCCAGGAGCAGGGAAGCACTTTCAGACAATTGGCTTAGTTTGGAAGATGGGCAGAGTCAGCATCTCCCATTTGTGGGAGAGGCAGGACAGGTAGCAAGCAAAAACAGCAAAGACAGCAGGAGCAAATGAACAAGTTGGCTAAGTTTTAAGTATTTTTGGTGAATGTCTTTGACCAATAGCAACAAATAAAAAACACTCCTAGAACCAATCCTAGGTTATTTCACCCAAAAAAAAGGAGGTGCATATGCCTAGCATCCCTGACCTGTCTTTACCAAAAAAAAGCAGGGTGCAAAACATACCAAATATGGTGTTTTCAAAGCAGACTGAGAGGCACCAAGGCTTTTGTCTGCTCTCCTGCTTCTTCCATACTGGGAAGAAGGAGGGGAGAGGAAAGGTGGGTATGTAGGTAGGTGTTTATGACATGTAGAGACATGTCTTAGATATGTATTTTAGGTAAAATTTGGACCTTTCACCACAGAGATTGGTGAGGCTCTGGAATAGGCTACCCAGAGTGGCTGTGGATTCCCCCTCCTTGCAGGTGTTTAACACCAGACTGGATGAGGCTTTAGGCAACCAAGTCTGGTTGAGAGGCATCCCTGTCCATGGCAGAGGGATTAGAGTAGATGATTTCTGTGGTGCCTTCCTGTGGCCTGTCCCTGCCCCATTGGAGGTTTGAATGGGGTGCAAACTGTGGCAGGGCACACCCAAGTCCACTGCCCTACTGGAGGTGTGAATGAGGCAGGAAACGATCTTCCTTCTTTCCCACCTCTGCCACCAAGGTTTGGAATGTGGAGTGAAATAGGCATAAAGTACCTTCTCTCACCTGCCGTGGGCTTGAACAGGGAAGTAACAAATTGCCCCAGTATATATATGGCAACTGGACAGATTGGAGTCGGACCTGAACACAGACCTGAACTGGGACCCCGAGTCGAACCTTGCATGGACCTGGAGACAGACCTTGCAGGGACTTTAAGCCAGACCTGCTGCAGGGACCTGCCTCAGCAATAAACTGCCACAGTTCACGGGAACACCGCGAAGCACCCCGGCTTTCCCCTGTGATCGTGGCTTGGTGAAAGCCATGCCTACAGTCATTTTGGACTTTGGCGGGCACTGAACTCTGTGATGCTGATCCACTGCTGGACTCCAGACACTGCTGTGAAAGAGACTGTCTCCGATTTGTAAGTAGGGCATCCTTGTGAAGATTTTTCCCAAATGAATTAGGACCCAAACTTAAACTAATTTATACATAGATTGTGGGTGGGACTTCTGGAAATTATAAAAGCTACATAATTTATAATTCCTTCCTCTTCAATTGCCCACAATCAATTCACTTCCAACCTAGGCCATTCTACAATAAAATGATTCTATGAAAAAAAGTCCATTCAGAAATAGCTACTCACACTTTCTTCACTTACCCCCCCCAATACTATTTATTATTTAAAACAAAATTTCACAGTAACTGTGCATTAAGAGATGTTTATCAGTTTTCATAATCTGTCTTTCCACAGTGCTGAGTTTTGTCTATAAGATTATCTTTGTGTTTATTCTGCCCAAAATTACCTTCTTTCTCTGTTTTTCACTCAAAGTCATGAAGTAGAAAGGAACAAGGTATTTCACAGGACCACAGTATGTCAGGGGTTGGAAGGCACCCAAAGAGATCATCAATTTCAACCTCCCTGCCAGAGCAGGACCATTCAATCTAGTTCAGGTCACAGAGAAATGCTTCCAGACAGGCCTTGAAAGTCTCCAGAGAAGGAGACTCCACAGCCTCTCTGGGGAGCCTGTGCCAGTGCTGTCACCCTTACAGTAAAGATGTTCCCTCTTTTGTTGAGGTGGAACTTCCTGTGCTGCAGTTCATATCCATTCCTCCTTGTCCTATCACAGGGAGCAAGTGAGAAGAGCCTGTCTCCCCCGGCCTGACCCCCAGCCCTCAGATATTTATAAACATTTATTAAATCCCCTCTCAGTCTTCTCTTCTCCAGAATAACCAGCCCCCAGTCCCTCAGCCTCTCCTCATCAGGCAGTGCTCCAATCCTCTAATCATCCTCATAGGTCTCTGCAGGACCATCTTCAGCAGATCCCTGTCACTCTTAAACTGGGGAACCCAAAACTGAACACAGTACTCAAGATGAGGTCTCATCAGGGCAGAGTAGAGGGTGAGAAGAACCTCCCTTGATCTGCTGGACACACTCTTAATACACGCCAGGATCCCACTGGCCTTCTTGGCCACAAGGGCACATTGCTGTCCTATGGATGTTATCCACCAGGACGCTTAGGTCCCTTTCCACAGGACTGCTCTCCAGCAGATCATTCCCCAACCTGTAGTGGTGCAGTTTATTATTCTTCCCCAGGTGCATGACTGTATTGGTTTAAGGCCAAGCTACCCAGAGCCCAAAAGTCCAAATGAAAGTTCTAAGCGGTTTGGAAGTGAAAAAGGGTATAAAGAAACTTTTAACAATAAATAAAAGGGAGAGGGGTTTTGTTTTACAGAAGGCAGGAGAAAGGGGAAAACGAAAATGCAACGGTGTGGAAGCGAGGGAGGGGACACAGAAAACCAGAGAGAAGGGGGGAAAGGATAAATACAACCGCGGCAGGGGATTTTAGTCCTAAGCCGAGATCCGGTGGCTTGGTGGTGCTGAAGAAAAGCAGGATGCAAGAACAGTTCTTAAATGCAGAGAAACAGTCCCCGTTCCAGATGAGAGAAAAGAGTAATGGCGGTCTCCACGCGGTGGGTTGTTGAGCATGTGGATGGGCGGTGGACGGACGGCAGGCACAGCCTCCAGCAGTGAGGCGAAGAGGGAAGAGAGAGAGAGAGGGGGAGCTGGATTCCCCCTTTTATAGCCCAAATCCTAGCAGGAAGTGGGAGTGTCTAACCATGACACCTGGGTAAGGGTCAAACCATCTCTCGGGAAGAGGCAGGGGGTTAAGCCAGGTGGGCTTAACCCTTTACCATGACTTGTCCTTGCTGAACCTCATTTGGTTCCTCTGTGCCCAGCTCTCCAGTCTGTCCAGGTCTTGCTGGATGGCCACAGTCTTCACCTGTATCAGCCAAGCCTCCCAGTTTGGTGTCATCAGCAAACTTGCTGAGCAGATCCTGTCTGTCTGTCCTCTCATCAATGTCATTGATGAAGATGTTGAACAGCACTAGACCCAGTATTGACCCCTCAGAGACTCCACTGGTTACAGCTCTCCAGGTGGACCTGGCACCATTGATCACCACTCTTTGAACTCTATCTTGTAACCAGTTCCTAATCCACCTCATTACATGCTCTTCAATCGCATTCTTCCTGAGCTTGCTCACTGGGATGTCATGGGAGATGGTGTCAAAGGTCTTGCTAATTTGAACATTAACAAATGCCTTAATAAAAAGCAAAATGCCTGTTGTTGGCTTGCTGCTGCCTATTACTCATTTACTTGAACAAGTGAAGAATGTAACACAGATGCTCTCCTAAGCATTTCCAGGCAAAGTGCATAACCAAAGTCGCGACAAAAGAAACAAACTGACAAATAGTCATCAGAAATCTTGCAGTTGGGGTGATCTGTCTCTGGGCAAGGTTTGCAGTCTTCTGTTAACAGCAGAAAATATACCTGTCCTGGGCCAGAATGAGAGACTGCCTAATTCTCTGTCCTGTTTCTGTTACTCATCAGAGGATGCTTCCTAGGAAAGTCACAAACACAGAATGAGCCCTTACGATACCTCTTCAAACTCCATACTAAGTACCAGCCATTTTCAGTGAAGCAACTGCATGAAGCTATCATTAAAGTATTCATCAACAAAATCAAAACAGATTATTTTGTTAAGTCATCACCACTGAAGGCACAAGCTCTCTGTGTGTGCAGAATTAGAATGATCTATTATTAGGAAATTATTTCAACACACTTACTAACAGCATGGCCACTTTGAGGCAGAGGGAGGCCAGGCAGAACTTCCCAAGAGCTGTACCTCTCCAGAAACTAGCTCTTCATAGATTTCAACACGCTGGAACCAACTCAACAGTGTTTGTTCATGATGTGTATCGTGTCAGAGTCTTGTGCAGTCTCCTACAGACTATTTGGGGTTGCTATCTACCTGTTTGGTATTAGCAGAAAATCCTGACTTCCAAACGAGTCTGGCTTTGAAAATGGACCATTTAAAAATGGTTTTAAAGTCAACGCGAAAATAGTTCACTCTGCAATGACTTCATGCATGGCTCTGTGCTGCCATCCCTGAAGGCGTTCAAGAAACATAGACATGGCACTTTGGGACACAGTTTAATGGTCATGATGATCTTAGAATCATAGAATGGTTTAGGTTGGAAGGGACCTCAAAGATCATTTAGTTCCAACCACCCACCATAGACAGGGACACCTCCCACTAGAACAGGTCACTCAAGGACTCATCCAGCCTGGCCTTGAACACCTCCAGGGAGGGAGCAGCCAAAACCTCCCTGGGCAACCTGTGCTGGTGTTTTACCACCCTCACTGGAAAGAACTTCCTTCTAACATCTAGTTTAAATCTCCCCTCTTCCAGTTTAAACCCATTACTCCTCATCCTCTCATTACAAGACCTTGTCAATAGTCCCTTCCCAGCCTTCTTGTAGCCCCCTTCAGATACTGAAAGGTCACTCCAAGGTCTCCTTCTCTTCTCCAGGCTGAAGAGCCCCAACTCTCATAGCCTGTCCTCATAGCAGAGCTGCTCCAGCCCTCTGATCATCTCCTTGGCCTCCTCTGTACTCACTTCAGCAGTTTGATGTCCTTCTTGTGTTGGTGGCTCCAGAACTGTACACAGTACTCCAGGTGGGGGTCTGACAAGAGCAGAGTAAAGGGGCATAATCCCCTCCCTTGCCCTGCTGCCCACAGCTGCTCTTGATGCAGCCCAGCACATGGCTACTGTCTGAGCTGTACTCACACTGCTGGCTCATGTTGAGCTTCTCATCAACCCAGACCCCCAAGTCCTTTTCCTCAGGGCTGCTCTCAGCCATTCACCATCCAGCCTGGAGTTGTTCTTGGGATTGCATTGGCCCAGGTGAAGTACCTTACACCTTACACTGGAGAGGTACCTTACACTTGTTGAATTTCATGAAGTTGGTTGAAGTTTGGACTCCTTGGTGATCTTTTCCAACTGAAACCATTCTGTGATTCTATGTATCTCACTTTTGCAGCATCAAGAGATTTCAAAAGTTTGACTATAGTTTCGGCAAGCATCTCTCAAAGCTCTGCAAACCCAGATTGCTCTGGATTCCTTCACATTTGGCCTGCTTCTCATGAGGTTTATGTTTCTGGCTGCTACAGGGCAAGTTCCACTTTGATGCTGCAGAAGCAGTTAAGTCATGTACATAGTTTGAAGAGATAATGCTTCTTCCTGGTGGACAGTCAACACAGGGAAGGGGAAAGAAAACCAAACTGCTATGCTGAGTGTGAAAGCAGCACATTCTTAATTATACTTCTGGGAAGAATTTTTGGTCACTTACACAACCGTAAGATAAAGTGATGTAGTCCTTCACCATGCACAGAGATGCACTGCTGAGTTTCAGTTTCCTACCAGAAGTCAATTTAACCTAAATTCCTTTATACAAATTTATTCTTTGCTAACTTGAAACACACGAGAGTAAATACAACTTGCAAGACTAATGCAATATTCTGACAGGATTAAATAAAATCTGAGCGAACATAATACTGTTATACGTTTCTCAAGGCTCAAGCATTATTAAGTATTCTATGATTTTCTGACTAGAGAAGCAAGCTACTTTGGGACATGTCTCAGCTTACATTAGTGGGATTTTTATGCATTTGTCTCATCAACTGGATTATCAGTAAGAGGAAAGTCATTTAGAGAGACAGATTTTTTTTTAAGTACTGTAACAGCAAAATCAACAATATCTAAAGAAAATTTATCAGAAGTTGTAAAGATTTTATACATATGTAGGAACAATATGCAGCAATCTGTAATTACTGGAGAGGTCCATAGACCCATCTGATTTCTAAAATCAAAGAAGAAAATAAAGTCTGTTTCCTTTTTTTGTTATTGGTGTTTTAAGTGGAATATAATATTTCTGCCTTTGAAAATATGACACAAATACATCAAAATAACCCAAAAAACCCAAACCAAAGCCCCTGAATGCAGCATCCACCCATTGATTTATAGCATGTGTAAAGGGAACCCACCTGGGAACCCCCTGACTCCTCCCATGGGGGTGGTCTGACCTTTTCCTAGGTGCCATGGTTAGCCACTTCCACTTCCTGCTAGGATTTGGGCTATAAAAGGGAGGACAGTTTCTTTCTTTGGCCCCTGCCTTGTGTGACTGTGCTGCTGCTTGGCCACCACGTACTCCCTGCCACCTTGTGGAAGAGCACCACCATTTTTTCATATGGAATTTGGACTGCTTTTCACCATCAAAATTCCTACATCCTGCCTTCACCCAGCACCAAAACCACTGACCTCAGGTTTTGGACTCAATTGCCTGCCATGGGTTGTATTTGTATTTTGTTTCCCCTTTTTCCCTTCTCCCCAGCCTCTGTAACTTTTCCCTCATTTCCCACTACCTTGCATTTTTGTTTCCCCTTTTCTCCCACCTTCTGTAAAAGCCCCTTTCCCCCTCCTATTTATCGTTGAAGTTTTATACCCTTTTTACTTCCAAATCAGATCGAGTTTTTACTGGGATTTTGGGCTCAGGGTAGCTGGCTTAAACCCAATACAGCATGCTAGCAGCTATGAATAAACACAATTAAAATAGTATGCTCTTGAACTCTTGTTTTCCATATTCAGATATTTTCTGTGCTTGATGTAATTTGAGACAGAACCCAAAATGTGAGCTTTGTGAACCAGCAAGTAAACTATTTCACGGTATGAGAGGAAACTCACTGTTGCAATTATTCATTTTTAAAATTATTAGTAATTGAGATTTTGGGAAAATTTCCCTGGGGTCCTTTGGATGTTCGGTCAGCAAGGCTGTTGCACAAAATTGCTTATAAACACTGAACTGAACAGTTTAAACAGCTTAAACAGTCAGAAACTAGGAAAATAAGGAGCCTGACAAGAGAGGAAAATCCTAACCCCAATTATACTCACAGACACAATAGGTACACTGTTCCCAATGAGAGGAGGAGAAAGAGTTTGCCTTGCTGCTGCTGTAGGCTGAAATGCATGCTGCAAACACATGGCCGCTGTGAATGAGGTGCAAGAGAAGTCCGGTCCCAACAAAAAGCAGCAGGAAAGAGAGCAATGGCTCTAAGTCACCCTCCCTTAAATAGACTCTTTTGAAGGGTGGAACTGGCCAATAGGCAATAGCATCCATTGTTTTGGCCAATAGATTCAAAGTCCTGCACCCAGGGGTCCACCCTAACACCTTGAGGGTCAGCATCAAAACACCTGACTTAGTCATGTGCCACGGGGCTTCTCTGTTCAAGCCCTCATCACCTGTTCACCTGCCACTCCTGGACCTCTCAACAGGAGGAGGAAAGAACAGGAGTTTGAAGTAATTTGGGCAGGATTTATGCCCTACCAGGACACACACTTCCTTTAAGGAACACTAAATGGGAAGCCATTGGAGAAAATCCATTAATCACCTCTTAAAATAATAGATCTACTTTGTAAGCACAGCAGTTAAATGCAAACTGCTAGATACCCACCAACTGATATAGAATTGATTTTTTTTTTTTTTTTTTTTTTTTTTTTNAGGAGTTGAGTGGGAATGCAGGCAGGAATCTAAACCTGCTTTTATGTTTCAAATGGTCTGTGTAGAAGTCAAAGCAAACCGGGGTCCTTATGGTTCAAGAGACAGCCCAGCATCAGGGCAGGTGGAAGAACAAGTAGGAGTCAATGAATCAACACAACCAGCTCCCAGAAGTTGTGCACATGGAACAAGACACATCTAGACTGGAGTGGTTTGGTGGCTCCAGACACCATGCCTGGTAGCACAACTGCTAATTACATTGAATTTCCAGAAGCCCTGCAGTCACAGAAAGTCATTTAGCTGTGCAAAATTACTGCAAGAAGCATTTTTGCAGATCTCCATTCAGTTTGGTGCCTTAACCACCTCTACCCATCATTTATATCTTGGGATGGGGTGACACCTTCCAGTCCTTGGTTTCTCCACTGGCTGTGTATCACATGGAACTGCAGCAAGTTCAAGGAGGCAGAGGAAAATACTGAGGATGCAACTAAGGCATCTGCAGTGGATGAGCATGTTCTGCTTCTGTTTTGAGAGATAAGGACACTAACAGAATCACAGAATCACCAAGGCTGGAAAAGACCTCAGAGATCAAGTCCAGCCTGTAACCCAACACCATGATATCAGCTAAACTATGCCACCAAATGCTACATCCACTCTTTTCTTAAAGACCTCCAGGGGTGGTGATTCCACCACCTACCTGGGCAGTTCATTTGGTGAGCAAGTGCTTCTTAACATCCAACCTAAACCTCTCCTGGAACAGCTTCAGGCCATGCCCTCTTGTTCTATCACAAGTTGCCTAGGAGAAGAGCCTGACCATCACCTGACTACAACTTCCCTTCAGATAGTTGTATAGAGTGATAAGATCCACTCTAAGTCTCCTCTTCTCCAGACTGAATAACCCCAGCCTCTCATCAGACTTTCCCTTCAGTCCCCATGTCCCTGTATTTTAAAGGGAAGGGCACTAACCCAACCCCTCTGGAATGAGTTGTTAATCACAAAGAGAAAAATCACCTTAGACTTAGTTTGACAGGAAAGGGTACTCCTAAGCTGTCAAAGGAAGAACTACGCCATTACTCTTACAAAATGAAGTTAAAAAATTCAGTTCAATTTTTCACCACATTTTTAAAGCTAACATGGATTTTTGTTTCATGCATCATGTTAGTTAAATTTTAATTGAGATATAGCCAACAGAACATCTATTTTAAAGAAAAAAAAAATTGTAATTAACAAGTGAATAAATAATTATTTTAATTCTTATTCAAATCACCCCACTAAGCTCTGCTGGTACCAGAATAGTTTGTGGTGAAGATTATTTTTAGGCTTGTATGGACACTTCAGACCACATCTGGAAAAAGGAATATATTATAGTGCACTATAATAACCAGAATTTTTAAAAGCAGAAATGCTGGCAAAAGACCAAATCAATACACATTGCTCACAAATCATTTAAACAACAAATTCAGTTTCTAGTCATATGAGAAGCAAATTTCTGAAACAGGATTTTTCAAGACAAAAATTTAGATTATGGAAAGGACTCTGACTGTGCATGTGAATTCCTACAAAGAAAATCAAAGTGTGCAATCATCAGTGATTTGTGCTCCTCCAAAAGTTTCTCAGAAGAAATTAATTCACTTTTATCTTTGCATCACATATACATTGCTCTCATTCATATCACCGAAGACTTCTATTGGATGGTGCAGGATCCAAGCAGTATTAGATCTCTACCACCCAAAGGCACTAATGTCCTTGACAGGTCATTTGATTTGTTGATTTAGACTAGATTTAGACATTTACACCATATATTAGGAATTATTTTTTTCCCAGCAAGAGTGGTCAGGAATTGGAATGTACTGTCCAGAGAAGTGGTTTAGTCACTAACCCTGGATGTGTTTAAAAGTCATTTGGATGTGGTGCTTAGGGATATGTTTTAGTGAACCTCATAGAGTAGGGTTCTGGGTTGGACTTGGTGATCCTGAGGGTTTTTCCAACCTCAGTGTTTGTGATTTTTTTTCATCCTTGACAAAAACCTGTTCTGACCACTGGGTTTTTCACCAACTTATTGTAGGAAGCTGGAAAGTAATGACACAGGGGTGGGTGCAGCTCAGGTCAGTGGATACTTCTGCTCACCCTTTTTTACCCACAGTGTCAGAAGATCAGAACTGATTATCCCTGAATAGAATTAAGGGGGATTTTTCAATACTTTGTTTGTTTATTAGGAAGTTCCTCACCTTGAATTTTCTGCAAGTTCATTTAAGGATTTTGTTCTTTCTCCTTTTATAGCAGGTGCCAAAAAAAAAAAAAAAAAGGCAAGTACTATTTTTCCCCCTTTTTGGTGTTCTGTTGTATGCTTCTTCTCACCTCTTTTCAGTATGTCTGAAATTTATGAGTGCTAAGTAACTTTCCCATGATATGAAGACAAATTTTGGTGACCCATAAAATTTGGAATTAAAATTCATTTATTTTTGTTACCATTAATTCCTAGTGTGACCATCACTGCTCACTGCAATTTAACACATCCTGCACACTTTAATAGAGCTGCAGCAGTGGGCTCTAGGATCCTCTGAAGAAATGATCATTTTCAATGGTCTGTTCAAGTGACTGACTTTTCCCTTTTTTTCCTTAGTCACACAGGGTACCACAAGTGAAAAGATTGACTGAAGACTCTCCCTGGACTCTTGAAGCTTACAAGATACAGCTTAAAGTAGATGATGTTTAGAACTTGTTGGTTTCTTTTCAAACCCATTGCCAGGCTTTAAAAGCTAAAGAATAAACACAGACATTAAGCAGTTTTTAAGTTTTAAAAATCAGAAGCATTATTATGTGCACATCTGATAAATTTAATGAAAATTCCTTATTGCTGCAGGGGAGAAAAAAAATATCACTCAGTTCTTTGGGTTTAAAGTCCAGTCAGAATTGGAGCAGCTTATCAATGCATTAATGACATAATTAACTGGAATCAGTGAACTCTATCTTCAGAATCAGTATTTGCAAATAAACAGCTAAACCATGTTATTCAGCATTTACAAAGTGTTATTACTTTTGTTTTCTAAATACTCATCTATAACTAATTCAAAGAAGTTCTAACCACACAGAGAGTAGCCCACAGGTGCACCCCACAGTGCCCTCCCAGCAAGCACACACTTCCCTCCCTCCCTTCTGGGATTTATAGTGATAGGATGAGGGCAATGGCTTCAAACTAGAGAAGAGCAGATTTACAATGGATGTTAGGAACAAGTTCTGCACCATGAAGGTAGTGGAACACTAGAACAGGTTGCGCAGACAGGTGGTTGGGACCCCACCCCTGGAGGTTTCCAAGGTGAGGCTTGACAGGGCTCTGGGTGGCTTAATCTAGTTGAGCATGTCACTGCTGACTGCAGGGGGGTTGCACTAGATGACCTTCAGAGGTCCCTTCCAATCCAGACCATTCTATGATTCTTTCTTGTTGGGAAGAGCACTGTGGAGAAAGGCAAACATCAATGTGATTAAGCCTTAACTCCATTTATTTGAGATTCTACATCTCCTTTTATAGCTAGCAAGAGGGGGGCGTCTGCTCATACTGCAAGCTAATTGGTAAAGGGGATTATATGTGGAAGACAATAATTGGTTATTGTACAATAACAATGACCACATCTTTAGTGAGAAAGTTCTCGTTAACATTTCCAGAAGCAGGAACTCTCTCAGTCTGTATCTCTGTTTTCCTTCCCTCTGTTCCGGCTGCACTTTCTCCTCACAGGCATTCAGCTGTGCTTCTGTTCAAAGGCATTCCTCACAGCGGGGGTTGCTCATTGTAACCAGGCTCTCCTTTCTTAGAAATCTTTCCACACTTTCTCTCCAGTATTTAGGAGCAATCCATCTGCACAGAGTGTTTACATCCACACACAGCAGAGATTTTCATCCAGCCACTTCACTTTGCCAAGGCTGGAGAGGAGCAGAATGGGTACCCTACAGGCACCTTTGGTACAAGAGAGTCTTTCTGAATATGTCATGAGATAGGGCTTAATTAAATGCAGTATCCTGTGGCAAAGGGGTCCTAGTGTCCCCCTCGAGGTTCCTTTAGGTTCCGGTCTGCAAAAACAAACGCACGTGTTGCTCAAACGCCAGGTGCAACACTTTAACAATCAGAACTTAGGGAACAGAGAGGTTACATACACATGTATCCCGACTGCGCCTACAAAAATACCACGGGACACGAGGGGAAAAAACACGCTCCTTCCTGGACCCAAGGGGGGGGAAGAAGGGAAAAAACGACTTAGCCCGGAATAGAGAAATAGGGAGAGAGATAAAGAGAGAGATTAGCCTTGCCACTTTGGGAGAGCTGCCGTGCTTTGCTGCCTGCTGCCGGCTGCCTGTTTCTGTACACGTGGCTGGGCTCCTCACAGCCACGGCGGGAGACAACGGTGAATGAAGAGGAGAGCAAGGAGGGCGGAAAACAGAACTAATGGCTGCTGATCCCTGCTTAAATACCCTACGGGGGCACGTGTGAAACTGACCAACAGGTGCTCAGCATTCTCTAGCCAACCACTTGATTCAAAAACTCCTCGCATACGTGCCACCCGAGGTCCCCCCTGGCTCCCGGGGCCACGCGGGGTGTCCCTTGCCCCTCAACCTCTACTGGACCTTGGACGGTAGGAGGAGGAGAGAGCCCAGGGATTGGATCAATTCTAGGGTGTTTGTCATCCCATACCAGGACATTCCACCCCGTTGCCTTTGGGCAGTTTCAAGCATCAAAGCCAGGGTATTCACACCCTAATACGGAGGCTTTGATACAGGGCCCTAACTAAAACAAGGTCTGAGTCCGATCAGGTGCGTCGCACGTCGATCATTCTCTCTGGATGTCTTCAACGTTGAGTCTCCTGGAGGGGTCAAGCATCCTTCTCGATGACTGGTCCGGTCTGTGGTGAGCCAGGCTTCGTCCAGTATCCAGGTCCTGATCCAGCTTGTACCTATACGAAGGAAAACTGGCCTCGGTGCACAGTGACTGGGCGGCTGGATTAATAGTCAGGAATGACCCACCGCGCGCTGATGTGGTGTGTCTTCCCATGGGCATCCAGGGCTTCCCAGGCATGTAGCCCTCGGGGTTTTGCCAGCGTCATTGGAACAACTCCGACCGATGGCAATCTTACTAATACAGGTTGCCCTACCTGCATTTTTAGCAGAGAGCGATGTGGTTTGCTCTCTGACGTACCTGGCCCATGAATTGCCCCTACCATCGGTTCACTGGGGCAAAAGGCTTTGACTTTGGGACTGCCATAACTTCCCCATCGATTATTCACAATGAAAATCGCCTGGGCCAGGTGCTTGTCCCAATTGCCTTTAGAGACCCCGGCATGTCTCTTGATAAGGCCGTTTGTCCTTTCTACCATTCCGTTTGCTTGTGGATAGTACGGGGTGTGGAACATCCACCTGACCCCTTTGCCCTTGGCCCAATCCTGTACTAAGGCCGCAGCAAAATGTGTCCCATTGTCACTTTGAATACATTCAGGCGTCGGCAAGACACTGAACCAATGTTTCAGAGCCTTAACTGTTTGGGCTCCAGTGGCAGCACTGGTGGCTGTGGCCATGGTTAAACCTGAAACTACTTCCACTCCCATCAGTATGTACCTCTTTCCATGTGACGATTTGAGGGGGCCAACATAATCCACCTGCCAGGTACTCCATAGAGTCTTGCCCTGGTTGATGTGTTGGGATGGTGCTAGGTTTGGGTGATCGGCCTTCAGCCGGACCCTACATTGTGGACAGGCTGAAATAATGGTTTCGCATGTTGCCATGGAAACTGGCCATCCACGGAACCTGCACTCATAGAAGAGATCAGCCTTGCCCGAGTGGCCCCTCTTGATGTGAATCCACTCTGCAAGTCTCTCCCAATCTTTCCCCTCGTTGTTCACCACATGGATACGTGCCAGATTATCCACCTGCTGGTTCCGTTTTGCAGCAGGGGTGTCTGACTTAGAATGACCTTTGACCCACCCGACCTTGATGGGTCTTGTCCTGCTTATCCCTAGCAATCTTTGCCAGTCTGCAGCTCGCCAGACTTTGGTGCCGCCAACCTCCCACTGATTCACTTCCCACTGAGTGATCCACTCAGTGGCCCCTTTAAAGGTAGCATATGAATCAGTGTAGATGGCTGTGGCCCCATTCTCTACGGCTAGCATTAGGGTGCGCAGTTCTCCCACCTGGGCACTACCTTCACC